>CP139506.1:78985175-79440860 GCA_021014915.2 Artemisia tridentata subsp. tridentata | reverse complement strand
TAACAAAAAGGTAATTAGTAATTTGTGTTTTGTAAATGTAATTAGTAAGGGTACAATAACTAGTAGTAATTACGTTAGTACTGTTGATGTGATGGTTGCACAGTATGATACATTATTTGCGATTATTAAGATAGTACTCTATAAAATTTGGAGCCAAAAATTTGATTTTTTCAAGTTTATGCTTTAATTAACAGGTTCAAAGGGAAAATTTTCAAATAATTCAATTGTTAATTTCAAATTACAACTTGGAGGCAAATTTTTGGATCGAAATTTTTTGAATCACAAACGATTCATATTCTTGGTGTATAGCCTCTTTTCTCTCCTTAAAAAAAAGACTGCAAATAAAAAACAAAAATCAAATCTTCTCTCACCATTACTCTCCAAGCTAAGCCATAATCATTTTCTTTTACCCTTTGTTGCTCAAGAGTCATGGAAACTGAACCCATTGTTGATAACCATACTTTGCTTCCTCTTGATCATATTGTACATGATGATAACGCCTTAGAATATGAATCCGAAAAGTCTTCTGATGAAGAAGATATAGATGAGCCTGTAACCAACCAAACACCTGAGATAGTAGCTAAGAGGGGCTCAACCAGGCTAGTAAAGTTTCGCGCGAAGCATGACAAACCTGGTGCAACAAAGCTCAAGGTAACCTTCGATGCACTCGGTAGGGTAACAGGGGAAAACAGAGCAGTGTTTGTGAGTTTTTTAGGAGATGTGGCTCGTGAGCAGATAGGTGTGAAGATTCTACACTGGAAGAAGGTGAATAAAGAAGCAAGAGATAAACTATGGGATGAAATCTTGGTACATATATACTATTTTGTAACCCAATACTACATAAGTTTATGTATGCAGTTACATTATGTGCAACTAATTAACAACATTGTGTTAATCTTTTCAGAAATTTTTTGTTGTTGACGTCCAATACAGAAAATTGATAATGATTAGTCTTGGTAAAATGCTAAGGAATTACAGAAGGAAGCTCAAAGTCAACTACATTTTGCCCAACCTAAATACACCTTCCAAACTGAATGAAGTCCCGGACTTGTATAATACAATAATGAAATCAGAAGACTGGGTCGAGTATGTTAAATACACGACCACCGAAGCATACAAGGTTTTAATTAGTCATCTTTAATTAAGTGTATATGTCATTTTATTATTTTCAGTTTGCAGCATTACCGCATCTAAACGCCTTATGATTTTGTGTTTTTAGGAGAAATCTGAGAAAGGTAAAATGGCGCGTTCCCAAAATATTTATCAGCATAAAATGGGACGAGGTGGATATGCTTATGTCAAAGAGAAAATGGTAAGATTACACAATGTTTGTTTTACCAAATTAAGAGACGATCAGTATGAGAAATGAATCTGTTTACATTGCCCAATTTGCACATTTGCATTAATACCCTCATATTTTCGATTATCTTGGTTTAACTGTACATGTGTAAGCATCCTCATATTTTCGTTTATCTTGGTTTAACTTTACATGGGTATGCATTTGATGTTTATTAGATCGAAAATAAAGAGATTGAAGCGGATGAAGAACCCCCCCGTGATGTAATGTGGGTGAAAGGAAGGGTAAACAAAGACGGGGAATACCCAAATGATGATATTAAATCAAAGGGAGATGAACTTGTAAGTTTGACTGCTAATTCTATTATTATGCTTATATAGCAGCAACATTTAACTGTGTACTAGCAGTAGTAGCTTGTATACCAGCAGTTACTCTAACAGCATCAAGAAGACTTTTAATCCCAACATTTCCTATATTTTTTGTGCAGAAAGAAGCTGATGACAAGATCAAGGAAGGAACATCGGGTTTTGATGATGGCACTGATGCCATGACATTTGTATTTGGTAAGGAAAAGGGCGGTTATGCCAGAGGAGTGGGAGGTGCAGTAACATACAAAGAGTATTTTGGCCTTCCTCGAAGAAAACAAGAAGCCAATGAAAAAATTGCCTTACTTCAAACTCAACTGGATAATGAGAGACGCGAGCGTGAAGAAAAAGATAAATTGATCAAAAAATTGTCCGCCGAGATGACCGAAAAAGATGTGCAGGTCAATAAATTATCCGGTGAGGTGGAAAACACAAATATAATGCTTTCTTAAATTCTGCAACAGTTGAATGATAAAGGGATGAATATAACTCTGCCAACTCAACCATCGCCAATAGCCTCAGTTGTAAGCCATTTTTTATGTTGTTAACAATTTCATTTTCTAATGCTAACACCACTGATGCTAATGATACTAGGCATTGAACATAAACTGATGAGTGACTGTATTTCTTAATTTATATTGCAGGTGACTCCAATGGCCATTGACAATATTGCAGGTGACTCCAATGGCACTCAGACAAGTGGTGTTGTAAGTCCTAAAGATGCGGGAATTGAGGAGAATTCCAATGGCCTTGAAACTTCTAAAAAGGTAACGGAAACAATGGTAAGTATAGTAATAAAAGATCGCCCTTTGATTTTTGAATTTTACATACATGATCGACTAATGTACCGTGTTTTATATATATGTATAGGAACCTGCTGCTAAAACTGTCAGGCCTAAGCATAACCTTAAGTCACGACGAAACGGGTCTCCAGATTCCCAATCGCTACAAAATGTGTCGTCTCCAACACAACCACTGCCAACAGTATGTATTTCAACATGTTTCTTGTTACTCTTTTGTTTAAATAATGTAACGTGTTTTATATATACATATAGGAACTTGCTAAAACTGTCGGACCCAATAAGCCAAAGCAAAAGAAGCGACGAAACGGGTCTCCAGATTCCCAATCGCAACAAGATGTGTCTCTAACACAAGCACTGCCAACAGTATGTATTTCAACATGTTTCTTGTTATTCTTTTGTTTAAATAATTTCTGATATATACATGCAATTTTATTTTTTTTTTGTAGACACTTAAGTGCAAACTCTGGCACACAAAGAAATCAAATATCGTTGCTTTTGGTACCGTATACCAGTCTCATGGAAAGCAAATGCTGCATAACCTACCACTCCCAAATGATTGCTACAGAGTGTCAATTGATTCATCGTTAGTTGATGCAGCATGCATACCGGACGTAGCAAATAATGGGTTCAAAACAGTTAAGGAAGTCGAAGGTAGTTTCGTTGCATGGCCAAAGGATCAAGTTATTTTTGAAGAGGTGGTACGTACATGTGTTTTTTCAACCTACATATATAATTATTCATATGTAATTCAATGTTTGATAGAAGCGTCTTTTGTTTACTACAGGTTACACCAACAAACCATGTGACTAAATGTGTACCACAGGCACCAACGAAGAAACAATATATATCTGCTAACGACTTAAGGCAAACTGCTAAGGGGGTGAAGGTTCAAAAGTCTTTACATATTTGATTAATTAAGTACGACATTACAATTGTATATTTTGTCCAGTTATATACATTAGAATTTAATTCAATTTGAAATTTCTTGTGTTTTTTAATATTGTTTTATATATAATATATATACACATTCCAGCAGCACTAGCATAGTACTAGCAGCAGTAACTCTGCTTCAGCAGGACTACCTTGGACTACCTTAGTACTGCTAGCAGTAGCAACTCTGCTCCAACATTATTGGTCACTCTTTGTTTAATTCGATGTGTGACTAAATAGTACCAAAGGCCACACAAAATAAAAATTCATGTGACCATTGGAAGAACAATGGTCACGCAAAATACACATTTCTTCACTTTAAACAGCATATGGTCACACTTATTAACAACTTTGGCCACTTTATGCTTAATTGTATGTGACTAAATACCCAAAACAAGCATGCTTTGTGTGACTAAATATTATAAAAGGCCACACAAACATAAAATTCAAGTGGCCATTGGATGATCAATAGTCACACAAAATACAAATTTCTTCACTTTAAACAGCATATGGTCACACTTATCAACACTTTTGGCCACTTAATGCTTAATTGTATGTGACTAAATAACCAAAACAAACATGCTTTGTGTGACTAAATATTACAAAAGGCCACACAAACATAAAATTCATGTGGCCATTGGATGATCAATAGTCACACAAAATACACATTTCTTCACTTAAAACAACATATGGTCACACTTATTAACACTTTTGGCCACTTTATGCTTAATTGTATGTGACTAAATACCCAAAACAAACATGCTTTGTGTGACTAAATATTACAAAAGGCCACACAAACTAAGAATTCATGTGACCATTGGATGATCAATAGTCACACAAAATACACATTTCTTCACTTAAAACAGCATATGGTCACACTTATTAACACTTTTGGCCACTTTATGCTTAATTGTATGTGACTAAATACCCAAAACAAACATGCTTTGTGTGACTAAATATTACAAAAGGCCACACAAACTAAGAATTCATGTGACCATTGGATGATCAATAGTCACACAAAATACACATTTCTTCACTTAAAACAGCATATGGTCACACTTATTAACACTTTTGGCCACTTTATGCTTAATTGTATGTGACTAAATACCCAAAGCAAACATGCTTTGTGTGACTAAATATTACAAAAGGCCACACAAACTAAGAATTCATGTGACCATTGGATGATCAATAGTACACATTTCTTCACTTTAAACAGCATATGGTCACACTTATTAACACTTTTGGCCACTGTTTTTTAAATTGTATGTGACTAACTCGAAAAAAACAACACACGATGTGTGACTAAATCATCACAAACGTCACATTTATTATATTTTCGTGTGGCCATAGGATGGGAAATAGTCACACATACTGATGAATCCAACAAAACTTGTGCCTAATTAGTCACACATATTCGGGTTTTGGTCACTCTTTTTCGATGAAAACGGCCACAAAATAAACAATGTGACCATATGATACCTACGGTGGCGCGACTTTTTGTCACACACACCCAAAAAAAACGTGTGTGACTATATGCATATAGTCACGCATTTCCAGTGTGACGATAGGCAGAATCTGTACCAGTGCACATCTCTCAGGTGTCATAAAAGTGTATCTCATAAATGAAAATGAATAATATCTCTCACTACCTGTCATAGCAAATAGATTACCATAGGCTTGGGAAAGGATCGAAAACCTCCTCCACTAGGCGTAAGCACCTAAGATAAACTATCAAAGAGGGCTTTTAAATGGGTTATAACGTTAGGTGTAGGGATATGATAAACACGGTTTTGTTGGATAAATGATATCTTACTGGTGGCGAGTTAAAGATCTTGATTAATTACATGTACAATATGGCGTTGCTAAGCCAAGACTAGACTCGAATTAAGCTAATGAAGAAAATAACAAAAAGATAAAATAAACATAAAATGAAACGGGATGGTAGTCCGTATGTTTTTTTTTTTTTTTTTTTTTTTTTTTTTTTTTTTTTTTTTTTTTTTTTGCATACACTCTTGCCCTACCATCCAAAATAATACATCATAGGGGCCTCGGTTCTCCCCTTACACTTGAACTTTTACATAACTTTACAATTACTATTCTATCGACTCGAATTAAGATAATCGAAACACTTGGAGTACTTTTAAAATATTTAGCACATATGGGGGTAATAATGTTGTTCTTCCCCATTACTCCATTACACTAGTACTTTACCCATGAGTCCCAATCTTTCCAAAACAATATGTACAAGGATATGACTCAACTTAGCAACCATGTAATCAATTAGATAATTAACTTGGGGTTTAAACAAATGTTGTCACAATAATGCACTAAAAATGAGTGCATACAAGGTAGGCTAAGGCGATTTGGGTGTACATTTAAGTGGGGTGTAAACAAATTCTTATTTAAGTAAAATGCTTAAAGTTAGAAACGAAAAGATAGGCTCTGAGGGGTGTACTAGGGGTATCGTGTACTAAAAATGAGTACAACGCAAAGGGTGTGGGAGAATTACTTGACCAATGTAGCCAATGTAATTATAACAAAAACACATGTGTAAAATAATGGGTTAATCTTAATGCCTCTTATCATGTAGTAAATCTAACTACACGAATGTAGTCTCACTTGTGGCCTCGGAATGGTCCTAACGCAAGTTCTAGAATCTAAGTGCTACCGGTACACACATCATAGCATAAATGCTTTTCCTACCAATTCTAGGGGCGAACCTCACATATTTGGGGGTGGAAAATTTTTTTTAGTGGTACGGTTTTGTGCTAGTCATATAACTCCTATCCGTGAGACGCTCATTAAGACCAAAGTTTCATTCCTATATGTTGTAAAAAATTTTAAATTTGGCACTAAAATTGCCTTAACAGGTATTTCTCTCAGTTTTATTACGCATCTACCATTAAACAAACGAAAAATCAAGCGTAATAGCATTCTCTAAGGTATCGTACTTTACCCCCCCCCCCCTCTTACACTTAAGATGAACATTGTCCCCAATGTTCAAATAACAAGATGTAAAAGTAAATAAGGTAAAAGAATGAAATCAAATACTCCCCTGATTCGCTCGGTGGATAAAGAGGTAACATGGTTAGATCTTCTTCCAAGGTAATGTTGAAGCTTCAAGACTAAAGCAGCGCCAAAAGCTAGATTCCACATACATCTCCTTGTCCAAAATAACCTGTTAAACCTGAGAAAACAAACACGAAAACCTGCATAACATCGGCAGGATAAATCTGTATAAGGATATAATGCTTGTGGAATGATTATTTTGCAGATTCCTGGAGTTTATAAGTTAGAGATTTAATAAAAACTTTTTATGATTCCGGTAGAAAAACAAAACTTTCAAAAATTTCAGAAAATTAAAACCTGACACCGTCAGGTTGTAAGGCCTGACGCCGTCAGAAATGATCTGACAGAATTCTCATGTTAAGTTTCCGGAAAATTTCTGGAAAAACCTTTACCTTACTTCCTGGAATTCCTGCAAAATATCATTATGACTCGATACAAGCATTTGACTCAAACAATTACTAATATGTATGTTAATTTATTATTGTTACGATTCATGTTCATTTGTTCTAATAAACCGATTTGGATTTCCCTTACACTTATCTTTTTTCAAAATACCTTTATATGTAGTTAAGACGAAGTTAAAAACAAGATAAAGCATTTTCACAATTTAGTTTTGAACATGAATCAATAATAATAAAAATTAAACATACATACGGAAGCAAATAAAATCAAACAAACAAATAAATAAACACACAAAGCAAATAAAGCTTGGGTTGCCTCCCAAGAAGCGCTTTTCTTTATTAACGAGTCTTGTAGCTAGACTCAAAGTCACCGTACATTACGTGACTTCTTCATCAAAAGTTATGTCTTCCTTATTGATCATTTCATTACCATTCTCTTGATAATGCTTGACTCGTTGTATATTCACAGTGAATTCTCTATCCTCGTCGTCAATCAACACAACGGCTCCGGTTTTAGAGGAGCTCCTTACGGTAAAAGGTCCATACCATCTAGATTTAAGTTTTCCAGGAAATAGCCTTAAGCGAGAGTTATATAATAAGACCTTGTCTCCTTCTGAAAACTCCTTGGGTCTCTTAATCCGTTGGTCATGCCATCTTTTTGCCCTTTCTTTGTATGTAATGGAAGATTCATAAGCCTCTAATCTCAATTCATCGAGCTCTTGGAGCTGTAAGAATCTATTTGTTCCCGCAACCGTATAATCCAAATTACAAGCCTTAAGTGCCCAATATGCCTTGTGTTCCAGTTCTACTGGAAGGTGGCATGCCTTGCCATATACCATACGGAACGGGGTTGTCCCGATTGGAGTCTTATAAGCGGTTCGAAATGCCCACAAAGCTTCATCGAGCTTAAAAGACCAATCTTTTCTGTTTTGATTGACCGTTTTCTCTAATATTCTTTTTATTGCTCTATTAGTGTTTTCGACTTGACCGTTGGTTTGAGGATGGTAAGCGGTGGAGAATCGGTGAGAGACTCTATATCTTTTCATAACTTTCTCCATTTGCGAATTGCAAAAATGGGTTCCCCTGTCACTAATAAGAGCTTTCGGAATTCCGAACCTAGCGAACAATTTTTTTAAGAAATGAATTACTACCCTAGCGTCGTTAGTCCTAAGGGCTCGTGCTTCCACCCATTTCGAAACATAATCAATAGCCACTAAGATGTATTCATTCCCTCCTGAAGATGGGAAGGGTCCCATGAAATCAATTCCCCAAACATCGAAAACCTCGCAAACTTGTATATAATTCTGCGGGGCTTCATCCCTCCTAGAGATATTCCCAGCTCTTTGACACGCGTCACAAGTCTGTATCATTCCCTTCACATCACGAAATATTGTAGGCCAATAGAATCCCGCGTCGAAGACCTTTCGTGCAGTAGTGTTCATTCCGTGATGCCCTCCAGATGGACCTGCATGACACTCTTTCATAATTCTGATAGCCTCCTTTTCCGAAACACAACGCCTGATTACATGATCCGGACATCTTCGGAATAAGAAAGGTTCATCCCAAAAGTAGTACTTTAATTGATTGAAGAACCTCTTTTTTTCATACCTGCTCATATGCTCAGGAATGACTCTACTTGCCAGGTAGTTAGCATAATCCGCATACCATGGTTCAGAATCATTTATTGACATGAGCTGCTCTTCAGGAAATGACTCCCGAATCTTACTCTTGTCAGATTCAGCGAGGCTGGGGTTTTCGAGACGAGAGAGATGATCAGCCGCAAGATTCTCAGCTCCTTTCTTATCACGAATCTCTACATCGAACTCTTGCAATAGTAAGATCCAACGAAGTAACCGCGGTTTAGCATCCTGTTTAGTGAAAAGATATCGAATAGCTGAATGGTCCGTAAAAACAACCGTTTTAGAAAGGACAAGATACTGGCGAAACTTATCAAAAGCAAATACCACGGCTAGTAATTCCTTTTCAGTGGTAGTGTAGTTTTCTTGAGCAGGATTCATGGTTTTGCTAGCGTAGTATATTGGCTGAAAGTGTTTGTTAAAACTTTGGCCTAATACTGCTCCAACAGCATAATCGCTAGCATCGCACATGATTTCAAAGGGTAACTCCCAGTTAGGGGTGACCATAATCGGAGCTTGGGTGAGTTCCTGCTTCAATCGATCGAATGCATCCTTGCACTCTTGAGAGAAGTCGAACGGGACATCCTTCACGAGCAACTGAGTCATTGGTCTAGCCATCTTTGAGAAATCTTTAATGAATCTCCTATAGAAGCCAGCATGACCCAAGAAGCTACGGATTGCCTTGACAGTTGTTGGATAGGGGAGTTTGGATATAGCTTCAATTTTTGCTCGGTCTACTTCAATTCCACTTCCTGAAATTTTGTGTCCTAGCACAATCCCTTCTTTTACCATAAAGTGGCACTTTTCCCAGTTTAGTACTAAGTTAGTCTCCTCACAACGTTTGAGCATTTTCTCAAGGTTAGCAAGACAGCGATCAAAAGAGTTTCCAAAGACCGAAAAATCATCCATGAAGACCTCCATGCTGTCTTCCATTAACTCATGGAAGATTGCTGTCATGCAGCGCTGGAAAGTGGCGGGGGCGTTACATAGTCCAAAGGGCATTCGCTTGTAGGTGAAGGTGCCATAAGGGCATGTAAACGTAGTCTTTTCTTGGTCCTCAGGAGCGATAGGGATTTGGAAATACCCTGAGAACCCATCTAGGAAGCAGTAATACTCATGCCCCGCTAACCTTTCCAACATTTGGTCGATAAATGGGAGAGGGAAATGATCCTTTCGGGTTGCATCATTCAACTTCCTATAATCGATGCACACACGCCATCCAGTTACTGTTCGTTGAGGCACTAACTCATCCTTATCGTTCTTAACCACCGTCATTCCTCCCTTTTTTGGTACAACCTGTACAGGACTTACCCATGGACTGTCTGAGATTGGGTAAATTAGCCCCGCATCTAGGAGCTTAACGAATTCCTTTTTTACGAC
This sequence comes from Artemisia tridentata subsp. tridentata, assembly GCA_021014915.2. Taxonomy (NCBI): domain Eukaryota; kingdom Viridiplantae; phylum Streptophyta; class Magnoliopsida; order Asterales; family Asteraceae; genus Artemisia; species Artemisia tridentata. The sequence continues at coordinate 79,430,978 of CP139506.1, read as the reverse complement.
TTCCTTTATGTTGGGGTTTACTCGCCTTTGAGGTTGCACGGTGGGTTTATAATCCTCCTCCATGAGGATTTTATGCGTACAAAAGGTTGAGTCAATCCCCTTGATGTCGGCTACACTCCATGCTATAACTCCTTTATATTTTTTTAAACTCCTAAGAGTTTATCCTTTTGTTCACTTTTCAAAGAAGAGTTTATGATTACCGGAAGTTGATTTTTTCCTTGGAGGAAAGCATATTCCAAGTTGTTTGGGAGTTCCTTGAGTTCTAACGTGGGTGGCTCGATGATGGAAGGTTTAAGTTTGTTCTCGGGTTTACGAAGCTCAAGCTGTTTGATTTCTTGTCTGGGATAGAAGGAGACTGCGTTCACATCCATAGTCTTCTCCTCCTCTAAGATGGGTAAGAAAGCTTCATCTCGCAACCAACCAGCTTCCACCTGTTCATCTATACAATTGTCAATCTCGTCGGATAGTTCATTGATTTCTCCAATGAAATACAGCCGATTAGCTGCTTCAAGAGAAAGATTCATTGTGTCCTTGATGTCGAAGGTTAAGCTATCGGTCCCCACTCGTAAGGTTAGTTTGCCGTCATGAACATCAATAACAGCGCGAGCAGTTGCAAGGAATGGCCTCCCCAGAATGATGGGCACTAGGTCATCTTCTTCCATCTCTAAGATGACGAAGTCAACTGGAAATTTGAACTTCCCTACCTTAACCAGCACATTCTCACATATTCCTAAGGGGTATTTGACTGATCTATCGGCTAGTTGGATGTTCATACGGGTTGGTTTCAATCCAGAATACCCTAACTTGAGGAACATGGAATGCGGCATAAGATTGATACTTGCTCCTAAGTCGGCTAAAGCATTCTTGACTGAAAGAGATCCTATTGAACAGGGCAAGGTGAAACTACCTGGATCGTCCACCTTCTTTGGCAGCCCTCGTTGAGTCACCACAGAACATTCTTCTCCTAAGGTTACAAGACCCTCGAGCCTTTTTCTGTTGGTTAGCAGCTTCTTGAAGTATGTACTATATTTGGGCATATGGTAACATGCATCAAGAAGGGGTATGGTGACGACCGAATTCTTCAAATATGACAAGAATCTTTTATTATCATTTTCGACCTTTTGATTCTTGAGGCGGGACGGGTATGGGACTTTAATGGGCTGTTTGGTTGGAGTAGGTGGAGAGGGAGTTACCGGAGGGGTTTGCTCGGGATTTCCATCGTTCACATTACCTTCCTCCTCATGAGGGGTGTCGGGTTCCATGACGTTAGATTGTTGAGCTGGGTAAGGTGGATCCTTAGTAGTTGTTCCAGCACGAGTGGTGATGGCGAGTAAGGGATCTCTTTGATTTGTTTGAGGTTTGCCAAGGCCGTCGAGAGTGGCGTTGAGTTCTGCGAATTTGGCCCTCAGGTCGTTTTGTTGGCTATTGATGAGGTTGTCAAGACCTTTTAGTTGCAGATTCTTTTCAAGCGTGAAATGCCCAAGATCATCCTCAAAAGTGCTCCTAACCTTGTAGTCAGGATATTCTCCTCCTCCCTCTTCTCTCACAAGATTTCCCCAAGGGGTAAAATCATTGTTTTGGTAGAAAGTTAAGAGCGAAGGATCATCGAAGATGTCGTGGCTTAACAAGCATACTTGTTCGGTGGTGGTATCATCCCCGCATTCCTCCACTTCATGCGGGCCAACGCATTGGTCACAGATCAAGTATGGGTTTGATAACCGTTTAGTTGGTTGTGACTTGTCTAGATAAGATACTAGATCATTCAATCTACTCAACCGGCTAGCAAAAGGATGCTCTTTCATGATCTTGGAAACGCTCATGATCGAATCGGGTTCATCCCAGGTATCGTCTTGATCATTTGCGTATTCCTCAATTCTATTCCATCCTTCCTCAGCGCTTAGTTTGGCAATTTTTCCTTTCACCGAATTATTAATGCCAAATTGGTCGCTTTTAGGGACACTGTCATAAAAGATTTGGACAAGAAGCCAGAGTTCAATGCCATGATGAGGGACTTGTCTAATTAGATCTTTGAATCTGATCCAGGATTCGTGAATGGGTTCAGCTGGTCCAACATGGAAGCGGAAGATTTCGTCTCTTAACGTTGAAGTTCTTCCTATGGGAAAGAATTTCTCATAGAATTTTGAGATAAGCTGTTCCCATGTGAAGATGGACTCGGCGGGGAGTTTGTTATACCAATCTTTGGCTTTCTCATAAAGGGTGAAGGGAAATAATCGTAGTCGGGAGGTGTCTCTAGTGGCTCCGTCCGTATGGAGGGTATCCACTATTTTCAGGAAGTCTTTGATGTGTTGGATTGGATCTTCACTTTTCAATCCGTGAAACTTGCATACACTTTGGGCAAGCCAAATGTCGGTAGCACGCAAGACCCCATTCGTGTGTTCATTAGGAAAACCAATAGCATTGGAAAAACCGCGAGGGGTGGGAGAAGAGTAGTCCTTGAGGGATTTAGGGATTGGGTTTTCGGGAACCTCTATATCGTGATTGGTTTGAGGGCTAGGAGGTGTAGAGTGAGGATTGGATTCTTCCTCGGAGAGGGCATCATCAAAATTCATCGTGGATGGTTTGGCCGCTTGGTGATGTTGCCTTAATTTATGCATTTCCCTTTCGGGTTCAGCATAGGGTGTGGTAAGAGTTTTGATCGAGCTACGGCTCCTAGTGATTCTAGGATTAGGGGGGTTATCATCCAAAATTAGGGAATATCCTCCTAAAGTGTGTGCTCTACGAATTTGGTTTTGTCGTGGTGGTGGGTTGTTGGGATCAAGGGTATTACCACCTTTCATGATGTCGGATGGTAATGGTTACGAACAAAGAAACGAAGAAAAAAGATAGAATAAAGAAAACCTAGAAAAATAAAATAAAAATCTCACTAGAAAGGAATCTAGTGAGTAGACCTAATAAAATAAAAATTCAACCTAAACAATAACTATTCCCCGGCAGCGGCGCCAAAAACTTGATGCGTGGTTTTACGACCTTACAACAGGTTTTACCTCTCGAGGGATCTCAAGAGGCTTGCAATCCCCACCAGGCAGTGTACCTGACCGATGTAGTATAGTGTAGTGGCAAGTACCGGGGGATTGATCGTTCTCTAGGGGAATAGTGTCGTTAGGATTGAAAAACTACTCTAATAGGTCTAAGGGTGAGGGAAGATTCTTTTTGTATTTTTATATTTTTGTAAAAGCAAGTAAAATCTCGGGTTTGAAGGAGTGGGCGGAATTAGTTGCTAGTCAACTAACCCAAATAACTACAATTGCAAATAAAATAAAATAACTGAAAATAAAAAGGTTGTGGAACTTATATGGAGAGAAATGTGTTTACTTTGATTTCCTTACTCCCTAACTATCTTTTACCGGTTGATTAGTGTGTATTAATTGCGTGGATGACGGGTGTATTCCTTAATACCAATCGTGGGGTGGCGTACGTACTCCCCAACTCTATAAGCTCCTACTTCACTCCTATGTCGAGCCGGCTAAGAAGCTCCTAACATGGGATCACTAGAATTCGCTCATGCATTAAATACAACCATAATAACCTTAGTACGCATTGGTTCATGTTTCTTAAGACGTTCAAGCAAGTTACCGTATAGGAGGTTAGCTAGTTTTCTTAAGCCTAACATCGATAAACAATCATCCAATACAATTAATAACACACCAACAACCAATAATCAATAGTTAGGTTTCATTAGATCTAAGCAAACACAAGATAAATCTAGCCTAGCATGTTAAATAAAAGACAAGAACAAGATATAATCAAACAACACATAGACATATTGAATGATTAATTGATTACTTATCTTCAATTAAACATGGGAGATCCAAGGGTATAAAACCCTTAAAAATGGCAAAAAAATCGTCTTAGGGTTTCTCCTCACAAAGTTGCACACTAATGACTAAAAATTATGAAAGTATATATAGGAAAACAGATCTGACGGCGTCACGTTATAGAGCGTGACGCCGTCACCTCGCCGCGGTTAGGGTTTCTTGATGGCCTTCTTGACGCCGTCCCCTTTTAATCCTCCAAAATCCTCTCTGGCCCGTCAAGGGTTAACGGCGTCACATTGGGGCTTGACGCCGTCACAGGTACTTTTCAGCAGATTTTTGAGACTTTGTCGTTTTCTTCACTTTTATGCTCCAAAAACGTCCAAAATGCTTCATTTTCCAGATTTCTTCTCCAAAGTACCTAGAATGACAAAAGGAACGATTTAGGGCAATATTTGATCAAATAAATACGATTTAGGGCTTAAATGACCTCCTAAAAGCGGTACACTTTTCGCTTCATCAAAGTATGATATCAGAAAATTAACAACGAAAACGGAATACGAAAAATAAAAGTTGCTGATATCTGCAAACGATGCGCCGTATCCAGAAAGTTGGATACGCCGTATCTTATTACGTTAAAATTTAATCAGACTTTTATTCAGAAAACAGATACACCGCTTATGAATTAGAATGCGCCGTATCAAGTTTAAATTATAAAAAATCGATTATATTTATTAAAATTAAATGCGTCGTATTAACAAAAGTTAATGTGTCGTATTTTCGTTACGTTTCAAAATACAAGATTTTTGATTTAGTAGATGCGTCGTATCGATGAAGATCGATGCGTCGCTTCTGTTTAATAATTCGAAAAACTGTTTTTAATTTAAATAGAAAATACGCCGTATCTGTTAAAACAGATGCGTCGTATGGCGTTAGGGTTTAGAAAAATTTCTTATTAAAAACAGAATACGCTGTATCTTGGGGAAAGATGCGTCGTACTCGAATTTATTAAACGCGTTGTATTTTATAAAAATTAAACGCAATACGCCGTATCTGTGAAAACAGATGCGCCGTATCGTTTGTATCAGCACAATACAACGACAACAGAATGCAGAAAAATACAGAAAAAAGAAAAACAAAAATAAAAACAAACAAAAAGAAACAAAAATTACAGAAAACAAAAACACACAAAAACAGAAAATATGCAAATTATACAATGAATGCAATCTATCTAATATACAACAGGATTAGTGGTTAGAATCTAAAAAAAAAAACTAAAAATAAAAACCTAATTAAAATACTTAATCAAATTAACAGATAATAACAATTCACTCCCCGGCAGCGGCGCCAAAAACTTGATGGGCGTGATGTGTCGTTGCGGTTTAGCAGTATTAATGCCTACTCAAGTTTTAAATTTATATTTAGCCGACTTATCAATAACACACACACTTAACGAGCAGTGTACCCGGTCAGTATGAATATAATGGTAAGCAGAGTGTCGATCACTAAGAGTGGAACGTATTATCTAGTTATTCTAATCAGTATTTTAATATCGTAAGTTAGTTATACAACCTAATCTAACGCAAGGGGGTTCAGCCTGAGAGACTGGCACAGTTTGGTTATAATTAAATAGAAAATTAAACTAATGAGCACGAATCAGCGATTAGCACACACGTACACAGATAGATACTCGAGACAATAAGAAGACCTGACCTGATAATTAAATAGCTTGTCACTTATTTTATTGCTAGTTTTATATGAAATGTATATAATTAAACCTTTCTCGTTGGCTCTAATCTTATCGGCAAGTAAACCCTTAATGATTACTTATGTCTATCCTACTTTTCTAGAGACGCTAGAATAAATAGGCGAGGAAGGGGCATGGCGACCCAAGCAAGACTCAGCTAGACACAGAGGTTATCAATGCACTAATAAAAGTCACCAAAGACATCAACATATAAACTTTAATTAATGGGAAAGCAATATTAAGGGGAGTGCATGATCTTCCGTAGTCACATGACATAAGCCCATCAATCCTGATGAATTAAAGCGTACTAAAACAATAAAACAAAACTACTTAATGAATTGAATACATGCAGGACCTTCTTACAGCTCTTGTATCTTTGTTTGAGGTGTGTCTTGTGCTGCTTGGTCGTCTGAATTCGGCTCTAGGGTTATATATATCTAAGGTCTATTAAATTCATCTGACCTTGGGGTATTTATAGTTTCTGTCTGAGGGATCGATGCGGCGCATTGAGTTGATAGATGCGGCGCATTGACTTAACTTCGCGTGGGGTCCAAGATTAATATATTCTGGAATATTCGTACACCGTCTTCAGATGCGGCGTAACTTGATCTTTGTATGCGGCGCATGTACTTTAGCTGTCTTGGATTGTAACTGGTGAAATCTTGATAGTGATACGCCGTATGTTAGAAGTATAATGCGGCGTATCTGGAGTAGAACGAGCTTGATCTTCTTCTTTGACCAAAGTTTCATATGCGGCGCATGACAGAATTGCATGCGGCGCATTCTTCAAAGTCAGGCAATGGTCTTCGAATTCATCTAAGTATGATATTGCGTCGTATCTGTTGAGTGAGATACGGCGCATCTTATGGATTTCAGTAGACTTTTGACATCTCGCTTGTTTTGCTCCATAATTAGTCCAAAATCGCCAAGTTTCACATAATGCTTGTTTTTACCTGAGAATTACTAAAGTAAACATTAATGTATCGATTCTCATATATAATATAATAAAACAAGTCAAATAAATAGGATAAATGATGATAATAAAATGTACTTATTTGAGTTCATTAATATCCATGTTTCTTCGATATGATGTACGTTTCAGTGCATTATTTCTCGTATAAGAAGAGAAGTCTTCTTTACATCGCAAATACTTTTCAATCTATGATTCTTCAGGAAAGTATTTGTGCTAAAGCTTGGTGGCATCATGATTTTTGAATATCAATCAGAATTAAACTTTTCATAAAAATCTATCACTCAATCAATGAATACAACTATTTAAATAGAAGACGGGTCATCGATTGAGGGAGAGAGTGATGATTTCAAAATTTCATATCATCAAAACATGTCACCTTGTACATAATATGCAGTGAATAAAATGTGGTTGTTATGTGTCAGTGTATGATTTTTATTAAATTCAAATCTTCCAAACCTATCATACCTGACACTAACACTTTCTCTCATAGATTGAGGGGGAGCAACGTAATGTTCCATTATCAGCACATATGAAACCTGACCACATTTTCTCTCATATTTTCTAAACTTATTTAAATCAATTGGGATCACAAAATCTCAAAAGGTTTGAAATTTTTTGATCGGGGGAGAGAATGTGATTTAAATATGCAATCTGATAAAAATGTGATCTTTTGAACTCAAGTGTAGGCTCTCCCATATGTGCTAAACTCTTTCGTATATCGATGCACATATTGAGGGGGAGCAAATGATTTATGATGGCAATTGTGGAAGAATACCAAAGACCGACCATTTTATTTAATGTACTGGAGTTATAAGGATGGTAAGGTTAGGTATCAGTTCCCACGATCCCGCCAGAGCCGGAGGGATCGACCCAGGGACAATCCAGTAGTTAGTGTAGAAGTCCTTAGGTATGATTAAAAAAGGAGCAATGTGAGAATAAGGGAAGAGTGCCGACTGAGATGGAGCTAGTACTGGAACAAACCCAACAAGGTACTAGTGATGAAGTCTCGGTAAGCACTAAAGGGGTTGAAGAATGAAAAAGAAATGTAAAGATAAAGGGTGAAAAGAAAGAAGCCCTCCTTACACATTAGGCCGAAACCGAGTCAATACATATGCTGTCAGAATCACGTAGTTGATTGCTGACATTGAAGACAAGTATCATGGACCCAGTGATATGCTGCACAACCCTCCCTAGCCACTCAAGGTCTCTCAAAAGACTCTTGTTTCATTCACACGGAGATTCACTCATTACTATTGACTCTCTCACTCTGAGTTAGTTGATATTGAAAAGGTGGCAGTCTGCTCCAGCCTCCGATCACTAAATCAAAACGCACTATTCAGTCTAGAGCCAAGAGATCATCCATAAATCTCATTAGGACACATTTCCAATATGCTTGCTGTTTCATACACGGTGAAAAGCTAGAAAATATATATGAAGAGTCCTACGCATTATCCTCGTGATATTGCCAGAACATCCGAGTGATACGAAAGTATTCACAATGAAGATGGAAATCCTTCTAGAGCCAACATCAAACAAGCTCTTGGTAGGTGACATGTGAGATCCTTCATGGATCAAACTAGTGACAACTGGAAAGAAACGATGGGGCGATTCACATTTGAATCAAACTTGTTCCAGGAAAAGGATTGACGGATGCTTTTGGAAAACCTTTCAATATGCTCACCAACTGAGTTTCGAGCACATTGATTGTGTAAATTTTCAAACAAAAGTGTTTATGATGAAAATGTGATTTAACTTATAAAACTCTCGTCGTGTTGCATAAAATGTTTATCCAGTGACACGCGAGTGATTTTTCTAATCAATTTCTCATCAATCAGTAGGTATTTAATTCACTGATTCACTCTACCGTGCTGTCTGCTTTGAGACGTTCCGGTATGAGAACATGCTTTGTACGATGATTCTGATGTTAATTCGTTGGATGATTCTTTACAACAAGCTGGAAAGTCCTGTCAAGGAGAATTTTCTTTAAAGGGGATTCTACCTGATCACAGGTCGGTCCTCACGGAACCGAAGGTTAATCCAACCACACCGAGCGAATGACAAAGCCATATTCGTTCTCCAACTTTATTGCTAACTGTTTTATTTTAGATTTATGTAAAGATGGTGATGGTGGTACCTAATTCCAGCAGAGACATGTCAATCCACACCCCATGCTCACACGACCAATTCATTATCAAAGGATCATGAAAGTTGAGAGACTTAAAACAATGCTTCCGCAACTCTGATGCAAAGTCTCCTGATCCAGAAAAGTGTGAGCATGACGGTCCGATAGTCACTACATCACATGGAGGCGATACTACTAAGGATGATTTGGATATTTACTGTGGCTGATGATCTCAAAGCAAGCTCAAAGATCACACAAGCCAAAGGAACATTAATCACAAGATCATTGCTTGAAGTACAAAGATTAAAGACCTTGAAGAATCAAAGACTACGAGCTAGGAAATTAAGTTCATTAGAATGCTAGAATTCAAATTGTAATTTCCGGGGTGACCTCCCTTAGGGGGAGATTGTTAGGAATATAAATATTCATATGAAAGACTCGGTCACCCCGAGTATCTATTAGCATTTAGTTAGCTCGTAGGCTTATTAGTATTAGTTTAGTTATAGTAATACTAGTTTAGTTATAGTAGTATTTGTGGAGTTGGGTCGGGTCTTTACCCACTGTCAGCTCATTCCACAGCCCATGTGGGGCGTTTACTGTAAGTAGTATATATACCCTTTCCATGCTATGGAAAGGGTTGGTTGTTCATTTAATACATACACACAACTAGTATGTTTCTCTCACTAGAACTTCCCACACTCTACTTCCTCTCTCTAACTCTAACCATGGATTTTTCTTCCATAATCCAAGACCTCCCGAATCCCACATAATCAACATATGAATCGATCCTACAATACACATCTTCATGGAAAAACACACAAAACATAAACACTTGAAAGCAAACAGGTTTTTGATTTGTGCCTAAAACAAGAACACCACTTGGTCTTATCCCATAGAGATATTCGTGCAACCCATGCATATGGTCGAATAGTTTCTATTGGAAAGTGATAACACGATTTCAAGTGATATCCGGCACTCAATGATTATATATACCCAACTGGGAACACACCGACAAGAAACCAACAATCAATAGAAACTATTCAGTGATAATCAATGGCTACTGCTATGAGGCAAATGGCTGCTCACTTTTTCAAACTGGAAAAGTTTGAAGGTGTTAATTTCAGAAGGTGGCAAAAGAAGATGCACTTTCTTCTTTCAAGCATGAGTGTGGTGTATGTATTGAGCACACCTATTCCTGATGATGGGGACGATGCTACTGTGGAAGACATAAGAAAAAGGAGCAAGTGGGAGAATGACGACTACATTTGCAGAGGTTTAATCCTCAATGGTATGTCTAATCCTTTGTTTGATATTTATCAAAATGTTGAATCTGGTAAAGAACTATGGGATTTCTTGGAAACCAAATATATGGCTGAGGATGCATCAAGTAAGAAGTTCCTTGTAAGTAATTTTAACAATTACAAAATGGTCGATTCTAGTCCTATCATGGAACAATACGATGAACTTCTTACTATACTTGGTAGATTCACACAACACAAAATGAACATAGATGAGACTATTTCAGTCTCTTGTGTCATTGATAAACTCCCTCCTTCTTGAAAAGATTTCAAGCATATGCTGAAACATAAGAAGGAGGAATTGACTCTTGTTGAGTTGGGCTGTCATTTGCGCATTGAAGAATCACTCAGAGCGCAAGAGAGTGACAAGCCAAAGAGTAGCAATGCTACTGGTCCATCAGTTGTCAATATGGTAGAGCATAACAACTCCACCAGGTACAATGACAACAAAGGGCAAACGTAAACATCAGGATAACACCAAAGCTGATCTTAACAAGAAGCCAAAAGCTACTTGTTAGAAGTGTGGGAAAACTGGACACTTCAGGAAGGATTGTAAGGGTGTTAAAATTGGCAATAAAGCCAATGGATCAGGCACAAGTGGTTCAGGGATTGGTTCAACCAACTCTCTGAAAGGTCAGATAGTGTTTAATAAGTCTTTTCAGATTTATTATGTTACATATATATATCTGAGGCCTACTTTGTGCATGATGATGATGTTGTGTGGTGGGTTGCCTCTGGAGCAACAATCTATGTGTGTAAAGATAGAAGCTGGTTCAAAACCTATGAGTCACTGAATGATGGTTCTATTCTTCATATGGGAAATGAGTTAATAGCCCTGGTGCATGGAAGAGGAAGTGTAGATTGAAGATTTAGTTCTGGAAAGATTGTTTCTTTGTTTAATGTTTTACATGTTCCTAATATTAGAAAGAATTTGGTTTCTAGTAGTATTTTGAATAATTGTGGTTATAAACAAGTTACTTAATCTGATAAATTTGTTTTATCTAAACTTGGTGTGTTTATTGGTTTTGGCTATTTGTGTAATCAAATGTTCAGGCTTAATATTGTTAATTATATTGCTAATTCAGCCTTTATGTCAACCTCTAAACTAGGGGTGAGCAAAAAAAACCGAAAAAACCGAAATCGAACCGAAAACCGAAAATACCGAACCGAAATAACCGACCGAAACTAAAAACCAATGGTTCGGTTTTTACTTTTTCAAAAACCAAAAAATTCGGTTCGGTTTCTGTTTTTGTCCAAAAACCGAACTGAACCGCTTCTATTATATAATAGTATATAACTAATATTATGTAAATAAATAACTAAACAAATCTAATTTATAAATTCATATTAATTTTTTAGGTAAATTTATAATATATTTATCTTTACGTTTATATGTTTGTTTTTTGTGTGCGTGTGTTTACTTTACAATATATCAATAGTTATGTGACAATTATCATACTATGTGTAAATTCACTTGCATGTGTGTATCTCATTTATACTTGTGTAATTGTAGAATTATGAGATAAACATTATTAGGCTTATCTTGACAAAAAAGCAAAGAAAAATAACCAATTTTCTACAAAAATCAAGTTTGTTGGTATAAATTGGCTACACACAAATATAAGCGGTTAAAAACCGAAAAACCGAACCGCCAAAAAACCGAATCGCCAAAAACCGAATGGTTTCGGTTTTGGATTTTATAAAAACCGAATGTTTCGGTTCGGTTTCAGTTTTAGCCAAAAACCGGCCCAAATCGAACCGTAAACTAAATGATTCAACACTATGGCATGCTAGACTTGACCATGTACACTTTAAGGGAATGCGAGATATGTCTAAGGATGGGTTAATCCCAGCCTTTGATATGGACACTGAAAAGTGTAAAACTTGCATGATGACCAAAATAACTAAAAAACCTTTTCAAAGTGTAAAACGTGAAACTGAAGTTTTGGAGCTGATTCATAGTGACCTATGTGATTAAAAAGCTACTATTTCTTTGGGGAATAAGAAATACTTTGTGACATTTATTGATGATGCTTCTAGGTTTTGTTATGTTTATTTGTTACATACTAAGGATGAAGCATTAGATAAATTTAAAGTATTTAAAATTGAAGTTGAATTGCAACAAGGGTCCCTGATCAAAAGGTTAAGGACTGATAGGGGAGGTGAGTACATGGATACTCTGTTCTTTCAGTCTGTTGGTATAATCCACGAAACAACTGCTCCCTATACTCCTCATCAAAATGGTATCTCTGAAAGAAAAAACAGGGTACTGAAGGAGATGGTTAATTCCATGTTGTCCTATTCAGGGCTGAGTCAAGGATTCTGGGGTGAAGCTATGTTAACAGCTTGCTATTTATTGAATAGGGTTCCCAATAAAAGGAACAAGGTTACCCCTTATGAACTATGGACTAAAAGAAAACCCAACTTGAACTTTCTCAAGGTTTGGGGTTGTAGGGCTATTGTAAGACTCCCTGATCAAAAGCAGAAAACTTTGGGTAAAAGAGGCATTGAATGCATCTTTGTTGGATATGCTGAGCATTCAAGGCATATAGGTTCTATGTTATTGAACCTAATGAGTCTGTTTCAATTAACTCAATAATTGATTCAATGGATGCAATCTTTGATGAGAATAGGTTATCATCAGTCCCTAGACCAAGTCAAAGGATTCCAAATGGAACTAATGACATTGGTGTTTCAGAGGTCTCTGATGAGGTTGTGGTACAGCAACCTGAACCTGAGCTCAGAAGGAGTAATAGGGTTAGGACTCCAAAGTCATTTGGACATGAGTTTCAATTATATCTAAATGAATGAACAAGGGATGAGGTCTCTGACCAATACTCCTATTGCTTCATTGTTGAGGATGATCCCAAAATATTTGATGAAGCAATGAAGTCCCAGGATGTTGCTTTCTGAAAAGAAGCAATTAATGATGAAATGGATTCCATCATGGGCAACAACACTTGGGTGTTGGCTGATCTACCACCTGGTTGCAAACCTCTAGGTTGCAAATGGATTTTCAAAAGGAAAATGAAGGTAGATGGAACTATTAAAAAGTTCCAGGCTAGACTAGTGATTCAGGGCTTTAAACAAAAGTCAGGGATAGACTATTTTGATACTTATGCTCCTATGGCACGTATCAATACCATAAGATTGCTGATTGCTTTGGCATCAATTCACAGTCTGATTATTCATCAGATGGGTGTGAAGACAGCTTTCTTGAATGGTGAATTAGATGAGGAGGTTTATATGAATCAACCTCAGGGCTTCATCATGTCTGGCAATGAAAACAAGGTGTGTAAACTGATTAAGTCTCTCTATGGACTGAAGCAGGCACCTAAACAATGGCATCAAAAATTTGATGAAATGGTTTTGTCAAATGGTTATCTTCTTAATCAAGTTGACAAATGTGTATATAGCAAATTTGATGAATCTGGTAAAGGAGTCATCATTTGGCTATATGTTGATGACATGCTGATCTTTGGCACTGACCAAAATCGGGTTGATCTGGCAAAGCAATTTTTGTCATCAAAGTTCTCCATGAAGGACATGGAGGAAGCTGATGTTATCCTTGGTACTCCTGTGAGTACTCCTATGGATACAAGTGAGAAGCTGATGCCTAATATTGGTAAGGCTATATCTCAACTTGAGTATTCTAGGGTAATTGGCTGCCTAATGTATGCCATGACTTGTACAAGACCTGATATTGCTTTTACTGTGGGTAAACTAAGTAGGTGTACTAGTATCCTAGTGCTCATCACTGGCAAACAGTTCAGAGGGTACTGAAGTATCTGAAGAGAACTGTGGATTATAGTCTCTCATATACTGGTTATCCTTCAATATTAGAAGGATACACTGATGCAAGTTAGATCAGTAACACTGAAGACAATTCGTCTACCAGTGGCTGGGTATTCCTACTTGGTGGAGGTGCAATTTCTTGGGCATCCAAGAAGCAAACTTACATCACCAGTTCAACAATGAAATCTGAATTTGTGGCTTTAGCAGCTGCTGGTAAAGAAGCTGAATGGTTGAAAAACTTTGAAGCTGAATGGTTGAAAAACTTTCTTCTTGAGATTTCATTGTGGCCTAAACCTATAGCACCTATTTTTATCCGTTGTGATAGTGCTGCTACATTGGCTAAGGCTTATAACCAGATGTACAATGGGAACTCTATACACTTAGGTATCAGGCATAGCATGATTCATGAGCATATCATGAATGGGGTGGTATCTATAAAGTTTGTTAGATCTCAACAAAATTTAGCTGATCACTTGACGAAGGGTTTGGCTAGAGACTTGGTTTTAATGTCTGCTAAAGAGATAGGTTTAAAGTCCAACTTAGTCACTGAATGTTAAGACACCCAACTCCCTCCTGAGGAAACTTGGGAGCTGAGTTCAATGTGGAAAGTTGAACGTTAAGTGGACTGGAGCACATGTTTTACAATCATCCAAAGGTTGTGCTCGGAACCTGCTGAAAAGGAGGATGAAATCTTTACTTCTCAATGGTTAATTTCTTTGAAAAAGTGCTAAGCAGGAGCATGAATAAAGAGGAACCACCTATGTGAATATTGAAGTTTTGCCGCTTCAGGGAGCTTTGGACTTTTGGCTCTTACAACATTTATAAATTGGATATGGACACATGGCTTATTTAGTGTCAGGAGCGTTTAAGTGTTTGAAAGCTTGTGTGTATGTTATCTTCAGGTATTCAAATTGATTGATGGGTTCAATTCTTAGAACACCATAATTCTCGAGTATTTGAACGTGTAATGTACTAAGATGGGAATTCAATCTTCAATATATTTTCATTTATGCACATGTTTTGTTTTAGGTTTATTTTCATGCAAAAGGAATTGTACTAAATTGGTGAGGATTGTTGGAAATTTAGTTCAATTGAGGGATATGATCATACTTGGAAATGGGTTTGGAGGTACGGAGTGTACACCCATTAAGTCCTGATTACCCTGACTCTAATAGTGGTTTTAAGTTTCTACTGCTAGTACTAATGTTACTACTGTTGGCAGAGTTACTATTGCTAGTACTAATGTTACTACTGTTGGCAGAGTCACTACTGCTAGTACTAATGTTACTACTGTTAGTGTAAAGTTACTACTGTTGGCATAAGTTAGTACTGCTCGGCAGTTTCAAACTCGTAATTAAGACCATAATGACCTGGTCTTGTTACCACTATGTCTATAATTGAGGAAAATTATGAGGAGATTAATTGGTCGATTAATTCTCATAATTCCATTGACTAAGAGTAAATCTATCCTATAAATAGGATACACATCTGCATGAAAAAACATATGAAACATAAACACTTGAAAGCAAACAGGTTCTTGATTTGTGCCTAAAACAAGAACACCACTTGGTCTTATTCCATAGAGATATTTGTGCAACTCAGGCATAGGGTCGAATAGTTTCTATTGAAAAGTGATAACACGATTCGAAGTGATATCCAGTATTCATTGATTATCTATATCCAACTGGGAATACACCTGCAAGAAACCAACAATAATAACAAAAATAATAGTCATTTTTAATTGCCCCAAAGTTTGTAGATTATTTTTCCTTCCTCTGATTTTCTTTTAAATATTAATCACATTGCATCCTTGAAGAACTTGAACTTGAAAAATATATCGAGCGAGATTCAATATAGTAAAAAAATAAAATAAATAAATGAATAAATAATAAGCGATTTAGTTCCGCGCGTTATTCATATACCGGCATACCGCTTTGTATAGTTTTTGGGATTTTCTTTGTTGCACAACTTTTTTGTGTCGCTTATCATGTTTGTTAACTTAACTTTATCATCACACAATAAATACTCTTGAGTTTGTGTTGCTTGTGCTTTTTAGCTTTCGTCACTTAACTTTATAGTCATGAAAACGACTTGATATGTATGTTTATTATAATCTTCGTTACAGTTGTGATGTAGTACATTAACTACTAACTCCGTTCCAAACTCCGTTTCAAAATTATTGTCCACAGGCAAAAAAACACACAGTTTAAGAAAAACATCGTCATTACAACTTTTTATTTTTTACTTTTTGCACAAAGACAATTTTACCCTTAACCAATTCATTTCTAACTTCTTTAAAATTTGTAATAATAACCTCAAATAAGAGTAATATGGTAAACTTGATCTATATTCCTTATCTATTTATAGAGGTAGACAATTATTTTAAGACAACCGAAAAAGAAAGATGTACAATAAATATGAGACTGGGATAGTATTAAACATTCTTTTTGATGATCGTCTAGAGTCTAGAGGTTCTGCACCTATAATTAGGTATATGTTTTACTTTCAAATTTGTCTTTGTTAAAGTTTATAAAAATATATTTGGTCTTAACTCTTCAGTAGAGACAATCACATTTAAGATGGACGGTAGTGCGCACATACTCTTAAGGCGTCATCATTAGTGTAAATACGGAATTTTTTTACAAAATTTTAAATTATAATGCTATGTGCGTACTCTTCTCAAATTTTACTAATGAGTTCATATCTATTGTCAAATATTTACTTGCGTCATCGGCTCACTGCCAACGTTGTGGCTGAGCGAACAGGGCCCTGTACGAAAGCTTATACGATAATTAAATAAATTGGTCAAATATATATTATACCAACTATTAAAATAGAGAATATACTATTTTGATGATCTATCTTACTACCTCCGTCCCAAAACTAAGTTCAGTTTGACTTTATGAATCTAATTTTGACCTTAAATATTTTTATTTGTATTATATAATACTTGATTAAAATTATATCAATAAAAAATACATTTGAAACCCAATCCATTTATATAATTTGCATCAAGTATGGTATAATAAAAATAAAAATATTTAAGGTTAAAGTTTGATTTAAAAAGTCAAACAGGACTTATATTTTAGGACGGAAGGAGTAAGTTTTAACATAAATTTATTTGTAAAATGTTAATAATTTTTTTTGAAGTAAACTTTGAGGCCCCAAATATATAACTGATCATATATCTTTGAGGCTCTTAAAAATTTAAAGCTTGACGCAATAGCACATTTCGCACACCTTTATATACGCCTCTAGTATTTGATGACTCGCATTTTGGCCCAATGATACAAGCTTGTTCCCAATCACTCTAATCAACTAATATATGGTATATGCTTTGTGTTTGGTAAAATATTATGGGTTAGTTGTGACTTAAGCTATAGGGTTTCAGTTACTTCACGAGAAAGATAGATTGGTTGGTATCATGGTATGCGTAATTAAGCTTCAATATTTGATCAATCATCCCACTAACATAAAAGTTTTACTGTTAAAAATAATATCTTTCTAAAGGATCAGAAACATTTACATTATAATATTATATAAATAACTATTAGTCTAAGTCACGCCTATGATAACTAAAAGTTTATATATTCTATGATTTCTTGTATAGTTTTTAAGTAGTTGGTTGATAATCCGTGGTCTACTTGTTATTTTGACGATGAACTCGTACTTGTTTACTGGATTTTAGATATAAATTGCAATCTTTATGTAGTTAGTATTTTGGTTTGATTTTGTATAACGTGTTGTTATTAAATACTGTTATACCAAGTTAGTTAATAACGATAAGAGCGTACAAATATACGACGAGAATGAACTTCTGAACTATTGTCTGTGAGCTTGGTGAACAATTTAAACAAAGCTAAAGCTATTAAATATATATTTTACTTACACACAAACACTCTACTCAAGTTAACACTTGACACATATTCTTGTTATTTTCCAAATTATGTGTGACAAATCCATAAACACCCCAAAATACCGTTACACATTATAACCAGGGACGGAATCAGGACAAAATATTATCGGGTGCACAAATTTTTTGGAACAGTAATACAGAAACACATTTCGATGGGCCGGGTGCACAAATTTTTTGGAACAGTAATACAGAAACACACCCGAGGAAACCCCTGGCTCCGTCCCTGATTATAACTCGACTTGTTTCGTAACTAAGAGAAAGTGGGTGATCAATTTGAGATATTGATTTTTAAGTACATGATATTAGAGTGTTTCGACATCCTTGGGTTAAATGTATACACGAATATGAAATCAGGTATACACATATATCGAAAACTATAAGCCCAAATAGAAATAGAAATTTATATACAATTTTGAACATGTAGTTGCAATAAACTTTTCTAAAGTGAGTAACTGGAATGCATGCTTAGACCAAGAGTAATGGCCCCGTTGTTGGGCGTTGAAGAGGGCAACGCCCATGGGGGTGGTGGGTTGGGCGTTGAAGAGGGCAACGCCCTCTCTGTCCGTTGTTGTGGCAACGCTCGTTGATTTTTTGGGGGGAATAGGTTTCCAGGTGGAGGTGGTGGATTGGGCGTTGTTGTGGCAACGCTCGTTGCCACTACTCTTTGTCTTATGTTTAAAAGATATAAATTGAAAGAAATGAATGTGGTTGTTGTTGGTCCGTTGGTAAGCATGATGTGTGCTAAGATAGAGATGCCCGGTTCAATTCTTACCAATGAGACAAGAATGACTGTTTTATTCTTTACATCCTTTTTTATAGATCTCGCGTAATTCTTTGTCCGGTTGTACCCGAGATTCGGAAAAAAAAAAAAAAATAAAAAAAAATAATGATAAAATAACATCTCGCGTAGAATTTGATTATGGGGTTACACGAGATATACATTGGGAAGGAGCAAATACCCTGTAACTACACGAGATAAAATACGCGAGATCTATTTTACGCGATGTGTTATTTTATCCGGACAAAATAATAAAAAAATGGTACCTGTCAAAGCATCAATACAAAACAGATTTTGGCCAAGAAACTATAATAATTAATAAATGTCAAATATGATGATGAAACTATACTATCTTTAATAATAATCGAACTTTTGTATTGTCATAATGTCATTGTGCATTTAACTTGTTTTTAGTTTTGTCCAATTAAAGACCATATAGAAATTTTCTAAATGAATTTATTTGTGTTTGAATTTCCACCAAGTTGAACCTTATTTCATTTGAGCTAATCTGTTCAGATATCCATTCAAGCGTTAGAGATAAAACATAACCCGTATTGACGCATTTATAAGTAAATACTATGCAAAAGAATAGTCTAAGTGCATATAGATTTGTATAGGGTGGTATAGTGATATAGAATGCCTTGATTAGAGTGGGCTATTCTTATAGTTCAACGAGGCATTCAGAACCCGTGCTACGCACAGGATTTGAATCTAATCGTTAAATGATATTTAGCTTCATAATGGTATTAGGTTTATCTGAGTTAACCCCAAATCTAACATAATTGTTAATTGTTACGTAGTAATTTCCATATTGACATTATCAATTCACGTAGTGTGATATTCTAAATACTACCCCAAAGTTTTAAATTCACAAATTATAGAATTTTTTCGACTCACTTTTCCGGAGCATATATCTTTGAAATTGTATAAGGTTTTTTTTAAGCGTAAGTCTTAGAAAATATTAATTTTGCATTATATGGTTTTTACATGGTAATTTGAAGCATACAGGCTTTTTATTATAAAAAACTAAAGCTAAGTTATTAATTTTTTTATGATATTTAGCATGTCTAATTTTTAGTCATGTGTTTATTATTTTTATTTTTCTGTTTTACTTTTATCAGATAATGTTTTGCATTTCTCTCACACACACATAAGTCAACACACACAGTGTTGTTTAGGCGATTTAATTAAGGGTTTTTTCCCCCCCTAAAATTGGGGTTACGCAAATTGACAACGTTTTAAGTAAATTAAAACATATTCTCAGTATGAATAATGATTGTGCAATCAATTGTGATGAATTGATCGTTTAATTAGGTGTTTAAAACATAGTCACATAAAACGCGATACGCTTCGGTACGCGTACGCGGTTCTGGTACGCAATTCGCTCTTGATGACGAATTCGGTACGTGGGGGGTATACTCATTTCGGTACGCATGGGTACGTATTGGTAAGGTGTACCATGTATTTGGTACGTTGTAACAAAAACATTAGTTAACAAAATTTATAAATTTCATAACATAAAGATAAACTTATACATAACATGATAAAATTCAATAGAAAAACAAAACAACCAAAGCATTTCTTACGGGCAGAGAGGCTGCTTCCGATTCTAAGAAAGGTGGACTGCGGACCCAATTACTCGTAATAAATTGGAGGGAAAGTTGGAGCCTTTTTTTTTGACCGACAAAAAGTGGACTGTGGACTCAATTAATAATACAATTAAGTAATATTATACAAAAAGTTGACTGTGGATTTATCCACTCAATACACAACCAATTTAATAATTCAATCATCTTCAACCTAATATTATACATCAAATCCAAAATCAGTCAATCATTCAACTCGATCCAATTAAATAACTTATATATCTCTAAAAAAATCCTCCTACCTCTCTCTAAATTTCCAAAAGCCGATCCACATCCTCTCTCTAAATAATTCCGGCGGTCGGTCTCAGCCGGCCGTCCGGAGCTCTTTTGTATTTTCCCTTGCTTTCAATAATAATCCTTACGCACAGATCTGTCATCTCCCAGCTGTCGCCTCTCGTCGTTCGCTGCCGCCGCTGCTGCTCTGCTCAGATCAATTTCCTCCCGGGCTCCTCTGCTCAGATCTGTTGCGGTCCGCCATAGATGGCTTGATGCTGCTTTGGGTTTTGATTTTAGATCTGTTAGGTTTAGGTCTAGCTCCTTTTTGGATGCTTAGTTTTATCTTCTTTGTATGTTTTATGTACTTTATGTATTTTTGTCAAGCTACACCTTCATATGGTTGTGTCTTCCAAAAGCTCACTCGGGTGATTCCCCCCACCCTTGTAAGGTGTTGCTGTAGTCTGTCACAACTATTATGGTGTATGTCTTGTGTTGTCGTAACTTGTTACGTTGTGTATGTTCGATGTAACTTGTTGTGTTCAAATTTCCTCCATTTGTGAGGCGTGAAATGAAATATCTGTTAAAAAAAAAAAAAAATTCAACTCGATCCAATATTAATAATTCAATTAAATTCAATACATAACAATATCATCAATTCATCATCTTCAACTCGATCCACCAAAATCATTCAACTTGATCCATCAAAATCAGTCAACTCGATCCATCCAAATAAGGTATGTTTCTCTTGTTCTTCTCCAACTCGTAATTATGTGACTATGGTTTAAAATATAGGGTTTTTTTTTTTTTTTTTTTTTTTTTTTTTTAAAATATAGGGTTTTTTTTTTTCTAAAATTGGGGCTTTTCAAATTTACAACATTTTAATCTAATTAAAACATTTTCTGAGATTGATTTATGATTGTTGAATCAATTCGATGTTCATTTGATAAAAGATTATTTATTGTTCATATTGTAGCTTTTTGGTGATTGTTTCAGGTACTTTGGTTCTGGTTTTCTCTTGCTTATTGGTTGGTAATTGATCTTCTAGATCAATTTTTTGCTGGAATTGCGTGCTCTGTAAAACCACTCACACCCTCTCTTAGGTTTTTTTTTTAGGTTTTTTTAGAAATTGCATGAGACGAAGTGTAGGTTAAGGGATTGTTTGTGTTGGTGTTGTTTGGATATTGGTGGTTTATTTGTGATTGAGGAGTTATAAGGTTTGTTTGTTTTTTGTTTTTTTGTTATTTGTTTATTTTTGAGTTATTATCATGGACCTGATGGTGAGCTGCTTGGTTCTGTGATGTGGTTTGTTTGTGTGCCTACAAATTTTTTTATCATATCAGATAGAGTTTCTAACTAAGCCGAATATGATGCTGCAAATTTTTCGTAAATTTTCAGTCAAGAACACATGATAAACTGCTTATTAATTGTAACTAAGATGAATATGACATTGCATGTCTTTCATAATTACTCTGTCCATTACACCATTGTCCAATTCTAACGACATTAGGTAACACAAATGGTTAAAAGATGCAAAATCAGAAATAAGTATTAAACGCCCAGCTCCACCTGATGACTTGCTTAGGGTCTCATGAGATGGTTGTTGGTTCCAAATTCAAGTTTCTTCTTCTTTTGTGTCTAGCTTTAAAGCTTCTCTCTCTCAATTTTTTCGTGCTTGGAGCAAGTTTGTAATCAGGATTTTCTTGTACTCGCCTCCTCTCTTCTTTCAACCTTGTTATGATTACTTTGGTGTAGTCATCAACTGTTGCACCTCCATTTTCAGCCTATACATATTCATTTTGCCAATTGATATACTCGTATTAGAGGTAATATTAGTAAACCATAAAAATAAAATTTTAGTTTCAATTGAATTCTGACCTGGAGAGTACTGATTAATAAGTCTAAACTATTCAGCTTACGATGTGGCCAACGCATAAAACCCATATTTCTACAACATCTTTTCAAAACAGTCAAACTTACATTAAGTTCGTTGGCAGCCTGCGCAATTGGCAAGTGAAAATACTGGGCTATCACTTCTTTGCTGCATTCCATTAGTTAGAAATATGGATACTAAATATGTGTTTCTGAAGAAAGAATTTGATATGTGAGTGTAGAATTTATAATGTGTCATTTTAAAGGCTTAGCAACCAATTGAACTTTCCTGCAGTTACAAAAAAAATTTATAACTTCCACTCAAATCATAAAGTTTATTTATTAGGCATTTGTAAGGTTTTATATCAAAAAACTCATAATAAAATATATCATTTAAAACTGAATATGATGTTGTAGTTTTTTCAATAGCACTTTCAAATTTAATTTTTGGATTAGTCACCAATCGGTTTGTCTAGACGACAAATATTAAGTCAAAAAAACATGATAGTCTGCTTTTGCGCTTCTCTCATAATTATGTTTAACATATGAAAATGTCTTTATTGTTCTTCTTATAGGCAAAAGGTGAGGTTTTTTCATATCTTAATAAAAAAATTTACCAATAATAATCTCATACTCTGTCAATTACACCATTGTTCAATTCTAACCACATTAGATAACACAAATGGTCAAAAGATGCAATATCTCAATCCTCAATATATCTTATTCTTACAAAAATGAATGCTGAATAAAAATTGATATCAAATATTTCAAATGGTAATACAATTATTAAGATAAGTTGTTGAAAGCTTCTTTGTATACAATGTTACGGGTTCGATACTTGAATTCACCTTCTTCATCTCCGACCATTAGTATCTTCAGTCCATCAGGGCTTGTCACTCTAGATGCTGCCACATAAAGTTGCCCGTGACTGAACACGGGATTTGGTAGATAGACACCTACGTGTGTAAGTGACTGCCCTTGACTTTTGTTAATGGTCATTGCGTAACATGGTTTGACTGGAAACTGTCTGCGCTTCATTACAAATGGCCATTGTGTTTGTGTAGATGTGAGGGTAATTCTTGGAATTAATACGGTCTCCCCAATCTTTGAGCCAGTTAGAATTTTGGCACGTAGGAGAAACTGTGCTAGATCAGTGACGATTAGCCTAGTTCCATTACACAACCCCAGTGCTGGATTAACATTCCGCAACAACATAATTGGGAGTTCCTTTTTTAAGTTCAGCTCGTGGGGTGGCATCCCTTGGAAAGTGAGTGAATTTAAAAACTCCGTCGGGTACAAATTTTGTTGATCCAAATGATCCGTTGATGCTTTACACACCTCATCTGCACTTTTGTAAGTTAGGGTTTCGCCTTTTAACTTATCAAACATGTATGCGTTAATTGAATCAGCGTCATCATTTCTCGGTGTTAGTATTGCTCTTTCTTTGAGATAAGCATCTTCTGTTTGCCTAGTAGTAAAGTCAGGGAATGTTTCTTTAACTATTTCCTCGATTGGGGAATTCCATGTTTTGATAATGAAATCTTCGGGAATCTCAATCTAAGTTGGCTCATCTTCATCTTCTTTGTTTTTTGCTGCCAAATTTCCATCGCCCATGTTCAAAACCCATTTGTTGAATTCCTGCTTGTTTGAATCAATTGAACCATCCGGTGAAATTTCATTTACTCTCATGCTGCGTGTGAGTGTGAAAACTTTGCAAGATTTCCACAAATGAGAACGGTTTATGCATGCCTGCACGACTTCTTGCCTTTTGCCTTTTGGGATGACTGGTAGTATTTGTCTGAAGTCACCTCCAAGTAAGACAGTCAGGCCACCAAAAATTTTGTCTCTTTTTGCTGAGTTATCGTAGCCCAATATATCCCTTAATGTTCTGTCCAGCGCTTCAAAAGCATACCTTTGAGTCATAGGTGCTTCGTCCCATATAATAAATTGCACTTGTTGTAAGAGCTCTGCTAAGTGGGTGTTTTGTTTAATTCCACATGTGCTATTTTCCATTAGCTCAAGTGGTATAACAAATCTGCTGTGAGCGGTTCTGCCTCCAGGAAGAAGTAATGAAGCTATGCCTAGTTAAAGAATTTCAGTTAGTTATAGGTGTAATAATATAACTATTAAATTATCTATAAAAGTGTTTAGGATTGCTAAAAAGATATACCTGAAGATGCAACGGCTAAGACAATCATCTTTTCTGATCTTAATCTTGAAATTATTGTTTTATATAAGAATGTCTTTCCTGTACCTCCGGGTCCGTAAACAAAGTAAAACTCGCCTTTTTTAGAATGGACCGATTCAATGACCTGTTCGTATATTAATCTTTGTTCGATGTTTAACAACGAATGGAGTTGGTCGTGTTCAATCTTACTTTGTTTTGAATCAAAGTCGAGTGCTTCTCTAATCAAACGATTATCCAAATTCGTCATCAGGCTTGGATTAGGTCGTGGAAGATCAGGGAAATCTGTTAAATTTCTTCCGTTTCTGTTTAACAACTGCTGAATTTCTATCAAGCAGTAGTTTTTAATTTGTTCCTCCGTCAACT
The DNA here is from genome assembly GCA_021014915.2 of Artemisia tridentata subsp. tridentata. Taxonomy (NCBI): domain Eukaryota; kingdom Viridiplantae; phylum Streptophyta; class Magnoliopsida; order Asterales; family Asteraceae; genus Artemisia; species Artemisia tridentata. The sequence goes on along the minus strand of CP139506.1, from coordinate 79,406,294 downwards.
CCAACTCAGGGTAGTTGAAATCTCTCCGCTTATTGTGTAAAATATCTTCTGACATAACCTCCCAGTTTTCTTCCCACAGTTGCAATGGCTTACTAACATCACAGAACAACAAAATTGTGACGAATAGGTCTCGTAGCTTAGGTCCCAATGCCCAAAAGCTTGCCTCAACTATAGCTAATGTCCATTCCTTATCATCATTGAGAAGGCCGTATGCAAAACATGTTTCTTTAAAAGTTCCATAGACTTTTTTGTTAACTGTCATCAACTTTTTAAAAGATGTAGGCCCCCTCACCACATTTAGCAACATTCTGAGATAGTAGCGCTCTCCAGAAGCTGGGCTTGAGTAAAAAATCCGACCAATACTTTTTTGTTGTTTTCGTAGTTTCCATTTTTTTTCTTTTTCATGCCACACATAGTGTTTTGGTATTTCAGCATAGGTGAGTTTTGTAGCTGCTGTATCCACCTTGTTTAGCTCAAACCACTCTGTAAACATCGTTTTCTTGATACCTTCCTTTTGAAGTAGTGCTGGCAAACTCTCCGAATCACGTAATGTGATTGAGTTTTGATTTTCTAAGTGGAAGTTTAGTTTCATGACTGATGGATAAGAGTAATGGATGTCGAAAGAAAAGAGGCGCCACACTGCCTCACATGGTGCTAAGTAACGACAATTTAAATAGTTTGTGATCTCATCAACTTCAGCGATTCTTTGTCCCACACCATCGTTGTTTGTCACCACATTTTCTTGCACAACAATAGTTGCCCTATCTGGCCCTTTGTTTAAATACTTGAATAAGTATTTTATCGCTTTAGATCTGTTACACCACTCTACGTTGATGTGTGCCTGATATTTTAACAACAGATATCGATTGTAAGGTACTACATTTCTGTTATCATAAGTAACTTTGCCTTTCAAAGCAAATACTTTTGTATCCCTTCGTCTATAAACAGGGTATCCATCTTCATCCACCATTGTTTCTGCATAGAAAGATTTCGGATAACGTTTTGTACATTTTCCTTCAATCGTGCATGGAGCATATTTTGCATCCTTACCACAGGGACCATGCAACATATACTCTGTGACAACTTTGTATCCTTCTGGATCATTTGTTGGACATGGCAGCTCTGCAGATATCATATTATCTTACTGATTTGCCATTTTGCATTTGCAATGGTCTTCCAGCCACAGGAGTATATGTGCATGCGGGAGCCCTCGCTTTTGAAATTCAATTACATACACAACTGCAAGTATATATTTTAATAAAATTTAGGTTTCATGACAGATACAATAAGAAAGTGCAAATAATTTTTGTATGATAGGTTAGTAGGTACCTGCACGGCTCGGACCAAAGATGTGGTTCTTTGTAAGATCATTCAATAGGTTAGTTAGCTTCATTTTGAAAACACGTGTCCCTATTTCCGGCCGATCATGTGCTTTCTGGCCTGGAATAAATGCTAGCATTTCATCAATTTCCGGCCATTTTGGATTGGAGGTGAATGTGATAAATAAATCTGGATTCCCATATACCCGACACAAAGCCATTGCATCTTGGTAGTTTTGCATCATATAACGTGGCCCGCCAGTAAAACTTGAAGGTAACACTATCCTTTTCCCAAGGGCCGCTGCATCTGTATCACCCCTTGTAACGGCATCCTGCAAATTATGATAGAGATCTACACGTAGGGTGTCTTGGTTATGCCTGTTCCATTTTAATCTTTTTTCCTCAACTGATGCGTATGCGTCAACCAAAAATTGCTGGAATAGCCGGCCTCCTTTCACTAAACTATTACCTTGGTTCATTCGATTATGTATAACATAAGCGTAATATTCCTTCATTGATACAAAGCCACGTTGAGTTTTCCTGCTACCACTATTTGTATGATACGGTATATTTTCATGATACCCATCTTCTCCATACGGGAACAATAAAGGATATTGCAATGCCATGTAGGATGGATGCAATTCTGATATTCGGTTAGGACCTGTTTCTTTGCAATTAACAATAATATCCTTTGTAGGAATACCATCTCCAAAATCATTTGTTATCAAAGCTGCCACTTATGATACAGTTGGCACATTATACTGTTTTGATGTTCTCCTCTCACTAAGTAGTCGCAATTCAAAATTTACCGAGCCATGTGAATGGCACCAATTTCTTGCAATTCTAAATGCCTTGGCAACTGCACTCGATTCATCCAACATTGCAATCAAACTTGTGACAATGGATTCATCCACTTGATCATGTTCTTCGTTATCTAAGAATGCATTCATACGATTCCGAGGTTCATTGTGAGTGTCAAAGAAATATAGCTGAGCATACCTGGGTTGAACCCCTTGTACAGGTAGGAGTGACCCTATTAGGTGGTAATTTTGCCCATTTATTCTAAAGGTATACACCCCCCTCCCATTATTTATTGAATGATCTATTCTTGCTCCAAATGATGTGAAGGTGAACATCCTGTTGTACACTCTGATCTGTTCTCTAAATCTTGCTGTTGTAGGATTTGAAAAATCAAGCAGTGTCTTTAATGGCAACGGTGCTTCCTTGAATTTCGGTAGCAACACTTTACCTTCCTGGCAACATAGGGAAAATGATGCATTCACAGCTTTTTTATCTTTATTAACTCTCTCCTCATACCACATAGTTGCATCACATCTAGAACATTGATACGACGGTGGACCAAGCCTAGCATAAGAAATAGGAACACCTATGAAAGAAACAATAAGTAGTTGTAAATTTTTAAATAAGTTGGTTAGTTTATAGATTCCCATAAGTTAAAATTCATATTTTCTTAATGTTTTTAGTATTACCTGATGATTTGAGTGCTGCGTGTTTTGGTATTTTACTTGTTTCACGTGTCCGCCGTCGACCTCAAAAAGCACAGGTGTTGAAAATTGTTTACATATAAATTAAAACATTGAATGAATGCATAATATTTTAAAACAGATAATTTAGGGACAATTTAATAAACTTAATAGCTGCACGCCTGTGGTTTGTCTGTGTAATAACTGGGTTGGATGGGTCGCCACGGCTATGGTTTGTGTGTGTAATATCTGGGTTGGATGGCTCGCCTGTGGTATCATATTTTAGTTTTAAAGTAAAAAAACCAATAAATTATTCAACAAAGGATTTTGTGTCTTTACCTATATCTGGAATGTTTATCAACTTCAGCCCACGATAAGTTTGCAAACTCCCATCTTTATTAACAGTTGTATGCGATTGTATGATGATTCGATTGTTGAATATGTTGGAAAGAGATTGAACATTGTTAGCATTATTAATTGTTCCATTATTCATGCCTAATTCACAATGTATAATGTAATTTTTTGTGTAAAGGATATAAGAAGGCAGATATTCAATATATTGAGGATTCAGACACTTGATATTTCCTAACTGTTCCATTCTCTTTAACATGGCAATAAATTAGGTAGCATTCAATATGTTTCACTTGGTTTGTCTGATAATTTGTAAATGGTGAATGGTAGATAACTTAATGGAAATGAGATGCTAAGTTACATTTAGTTGGGTTTATAATTATAGTGATCACTAAAATTATATACCCCTTAATGTGTATAAGTATGTGTTACAAAATTATAGTGAATCTTACTTCAAAAATTATATATTCATTAATCTTGAAATTATAGAATTTAGATGCTAAGTTAGATTTAGTTAGGCTGCATTCGATATATTCCTTAATGTGTATAAGTATGTGATATAAAATTATAGTAATGCTCCTTTTTTCACAGGTCTTTGTTATTTTGGTAACAACGGTTACTTTCATTAAACACATTGGCATATTCAAAAATGTTGTAGAATGCACTCATGTGACACTAAATCCCAAATTTAGAAAAGGTAAGTGGAATTTAGCTGCTAAATCTGAATGCACTATTTTCATTACAACTTTTATCACTGGATCCCATAGTATGGCGTTTTGCCTGTCAAAGTTAATGTATAAGTAAATATGGTCATTTGTTAGCTATCTATTTGTCAAGCCTGAATTTCAGTGGATTTGGAAAGTGGAACTGGTTGTTTTGTTGGTTTTTTTTGTACCTCTCAAATATATGTTCTGGGTTATAAGCATAAGGAGTATTTTATAACTTCATTACCAAATAACAGTAATATCAAATATTCAATGCGTTTAAAACACCAAAATTATTTTTGGAAAAACAGAGGACAAACAAACTTGTTTTTCTAAATGACAAACACCCACAAACAATTGTGGTCATGTGCTCTTTATTTTCCTAAATACTTGACCACTAAGAAGTGGCTTCGTCATTGCATGCTGTTTCTTTCGCAGGTTCTACTTTTGGTGAGCTGCCTTCCTCTTCTGACTCAGAGTCACTCACAATGTACCTGAAATAGTAAGATGTGCAGAGAACGTTTTTTAATATTTTGGTTATATATTAGTTCAGTTTGTATCCATTTACTACATCATTACCTTCTTCGTTTCGGTTTCTCAGAAGCAGATCCATCTCCGCTGTCTGAATCTTCATATTCCATACTACAAAAATGACACAGCAAGTAATGTATTAGTGGTAAGACATTTTCATCTCTTGGTTCCATAGTATGGAAACTGTGTGATACCATTTCTTTTTTTTCCCCTCCACAGATTTCAATGGAGTAGACATACTTGGGTCCCTGGACAAATTTTTTTTTTACAATCTTTTCATAAGAGGGCTGGAAGACCCGGTTCCAGTTTGAGGAGTGCTTGAACATGTGAGTTCTCCGTATGCACGGCTAATTTTCCAGCAGGTGAAGCTCTCAAAAGTACCGTGTTCAAAATATGTGTGTGACTTGAGCTCAAAAGTGTGAGATGTCCCTATTAGAGCTGATATGGCGCGGGGTAAGTTGAAGCTTCCATCTGGTGCCTGTAGTTGGAGGTTAGCACAAAACCATAATGCATTTAAAATTTAAATTATAATTGTACCTCAGTGTCACTCTCCAACAGGGATTCTGGTGAGCACTTCAATAAATCCCGCACGGTTTCATCAAACAGGACGACTACAGTTTGTGCGGTATGGTCTGACACATCAAGCTCAAGCCTGAATCTATTGAAATCGTGGACACACATAAGGTAAAGAACATTGTGCAATCTAATTTAACTCATGGGATGGGCAAGGGTAAAATGGCGTTACCTTAAAACTGGGTACTCAATGGGTTTTTCACACGCATCACACCAAAATCTACCATCCTTTCGGGTGGCACCTTTTTTGCACTTATTGTCACCACATGATGGGTAGTTCCACCCCTTTCTAGTTCTAACATTGTCGATCATTACTTTACAGTTGTAGATCATGGACTACAAACATGCATACATAGTGAATAAAATACCATTGGCCCACATAACAACATAAGTAAGTGGTAAATATAGCAACTTACGTTGTTTCTCTTGTTGCGGCCCCAAATTAGCAAGTTCTCAAGCGTCCCATCCTTGGGCTCCGAGAAATCAATAGGCACTATTGCTTTATTCAACTCCACAGAACTACAATCAATATCCATGCTTAACATTAGGACATAGTAAGTGGGTCAAAATACATAGAAACTATTTAGTATGCCTTACCTCATCTCAACTTTTAGATCTATCAATGCAGGGATGTCATCATTGTCACAAATCAAGGTGGAGGAGCTGCTCGAGAGGTAAAGCTTATCTGCAAGGTGAAAAATTGTAACGCAACTTGGCAATGAGGTAACGTGGGCCACAAAACCATGTTCTATAGATACTCACTGTTATAGTGTTTGGCATTAACAGAAGTTATAACAACTGGACACAGGCCAACATGCTTTGTTTTCTTTTCTATCAGGATGTCGCCCAATCCTCCCCACAACGTCACTCTAATTGACTGCCCCCTGTTTTAGGAAATCAAAAAAATTGGTTGTTTTTTTAATTTTGGTAGTCATTAATGAATGGAAACTTAATTTTCAGGTTTCTGTGGACAACAAAAACTGGGAAACAAAACACCTCTTGTTAGCCAGATAAAAATCCAGGGTCCGCGAGCCACTTTTCTGATGTATCGTCCTCCCAACATTTGTAACATAGCCTGCAACATCTGCTAGTATCCAATAAGGTATGAGAAGAGTTAAATTACAGCCTGCCAAAAAAAAGCTCGCCACAAAAAAGTGTATAAACAAAAAGGCTTACCTATCAAATACTTATTGTTTGTAGGTTCAATGTCATCAAAATCGGCAAGCTCAAAAGGATATCTGACAAAGCCATCAGAGTTAACAGAAATTTTTCTAGTGGTTGTGGACCCGTCAAATTCAAGCATGAATGGATCCTGCCTTATGATCCGATAGTCATCCTTGTTTGGCTGCACGATGAAGTTCTTGATAGAGTAAACAACACCTTCTTTTAGACCTACAAAATTGTGGGCTATATTGCTCCTTGCAGTGCAATGCATCGCCTTACCCTGAAAAACATTGCATCAGCATTTAAGATACCCATACTCTATGCATGACTATAAATGTAATTCTAACTTACCCTGGCGTCACAGACAACAAAGTCGGTGCTCAAATACCGCCCAGTTACTGCATTCACATCCCAAATCCTACAAATCATAACAACAATGGTGCCACTAACACCCGCATCGAGCTGTTCCAAGAATAAATCACCATTATGGTGGGCAACCTGGATGGCCTTGCTACCTGAAGCCTTGTTGGACATCTTAATTTTGGTTTCAATTATGTTGGAAGACAAAGGATTTGGTTTTGATTATGGTGATAGATAAATGCGACATACTGTATTTATAGTCATTAGATTAGACATTAACTGTTGTAACTGAAAACCAATTGTCTACCCTCCATTAAGAAGGAACCATTGTAAACACATGACTGTTGATATGCAGGCAATTACCCTCCATTAAGAAGGAACCTTTGTAACCACATTTTGGACATTTTTTTCAATAAATTAGACACAAAAAATGGAGCCTCTTCATATTTCTGTAATAAATTCCGAAGCATTAGGTTGTTGTACTCTATGCAATCTTGACGCCTCCACAATAAATTAGAGGGCCTAATCTTATAGTATTATAGATGTTTTTCTTTTCTCTTGTATGGGCATGTCCATGGCAAAAGGAGAAAAACTATCTACTCTTTTATGTGATTAATATATTCTTCTCCTTTCACAAAAAAAAAAAAAAAAAAAAAAAAGGCACTGCCACCTCCAGATTTGATAATGACTATATTGCTCCTTCCCAATGTATATCTCGTGTAACCCCATAATCAAATTCTACGCGAGATGTTATTTTATCATTTTTTTTTTCGAATAACGGGTATACCCGGACAAAAAATTACGCTAGATCTATTTTTTATTTTTTTTTAGTTCGACCAATAAGATAATGCCACGTAATCACGGGAACCCCCGGAAACCTTTTTACACGAGATGTATGTCTAAATTCGAAATCTAAGAAAAACTTGGGTACTGCTAGACATATACACTTGTATATGTCTAGCACAGTAATTTTCGCTAATATCTTTCTATCGGATCAAAACACGTGTATTGTATGGTTTAGGTTTACATTATAATATTATATAAAATAACTATTAATCTAAGTCACGCCTATTAGTTGATAACTAAGGGATATGGGTTTGGTATTTGGATTCAGATTTTGATTTGAGTTTATATTTAAATTTAATGTAGAAAGAGAAAATTTATTATTTGATAAATAATAAAAATAAAAATAAAATGTTAAAAAAAGAGAAAAGAAATGGAGGTCTATCACAAATTCACTATCCACAATTAAAATTGAATTGAATATATATCTCTCCCAAAGTGAATAATTGCATATATATATATATATATATATATATATATATATATATATATATATATATATATATATATATATATATATATATATATATATATATATATATATATATATCCTTTGTACAAGTTTTTGATGCACATAGTACAATGATTTTTATGCATGCTTTGGATATATATATGCAATTATGCATTTTCAGAAGGATATATATGCAAAAACCTATTAAAATTGAATTGCATATATCCACATGTTGTTCCCTTAACACGCTTAGAGTTAACTAAAAAGTTAATCTATTTGTGATGACTTATACGATGTATTTGATTAATTACAACTTATAAGTAAAACGTAAATATAAAAACACAATGTTTTCAACGTTTAAATTTTTATTAGAAAAATCAATTAAAGAATCTATTACCCAAGTGTTTTACGGAACAAACACTTGGGATTGAATAGACAAGGTATGGTGTGTCTCCTATCTAAACTCAAGCTATGCTTAAGTGGTAACAATTTTGACCCACTGAGCAATCTCAGGGATTGGTTACTCTTTGTAGGAGAAAAGGGGTATTGTGAAAGTCTAAACTTTTAATGCACAAAAACCTAACCCACTTTTCTACATCTGTTTGCTATTTATAGGCAAACATGTAAGAGTCCTGAAGATTAAAATACATAAAGAATAAGAAGGCGTGTCTGACAACTACCACAGTATTTGTCATTTCCAATAACCAATAGGATTGCGCCAAAAAGTCTTCGAGTGTCAGTTCTGACACTTCTTGACTTTTAGCCGCTTTAGGGATGGTTTGTTTGTGCCCTGATAAGACTTGTCCTTATCTCTTCAAACCTTCCTGCTCAATCCCGCCTTTCTTTCAGGCTTCTGGTTCTTCATTCTTCGCTTTCAGTCTTCAGTCTTCAATCACTTATTGTTGTTGAGGAGACTGGGGTTCAGTGAGTTCTTGTCCAACACTCACTGAACCCATTACCTTCTTCTTTGGCTCAAGTAACACTTCAGGGAGTACCGCCTCACTGTGTGGTGAATCTTTCTTCTTAGATTCGTCCTGAGCATCTTGAAGGTAACTCACTGAGTGACTGTTCACTCAGTGACTTAGAATGTTTTCGGTTAAATTAACACTTAGCTTAATTTGTATTCAAATCCTGTTTTAAGGATCCTTAGGTACTGAAGGACCCAACAATCTCCCCCTATTTGGATATAAATTATGCTTTAAGTGTTTTGATCAGTTATGAGTGAGCTAATGACTTCTTCTCATACTGAATATACTAGAAAGTAATTAAGGACACTGAAATAACAAAACAAAGGGCCATCATTTTATTAGGAGTCCTAACAACTAAACAATGTACAGGATAGTGGTGGTGTTGCAGATTCTTCAGTCAAACTTGTAACCAAGGGCTTCAAGCTTTGGTCTCTTAGATTCCAGCTCATGTTGGTCAGGATGTTCTTGGATCTTGATTCTCAGGTCATGACAGAACCTCACATTTTCAGGACTCTGTATTGGGGAGGCCATCATGAGGTAACCAAGCATAGTTTTAATTCCTGCCTTATCAATGTCACTCCATCTTTGGAAGGCTTTATCACCAAATGCATCAGTGAAGAAGAGACCTCTCTCAGGTTGTTCAATGACCAAGTTGTTCAAAAATGTAACTCCTTCAGGGAGGACTCTATTGCATTCAAGGCCAGAAACTTTGATCTCAGGCTCAGACTCAATTTTCTTCCTCTTTCTTCTAGAGGACTGAGAGGGAGCAGGCTGACTGGTTGGAGCTATCATCTCAGACATGTGTCTTTGCCTAGATTTTCCTGAGAGCTTGGCCATGAGGTCACGGAAGATTATTCCTCCGATGTCTATTTTTCTACCCTCCAGGAGACTGAACACCATCAATTGTTGTGATGAGTTCAACTGCTCCGTGGAGGATTTATTGCCTCCTAGGACCTGAATGACAAAAGTCATCAGGATCCTCCAGACTGGGGAAAACCAAGTCTTGATTATTGGTGCCTTGGCCAATAATGAACTTGGGGCCACATCAGGTTGTTTGGGGTCATGTGGCCCTAGAAAAAGCAATTCTGCCTTAACTTCTTGGTCAGTGGAGTTGGGCTCAAATTTCTCAGCGAAATCAAGGCCAATGGCTTTGATGAAGGTTTTGTAATCAAGGGAGATGGTCCTTCTCCCATTCATCACTTAGAAAGTGATAATTGAGTCCTTGGTGTCCTCAGGGCTTGTTGCCACTGCAGTACACCAGAATTCCCTCAGGTAGTCATGATATATGACAGGGGGGTTTTAGTGAACGCCGTAGCAAGAAAGCAGTTTTGTAGGTACTTAACCACATTCCTGTACGCCCAAAACTTTTGGGGATAGGCAAAGTTACCTACCATGTTATTTTTGGTCATGTCTACGCCCTCATTGAGGAATTCCACATTTGGGGCATATGTAATAGCTTTAGAAGTAGCCATTTGTGTTGGAAAGTCTTAGGTTTGCAAGAACAACAAAGGTCTGGGTTTCTAAAGACTAAGAATACACACACAAAATTTTGTTTTGAAAGAAAAAGGCAAGAATTTGCTTAAGATTTTCTAAAAAACGTGTGTGTGTTTTTTTTTTGTTTGGGGGGTATTTATAGGAAAGTGGAGAGGAGGGTTGTAACACCCCGACCCGACAAGGGCAGAGATGTCACAACAATGGTTACATATCATAACAAACATAAGCATTAGACATAAATAATACAATAGAAATTCAAGGGTTACAATGGAAACTCTGAAACTACAAGCTTACAATACAAAAGTTTCTAAGTCTAATTTAAGGTTCTTCTAATCATCTTCAAAAGCTATTACGGTCTTCTAAGCCCAAGTACTCTCCACTCATACCCAGCTTCCAAACTAAAACCTGCCGCAGGAAAAGGAAATGCGACTGAGCTACGAAAGCTCAGTGAACAGATATAACGGTACAAAGCAGTAGTAAAGGGATAGTGAAGTAAATGGAATAATACAAGGTGTAACAAGAGTCAGGAAAGAAATGGAAAAAGGTTATCAAGAATTGGTTACAATGGCTAAGTGTAAAGGAAACTATAACCCACCACCAGCCCAAGTCGAATCAAGTCAAGTCCAGAATCAAGTCATAGGGTAACATAAACAGTAATCCACTACGAGCCCAGATCAAATCAAATCAAGTAAACAAGTATACATGTATACGGAGGGGTGACCTCGGTATACCAAGTATAATATGAGGGGATACCTCCAAGGGGTTGGAGTAGCTAGCTCCCAAGAGTGAATGACGTGTATCGCACACACCCATCATGTCACTAAGTAATACAAGCAATCAAGTCAAGTCAAGTACAAATCTAGGATGCATCCATACGCCCCTGTAGGCTGCCACAATGTCTTCATCTACGTGCAAGTCAAGTATCAAATCAAGGCAGGGACGGGATAGGTCATCACTTTCCTACCCAAAAGTCAAGCCATTGGTGCATCAATGACAAGGACATGAAACCCTCATGCCTAGTATGGCTTGTAATCTCAAACTGTGGGTCATGTTTCAAATTCAAGTTCAAGTTTTATCAATGGGTTCAAGTCAAGTCATATATCAAGGGTTTCATATCAATGTATCAAGGTTCAAGTCAAATGGTCAAGACAAGAGATCGTAGCAAATGTTCATAGTAAAGGTTCAATCTAAAGGTTCATTTGAAAACAATCCTTTTAAAATAGTTTCCATAAAATAATCTTTTAAAATGGTTTTTCATAAAAATAGTATTTTAAAATAGTTTTCAATAAGATAGTTTTAAAAATGGTTTTCTTAAAACATTTCCATAAACAATTAAAAAGGTTTTCTCATCCCGCTAAAATCTCAAGTATATCAAGGTTCAAGGCAAGGTGTATGGCAAGGTTCATATCAAGGTTCATAGCAGGGTTCAAGGTAAAGGATCAAGGCAAGGGTTCAAAGCAAAGGTTCAAATATAAGGTTCACTATACAAGGGAAAACATAGCAATGGCTTTGGGGAATCCTAAACGAATCAAAACAAGAGATCAAGAGAAACGAAGGCACCTTACAAGAAGGGCAGAATATCTGTACCTTATTTGCAGAACACAAGGATAGCAATTGACAAGGATCAAATTACTCCGTCCTCGAACCTAAAGGAGTAGAAGACAGAATGACAAGTGGTTTTTAGTTATCTTTCCATTTTAAGTAAGTTTCCATTTTTAGAAAGTTTCCTTATTTAGTAAGTTTCCATAATTAGAAGGATTTTAATATTATAAATTTAGGTTAAGTTATAAAATAAGTATTATTATGTAAATAGGGTTCATTATGTCAACTTCTCATATTTTAGGGTTTTATATGTAAATATGTAAAAGAATAAGGTTTAAAGTGTAATATTATAAGTTATTCTTTGTAACCTTTAAGTTCCTCATACTTACAACTCTAATCCTTCCATGTTAACAATTTTACACTTTAGACCCTCTAAATAAATTAAATTACAATTTAAACCCTATAGTTAATTAAAATACAATTTAACCCTTACAATATTCATGTTTACACATTAAGCCCTTAATTATCAAAAATTACACATTATACCCCTGATATAATTATTTATACTAATTAGCCTTAATTTTCCAATATTTACAAAACAAGTCCCTCAATTATTTAATTTTATAATTCGAATTAATCAATTTAGTAAATTACCAATTAAACCTTTTAAATTACAAAATTTACACATGGGACCCCTATATAATATTTTATTTGAATTACTCCAGGTCTAATATATGTTACAAAATTTACCCATAAGTTTAAATAATTACAAAGCAACCCCTATAGTTTTAAATATATAATCGGTAATTACAAAACATTACATAAACCTAACCCTAATTATCCCAATCACTATCAAGCATTTATTACACCTTAAAACACATTAATTGAACTCACTTGTTGCATCTAAACCTAACCCTAAGCCACGATTTCTATTTTTTTGTATTAAACCTTTTATTTTTTTATTAACCGGTTACACAATAATTCGAACAAGGATGATTCAAGCTCCCATAAATCCAAGCACTATTTTTCTAGTGTTTCTAGACTCATATGTGACCTACTAAAAATATATACACCCTCCAAAAAATTATACTCAGTCGGTTTAAGATTTAAGTTCAAATTTAGGGTTTTTAGGTTCGAACACATCAAATAATTAAACAAGCTTGCATGGGTTGGTTTAGCTATTTTATATGAGTTATATATGACATAAACAAGTGCAGAAAAATACCCAAAAGAATTTAGAACAAGTTGAATGAGCTAGGGGAATATTTACCTCTCGGTATAGAATTTAAGCAAAGAAAATCCAAAACTAGCGAACCAAGCTTCCTAAATTCGAAACTCTATTTTTCTAATCTTCTTTGGACTTAATAGAACCCACGAAAAATACTAGAACAGCTCCAGGAAGTTTTCGCGATCGTATGGGATTTTAGGGATAGTTTTGTCGACTTTTAGGGATTTTTAATAGGAAAATATATATTAAATCGTGTATATATAGGAGGGGGAGGGATAAATTTCGGTCCAAGACTCATAATAATGATAAAAATCTGATTCCTAATAATCTTGTATTATTTTTAGTATTTATCTTATATTTAATTTAGTTTTAAATTAGGAAAATATAACATAATGTAAAATAAATAAATATATTCGGTTTATATATAATTAAATAATGTAACAAATATTTTTATAACATGTAAAACATTAAAATGTTCAAGTAAAAATAATTTTACTTCATATGGTATTCGTTTCCAAGCGTTTGAGATTTATTTGGTATTTTAAATAATTAATAAGTACAATTTTAAATCCAAGGGTAATTTGGTTATTTTGCATGTTTTCAGATTTCAAGTATTACAAGGGTATTTTAGGCATTAAGCGATTTAATTTTTCAAAAGATATTATTTTGAAAACCGTTTTGAATAAAACGTGTGAGATCCGCATTTAATTCATAACCACTCCACTTTGCCTGTTTTGCGCAACTGTCGAGGTGAACAGTTGTGCCGTCTGCAAAAAGTATAATTTACAGAGTTGAGTCATCACATATCTGTTATGTGATTGGAGATGCATTAAATGCCAAGTGGGAATGTGGTGGCCCATGAGGTGCATGCCAGAAAGGCAAAAGAACAAATATTCTTATATTAAATAAGAATTCAGTTACCAACCTCGGACATTTACTAACTAGATATTTAGAGCATTTAAGTTAGCATTGAATGTCTTCTGAGGGCCCTGAATGACTCTTCATTCAGTGAACCTGCTTGTTCAGGACTTGTATTTAGTTCCTGATGGTTCTAGGGTTCAGGAACTTGGGTTTAGTTCCTGATGTTCAGTGATCCTTTTCACTGAGGAACACATTGAGTCAGGGACCTGGGGTTTTCAGAATTACACTTAGTTGGATGGATTCAATCAGTAGACTGATTCTCAATATCCAACATTCCTAGTTCAGCTTTCAGTTTTGTGAAAGTTGGTTCATCCAATGGTTTGGTGAATATATCAGCTAGCTGATATTCAGTAGGAATGAAGTGTAATTCAATGTCACCATTCATGACATGGTCCCTGATGAAATGATATCTAATATCAATGTGTTTTGTTCTTTGATGAAGAACAGGGTTGTTTGAGATGGCAATTACACTTGTGTTATCACAAAAGATGGGAACCATTTTGTATTGAATTCCATAGTCACTGAGTTGACTTTTCATCCAGAGTACATTTGCACAACAACTTGCTGCTGTAATATATTCAGCTTCAGCTGAGGACATGGCAACTGATTGTTGCTTCTTAGCACTCCAACAGACTAGTTTCCTAACAAGGATTTGGCAGGAGCCTGAGGTGCTTTTTCTGTCCATGTTGCATCCAGCATAGTCAGAGTCTGAGTATCCTTTGAGATCAAAGCCTGAACAGTTTGGATAATACAATCCAAGTTTTGGAGAACCTTTCAGGTACCTGAGTATCCTTTTCACAGCAGTGAGATGAGACTCTCTTGGGTCAGATTGATATCTGGCACACAAGCAGACTGAGAATTGGATGTCAGGCCTTGATGCAAGTAGATACATCAGTGATCCTATCATTCCTCTGAAAAGAGTTTGATTCACTGGTTTTCCAGTAAGATCAGGACCAAGGTTGTTTTGGGGTACCATGGGAGTTTTGACTGAGGCACAGTCACTGAGCTCATACTTCTTCAGTAGGCTTCTGACATACTTCTCTTGACTGATAGAGGTACTTTTATCAGTCTGCTTGATTTGCAGACCAAGGAAGTAAGTCAGTTCTCCCATCATGCTCATTTCAAATTTCTTTGCCATCAGTTTTCAAACTGTTTGCAAAGTTTATAACTTGTTGAGCCAAAGATGATGTCATCAACATATACTTGTACAAGTATGACATCATTATTTGTCCTGTAGATAAACAATGTGTTGTCTATCTTGCCTCTGACAAATTTATTTTGGATCAGGAAGGCTGAGAGAGTTTCATACCATGCCCTAGGAGCTTGTTTCAGTCCATAAAGGGCTTTGTTAAGCTTGTAGACATAGTCAGGAAACTCATGGCTTTCAAATCCAGGAGGTTGCTGAACATAAACTTCTTCTTTCAGTGACCCATTTAAGAATGCACTTTTAACATCCATTTGGTACACCTTGAAGTTCATGTAGGTTGCAAAGGCAAGGAAGATCCTGATGGCTTCCATCCTTGCCACTGGTGCAAATGTTTCTTCATAGTCAATGCCTTCTTGTTGGTTATAGCCTTTGGCTACAAGTCTGGCTTTGTTTTTAATGACTGTGCCATTTTCATCAGATTTGTTTTTGAACACCCACTTCATGCCTACGACTGAAACATCTTCAGGACATTTGACCAAGGTCATTACCTTGTTTCTGTCAAATTGTTCTAGTTCATCATGCATGGCCTGAACCCAACTTGGATGATTAAGTGCTTCCTTGACACTTTTGGGTTCAATTGTGGAGATGAAGTCCACAAATAGGCATTCATTGGCTGAGGCTGCTCTTAGTTGTGCAGCCATGCTTCTAGTGAGCATGCCTTCAGTAGGCTCTCCAATTATATTCACAAGTTCTATATCCTGAGACCTAGTCCAACTGTCCTGAGGTCTTGGGAACTGATTAGAACTTGAGGAGGCCTGATGGGTAGGGTCAGGATCAGACACATGATGATCTTTAGCATCTTGAGTGTCTGAGTGGGTTAAATTATCACTGTGATTGTTTGGTTCCTGAGCACTGTGTTCAGACTGAATGATTGCATCAGTACTTCTATGTGCTTCAACAAGCTCAGTGATGGTTGGGTAAGGAAGGTTGTGAGGGATGATGTAATAGGAGATGTCAGCATTTGCTTGGTACTGAGTGGAAGGACCATTGTCAGGATGATGTTCATCAGGAGGGTATTTTGATGAATCATCAATACCTATCTCTTCCACTGAGGTGTTAAACACACTGATTGCATCAGTGCTCTCATCAAAGGTAACATGTAATGTTTCCTCAGTTTGCTGTCTCCTAGTGTTGAACACCCTGAAAGCCTTTGAGACAAGTGAGTATCCTAGGAAGTATCCATCATTAGCTTTGGCATCAAATTTTCCTAAGTGATCCTTGTGATTATGAATAAACAAAGGACACCCAAAGACATGAAAGTAGCTGATTTCAGGGATCCTTCCCTTGAATAACTCATAAGGGGTTTTACTATGTCTCTTGACAATGATGGATTTGTTTTGTGTATAACAGGCAGTTTTGACTGCTTCAGTCCAAAAGTGTTTGGAAAGGACTGATCCATTTAGCATTGTCCTGGTGCTTCAATGAGTGTTCTATTTTTCCTTTCAGCCACACCATTTTGTTTAGGTGTGTAAGGAGAGGAAAATTTTTGGGAAATTACTTTCTCATCACAGAAACATTCAAGTTCATAGTTTTTGAACTCTGTTCCATTGTCAGTCCTAATCTGTTTGACTTTGATGTCATTTTGATTTTCAATGTTCCTGACAAAGGACATGATTGTTTCAGCTGCCTGACTCTTTTTTATCAGGAAGTAAACCCAAGTGTATCTTGAGTATTCATCCACAATGACCAGAGTATACTTCTCATGGTTAATGGATCTAGGACTGATGGGTCCAAAGAGATCCATATGGAGAAGATGTAGGCAGTTCCTGATGGAAAAGTTTGTTTTGGTTTTAAAGGATGCTCTATGATGTTTACCTTTTTCACAGGCAGAGCATGGTTTATCCTTTGAAAACACAAGTGATGGTAAGCCAAGGACCTTATTTTGTTTTACAAGATTGTTTATGTTTTTGAAGTTCAGGTGGGAGAGTCTCTTATGCCAAAGCCAGTTGAGTGTTTCAGTGGCTTTAGTAAAGAGACAAGTTCCATTCTGAGTTAGACTGGACATGTCTAATACATAAACATCTTGTCTTCTTGGTGCAATAAGGACAACTTCCTTATTTGCATTGAAAATGGTTCCTTACTTATGATCAAACTGAACTATGTATTTTGCATCACATAGTTGACTAACACTGAGCAAATTGTACTTAAGGCCATTGACATAAGCTATCCTAGTAAAGACTATACCACTACAGTTTACTGAACCATAACCTTCAGTGAGACATGATGAGTTATCAGCAAATATCACCTTGGGTCCTGGTTCTTCCACAAATTTGTGTAGATACTCTCTCACACCAGTCATGCTCCTTGAACATCCACTATCTAGATGCCAAACTGGCTTCCTGGCATGTCTCTGCACAAATATGTAAACTTAGTTAGTTCTTTATAGGACCCCTCTTTTTTGGAGGTTTGGCTTGATTTGCCTTAATGATTGATGCATGGTTAGTGGTTGAATGGGCTGAGCTACCACAGATTTTGCATTTCATTGCAGAGGTGGACTCAGTGGACTGAGAGGATGATATGGGGACTCCTCTTCTATTTTGAATGACTTTCTCATGTCCTGAGGTGTCATGAGTGGGATCTCCACATATTTCACAACAGTTGTCCATTAGACAATCCTCAGGGAGGTGGTCATTAAAGCCACAGTGAGGGCAAGGTGCAAAAGGCTTTGCCTTTTGTTTCAGTTTCTGCTTTGAATCAGATGGATACTTATGAGCTTGTGCTTTAAAGTTTGCCATCTTAGTTGTGGTTTTGTATGATTGGTGATCAGAGGTCATGTGATCTTCCTTTTTGCATATCTTGCAGTAAAGGATTCTAAAACAATCATCAGAGGAATGATTGGTATAGTGACACAGCTCACACTTTAGCAGAGGTTTTGAGGGTTTGGGTTTGGGTTTGGTGGTGCTTGAGGAAGCTTTGAGTTCCTTAATCTTAGATTGAGGAGTTTTCTCAAAAGATTCAATCTTCTCACTCAGCTTCCTGACAAGCTCAGCCAACTGATCAATTTTTGAGTCAGGGCTTTCTATTTTTACTTCAGAAGGGACTGAAGCTAATGAGTCATCAGAATGTACTGAGACTTCAGGGGTTTGCCTTCTCAGGAGGGTTTTTCCCATTCCTGGATTCTCTTTTGGAGAATACTGAGAGTAGACCAATGGTGGGAGGTCTGAGCTTGGTGCAGCACCCTGAAGGATATTCAGAGGTGGGAGTGGTGTGAATGATTCTGATTCAGACTCATTGACTGACTCAGTACTACTGGGTTGGTCAGTGAGTCCAAGCATATTTTTTAGAGCCTGACTTTCAGGAAGCAAGATTTTTCTAGTCTCAAAGTTTGGTAACTTACTGACTGGGTTGTCCCTGACAATCCAGTCATTTGACTTGGGTTGCATTTCTTGCTCAAAAGATATGCCAGCTAGAACAAAGGCCATTTCTGTAATACCTGAAATTCTATAACATGTAAAACGACCAAATTGCCCCTGGGAATTTAAAATCTAAATAAAACATATGTAAAGCACCAAATAAATTCCAAACTTCTGGCAATGAACAAGTTATGATCCCAAATAATTTTAACAACTCCATTTAACATTTATACAAGCCAAAAAATTACCAAAATGCCCTTGGGCGCCAAATAGAGTTTAATTTCAAATTTTATTATTTAATAAAGGTAATTAAGGGTAATTAAAAGGCATTAAACATAGCTAATCAAAGAAATTAACTTCCTAAACAAAATTCCAAAATTTTGGCCCATTAGCCCTCCCATATGACTCGGTTTCTCTTTTTAAAACTCAATCAACACATTTTATCCTAGAAAACCCTAATTGCCGATTTAACTAAAACACACAAAAATCTTTCCTTGTGCCCATTCGAAGTTCTGGAGATCAAACACATATTTTCCTGAGTTCATCACAATCCTCATAAGCCTAGAAAAATAGCAAATCGAATTGTGGTAGCCTAGTTCAAGCGTTTTCGAATTTTCCTTGTGTCGAGTACAAAAGTGAGGTAAATGCCATTATAATTCATTCGATCTCCATAAAATTCATTCCTTATTTTTCCTGAGATCCTTACATTGTGTATGACCTACGAAAAATGTGTGCAAGGTGTTTTGGTCGCGTTTGAAGGCTTGGTGATTTTACTTGTGTCGAATTGTTCTAGCCGTGTAACATAAATCACAATCAATCGATCCGATCGTTCTAAAATTATTCTGGTAATTTTCTCAGCTTCTAATGATCAATTATAACGTGGGAAAAATGATAAAAATAGCCCATGCATCATATATAAATCATATGGGAAATATTGTGTTATAAACCCTAAATTCGAATTAAATACCAAAATGCATGCATACGATTTTTCTGGATCAGGTTATTATTTTTCGTGGCATCTATGATCATCATATAACACCATAAAAATGTTCATTTGAATTGTGGAGACCTAAAACTATTATTGTGGAAATTGTTTTGGATCGGCTAAAATAGAAGTAAAAGGAAAATTGTGGAAAACCCTAAAAACAAATCGACCTAAGGATTATATGATTAAATCTGGAAAATTGATGTGTATAAATGATATGGTTATGATGATTTAATGATTGGTGAAGTTAGGGTTTTGATTTTGTTATTTATATGTGTATCGATTAGAATAAATAAATCTAAGGGTGTGTTTTGTAATTCTAAAAACTCAAGGGATAATTTTTGTAAGTTATTTGAACCAGGTATAATTCGTATAAAATGTTAAATGAGGGGTCTATATGTAAATTTTTGTATTTAAAAGGTTAAATGGGTAAATATATATATTTGTTAATTCGGTTTGCAAGTTAATTAAATCAAGGGACTAAAAATGTAAATACTGGAAACTTGAAGTCATTTTGAGTAAATAATAATGTTAAGAGGGTTCGTGTGTAATTTTGGATAATTATGGGGGCTAATATGTAATTGTTGTGAACTTATGATTTAATATATAAGTTTTATAACTATAGGGACTAAATGTGTAATTATGTGAAACTAAAGGGCTAAATCGTACCGTACATCAAATTAGAGGGTAGATTCTGTAAATAATTAAATCTAAGGGTTAAGGGTGTAATTAAGGATATTATATGGGTTAAATTGTAAATTAAGTAACTTTAAGGTTTATTTTGTAACTTTTATAAATAAAGGGTTTAAAGTGTAAAATATAGAAATTAATGGACTAAAGAGGTAATTCTGAATAAATGGGGTATTTAAATAAGTAACTTATGATATTTTCATTCTAGACCTTTAATTTGATATAATTACAATTAAAACCCTAAACTATGTAAACTTGTCATATTTAACCCTAAACTTTTATAACTTGCTAAAGTCAACCCTAATTCCATAATGATACTAAAGTAATGACTTAACTAAATCATAATACTTAAATCTTACTCATTATAGAAATCTGCTAATTTTGGAAACTTACTAAATAAGGAAACTTTCTAAAAATGGAAACCTGCTAAAAATAGAAAGTTACTTAATATGGAAATGGGATCTTTAGTAATCATGTCTTTACTCCTCTAGGTGTGAAGAGGGAGTGACCTGTGCTCTTTATCATCTTATTCAGTGTTTTCCTTTGTCAAGCAATAAGGTACAGATATTCTGCTTCTTTGATAAGAGGCCTTCATTCTCTGATTATGATTCGTATTAGGGTTCCCTATACCATTGCTATGTTCCCTTCATTCATGAACTCCGATCTTTTGAACCATCATGATATTGAACCTTTTATGATTATGAACCTTTCATTCATGAAACTTTAATTATGAACCCTTGACTATGAACCTTTGCTTATGAACCTTGCTTATGAACCTTGCTTATGAACCATGATTATGAACCTATGATTATGAACTTATGAAACAAGATATTGACCTATGCAAGTAAACTAAAAACATGATTCATGATACTTGACCGTTACCCTCAGTTTGATACTACGAGCCACTCACTAGGCATGAGGGTTTCATGTCCATGTCAGTCGATGCACCGATGGCATGACTCTAGGGCAGGAGAGTGATGACCTGTCCCGTCCCTGCACGTTTATGTTTATGATTCATGTTTATGTAGAGGCAGATTATGGCCACCGGGGGCGTATGGATGCATCCTAGATTTGTTATGTACATGTTATGTTATGTTATTCATGGTGACTGATGGTGTGTGCGATACACGTCTTTCACACTCCGGGAGCTAGCTACTCCAACCCATGATTGAGGACACCCCTCATATTTACAGGATACCAAGAGGTCTCCCCTCTACATGTTTATGGCTATGATTATGATTATGATTTCATGTTATGTTATGGGCTCGTAGTGGATTACTGATTTCCTTTACCATGTACTCTTACCTTTCCTTTTGATACCATGTATTCATGTTTCCATTCCCTTTTACTCATGTTATTTATTCATAATGCTACTGTTTGTTACGTTATATCTGTTCACTGAGCTCTAGTAGCTCAGCCGCGTTTTCTTTTCCCGCGGCAGGTAATTAAGCTAGGAGCTGGGCATGGCTTTGGGGTTGAGTGCACCTGAGTGGAGCTTGTTCTTTATAGCTTATCTACTATTTGATTTTCCTTAAACATTATGTTGCCATTGTTTAGGCATTGAACTTATGTACTTCCTTTATTTCCTTTCATTTTGGATATAAGTCATGTTGACTTATTTTTGGATTATGTATTTGACTTCCGCTATTTTGGTTTATGGATGCTATGTTGTTCTGATATGAAACCATATATTTGTGATATCTTTACCCTTGTCGGGTCGGGGTGTTACAATTTATGGTATCAGAGACAGGTTTCCGAAACCCGTTGGCTTAGGCCTTTGACCTGTGAGGATTGGGTAGACATTAGGTTTTCCTTTCGCGTACTCTTTTCCTTATTCTGCTCTGTCATATTTTTGCTTCATCTTACTAATCGTCTTCATAATTCTATAGATGGTTAACACTCGTCACCAGGAGTATAACAGTGGAGGAGATGCTGAAATCCCCAATCTGGAGGCTATGGTGGCTAATGCTGTAGCCAGTCTGCTACCGGGCCTTAACACTGAGGCGGTGATCAACCGGCTTATCAATGGTGGAGCTGGTTCATCTGGGGGTGCTGGCAGTTCTTCTGGTGGTGGGGGCCGACCCACTACCATTAATGGGTGGCTGGAGAGTTTCAATAAACTCAAGCCGTTGTCCTTCAGTTCTGCTGCTACTCCTCATGCGGCAGAAGACTGGATCACCCACATGGAGAAACTGTTTGAGGTGCTAGGTTGTGAGGACGAGTTCAAGACTCGTCTGGCTGTGTTCAAGCTAGAGGGTGATGCGCTTAACTGGTGGAAAGCGCACAAGGAAGCTAAGGGTGGTGATGCATATGTTCTTGGTTGTTCTTGGGCTGATTTTCGTACTACGTTCTATAATCGGTACTTCCCTGTTTCCGAGCAGCAGAGATTCATTAGGGAGTACAACACTATCTCTCAGCTAGATTCTGAGAATGCGGGGCAATATCTGGAGCGGTTTCAGAGATTAGTTAGTTTTGTGGGTCCGCTTGCTGGGGATGCTAAGCAACAGGCTAGACAATTCAAATGGGGACTCAAGAGGTTAGTAACCTATATAAAGTTGATGGTTAGTACCAATAGACATTAATATGCTTTTCTTTTGCTATTGTATTAGGTGGGTACTAGACCGCATACTTAATGATGAGTTTCGGGACCCAGCAGAATGTTGCGACGCAGCTCGCAATATCGAGATATTTGATGAACTCAAATAAGTACATTTTATTACTATCATTTATCCCATTAAATTGACTTGTTTTACTATATTATGTATGAGGATTGATACTTAATCGTTTACTTTTGTAATTCTCAGTTGAAAACAAGCATTTGGTGAAACTTTGCGATTTTGGACTAATTATGGAGCAAAACATGCATAAAGTGAAGAGTCTACTGAAATGACAAGATCACGTCAAATCTGCTCCAGATGCGCCGCATCTCACTCATGACATGCGCCGCATCGCTATCAAGATCTCACCAGATACGATCCAAGATTCAAGAGGACATGCGCCGCATCCAAAGACGAAGATACGCCGCATCTTCTGGCGGTGTACGAATATTCCTGAATATTATAATCTTGGACCCCACGCGAAGTTAAGTACATGCGCCGCATCTACTTGCTAGATACGCCGCATCCTACCCTCAGACGGTAACTATAAATACCCCAAAGACCAGACGAATTAAGAGCTTTTTAGTTCCGAACAGAAGACCAAAGACCATAAACCAAGGACGAATTCAGTCAAGGTAGCAGCACAAGACACACTCAAATCAAGGATACAAGAGCTGTAAGAAGGTGCTGCATGTGTTTAATTCATTAAGTAGTTTTGTTTTATTGTGTTAGTAAACTTTAATTCATCAAGATTGGTGGCTTGTGTAACGTGACAACGGAAAGGTTGCACTCCCTTAAAACTGCTTTCTCATCAATTAAAGTTTATATGTTGATGTCTTTGGTTACTACTTATTAGTGCATTGATAACCTCTGTGTTTATTAGTGGCTTGTGTAATGTGGCAATTGAAAGGTTGCACTCCCACGGTTGTTACTAAATTGATCACTTAGGAATAACTTTTAGACATAAGTAATCATTAAGGGTTTACTCGCCGATAAGAATAGGACCAACGAGAAAGGATTAACTACATACACTTCATATAAAGCTATCAATAAAACAAGTGACAAACTACTTAATCATAAGGACAGCCCTCTTATTGTCTCGAGTATTTATCTGTGTACGTGTGTGCTACTTGCTGATTCGTGCCTATTGGTTTAGTTTATTATTTAATTGCAACCAAATCGTGCCAGTCTCTCAGGCTGAAACCCCCTTGCGTTAGAATATTAAAATACTGATTAGAATAACTAGATAATACGTTCCACTCTTAGTGATCGACACTCTACTTACCATTATATTCATACTGACCGGGTACACTGCTCGTTAAGTGTGTGTGTTATTGATAAGTCGGCTAAATATAAATTTAAAACTTGAGTAGGCATTAAAACTGCTAAACCGCAACAACACATCACGCGCATCAATATTTCATCAGGGATCTGGGTATAAGAGGAACAGAGATGGGGATAGGATTCAGACTCAGGGTCAGAACAGGGATTTTAAGGGCCGGAATGACAGGAGTTATGATTCTCGTGGTCAGGGGGATCGACGATACGACCATCAGGGTCAGGCTGGCAGGAACTATGATCAGAGGAGGTCGGATACTAGAGGCCAGGATTCCAGGTTCACCACTAGGCAGGGAGATGATCGCTCGGGACGCAACACCAGTCAGAAACAGTGGAGAGACCAGACTGCTAGGGGTAATCAGCAGAGCAGGGCTTCGGGTTCTAGTTCTCAAGGAGGTGCGTCTAGGGGTTCTTATTCTTATCCTATTTGTACTACGTGTGGCAAGCGCCACAATGGACCATGTCGTCGGGCTTCTGGGACTTGTTTTGGATGTGGTTCGACAGAGCATCGGGTGAAAGATTGTCCCAAGCAAAACCCGGAGAAAATCGGGAACTATCTGAAACCTCCCCCTCCACCCAACACTGGCCGTGTATTTTCTATGACTCGGGATCAGGCGGCACAGTCTTCAGGTACGATTACGGGCGTTTTATATATTGGTGATTACGCTATTTTCACACTTTTTGATACTGGAGCTACACACTCGATTATATCTCTAAATCTGGTTAAGAAACTTAAAATATTACCAACACCACTAAGTAACCAAGTATCCCTCTCCACTCCCATGAAACTCAATACTCTTATTGATCATGAATATGTAAATTGTCCTCTACGATTCGATGACCGGATTCGTTCGGCAAATCTGCTTCCTTTGGACATGGTTGATTTCGACGTTATCCTGGGCATGGATTGGTTATCTTTTCATAGAGCCACCATTGACTGTCATGCTCGGAAAGTAATTTTTGGTGATCTAACTCAGCCTGAATTTGTCTTTCATGAAACACGCTCTCTAAAATCTGTGAAAATTATCTCTGCTTTGAAAGCAAGGACTCTAATATCTCATGGTTGCCAAGGTTATTTGGCCTCTGTTAAAGATTCTTCTGTAGAGGGTCCTGATATTAATACTGTTCATATTGTTCGGGAGTTTTCTGATGTTTTTCTTGAAAAACTTCCTGGTCTTCCTCCGGCCAGAGAGGTTGAATTTACTATCGATCTGATTCCCGGCGCTGAGCCTATCTCTAAGGCTCCGTACCGGATGGCACCGGTGGAACTTAAGGAGTTAAAGGAGCAGCTAGAAGAGCTATTGGACTGTGGATTTATTCGCCCGAGTGTGTCACCATGGGGTGCTCCTGTACTTTTTGTAAAGAAGAAAGATGGGTCTATGCGGTTGTGTATCGATTACCGGGAGTTAAACCGCATCACCATTCGAAACCGTTATCCGCTACCTCGCATTGATGACCTATTTGATCAGTTGCAGGGAGCTAAAGTATTCTCCAAAA
Source organism: Artemisia tridentata subsp. tridentata (assembly GCA_021014915.2). Taxonomy (NCBI): domain Eukaryota; kingdom Viridiplantae; phylum Streptophyta; class Magnoliopsida; order Asterales; family Asteraceae; genus Artemisia; species Artemisia tridentata. The sequence continues at coordinate 79,380,694 of CP139506.1, read as the reverse complement.
TTGACTTGCGATCTGGTTATTACCAGTTGCGGGTTAAAGAGCAGGACATTTCTAAGACTGCTTTCCGCACCCGGTATGGACATTATGAGTTTTTAGTTATGCCTTTTGGGTTAACAAATGCTCCTGCAGTATTTATGGACTTAATGAATCGGGTTTTCCATGAATTCCTTGATAAATTCGTCATCGTTTTCATTGATGATATTCTGGTATATTCTAAGTCGGCGGAAGAGCACGAGCAGCATTTGCGTACTGTTTTGGGTATTCTGAGGCAGCAGAAATTATACGCTAAATTTTCCAAGTGTGAGTTCTGGTTGGACCGAGTTGCTTTCCTTGGTCACGTCGTGTCTGCAGATGGGATTACCATGGATCCAGCTAAGGTCGAGGCTATCACAAAATGGCCAAGACCTACCACGGTAACCGAAGTCAGGAGTTTTCTGGGGTTAGCTGGCTACTATCGACGTTTTGTCGAGGGGTTTTCGAAGTTGGCTTTACCGTTGACTCAGTTGATGAGAAAAGGTGAAAAGTTTGTGTGGACGGATGAACGTGAGCAGAGCTTTGAGGAGTTGAAACGACGACTAGTGTCTGCACCTATTTTGACTTTACCGTCGGGTTCGGGAGGATTTCAGATTTATAGTGACGCTTCCAAGAAGGGTTTAGGTTGTGTTCTCATGCAAAACGGGAAAGTAATTGCCTATGCTTCAAGGCAGTTAAAACCCTATGAGGAAAATTATCCGACCCATGATCTAGAGTTGGCAGCTGTAGTATTTGCGTTGAAAATATGGAGACATTACTTATACGGTGAATCATGTGATATCTTCACGGATCATAAGAGTCTCAAATACATATTTACCCAGAAGGAGCTCAACATGAGGCAGAGGAGATGGTTGGAGCTTCTTAAGGATTATGACACTAATATCCAGTATCATCCCGGCAAGGCGAATGTTGTTGCCGATGCACTCAGCAGGAAATCGGGTATGGTTGCTAGTATGAATATCGAGCCTCGTATTCTTCAGGATTTAGAGCGGTTAGAGGTTGAGCTATGTGTAAAGGGCGCTAGTGGTTATTGGGCGAGTCTGAAGGTGGAATCAAACTTGATGCTGCGGATTAAGGAAGCCCAGAAGGACGATGGTGAACTCTGGGCTATTGTGCAGAATGTCGAGGAAGGTAAGCAGTCTGAGTTTCGTGTAAAACCCTAAATTTTAAATACCTAATTTTACGTCTAATTTGAAAAAAAAATTCTATGTTACGGATGCGATTAATTAAAAACACGAATATAATTAAACAAATTAACCATAAACTCAAATAATTATAACAAAACATCACCATGGAAGATTTTGAACATATTTGAACTCTAAAATATTTGTGAACATAAAATAAAAATTCGAAGGATTATTTTATGCGACACGATCATTTTTTTGGGCCGTTTTTCGGTTGATACGCAATCAATCGACAACAACAGCCCACATCACCTTGAGCCCATGTATCCCTCGGCCCTCTTGGCCCATTTCGATTCCACAACTGCTTATGAAGGACCGGTATTTGCTTTTACTCTCACACACAATTTGCGTTTCAAAGAAAATAAAATAAAACCCTAAACCTAACCACGCTCCACCAATATATCATACGCATTTTTTTTCTTCTGTTGATTGGAATCGGATCAGAACCAACACACCCATATCCCTTTGTTGCTGCCAAGGATAAGTAGAAGAAGAGAACTACTATGGTGATCGATTGTTACAGCCTTGGTTCCTAATCGTTGCAGTCTTGATGTCCTTTTGTAGCAGCCTTGCAATCGTTGCCCTTACCCTTGTTCTGTGCTCCGTTATTCTGGTCATAGGTACTCATAATCTCCTTTTTTTTTTCTATATTACGACACACATATGAATGGTTATAATCAGAACTTATGAATCGATCTACATATGATGTTATATTTCTGAATTCTGAATCAGTTTGTTCCAGCCCATGTCGACCTGAATATAACCATAAACAAGCCCTAATTATCTGTCATAATAAGCTATTAATGATGTATTAAAAGATTAGAAACCCTAGAAATTTTATTATGGGTCGATTAGGGTTAGAGAGTTAGGGTTTTGTTGTGACCTTATGAAATTTCTGCAGTGCAGAATTTTGATCGGGTTGTATGGCGTACAAAATAATGATACCAACGTATTTTTCTGAATTTATTGAGTCTAAAACTAAGTACTATTTGTCTAGTTTCTGGAAAAGTAAGCCACATAACTTTTAAAGGTCGGGAAGGTTGAATTTTGATTTTTACACGATTAAGTGTCAAAGCTGAGGAGTCGAGTCTGAAAATCAGTTGGGGTATTTGATTTTTCATTTCCAAACCATAAGGCTTTAGGAGCTCTCCTTTTAAAGGGTATAAATACAGGATGTCTGTGGCTTACTGGAATTTTTGTAAATTTTTCTGAAGTGTTTAAATGGGTAAACCAAGGGCCAACTTTCGGGATGTTTCTGCAGTTCATTTTCTGGACTGGTCTGGGTAAATGATTTTTGAAAGGGTATTTATACTAAGAAATAAATTCTGGGAAAATTCAAGTAGACTCTTGAGACATTGAAATATCTTTTTGAATTTTTGTGAATTTTATCTTTGAGTTCTGATGTGTTTTAAAAATTCGGAAATTGTGACCTGTTTGTGGTTAAAATCTGATAAAAATATTAAAAGGCTAAATAAGGGTTAAGTTGTGTATAACTGGTTTGACTTGTGAAACCATGTAAACCTTATAATACTTACATTTTATATCCTAATCTTATAATAATTGCACTATAAACCCTACACTTGTCATATTTACATAATCAACCTTAAAACATATTAAACTATCATAGTAAACCCTAATCTTACATATTTGCTACTCTGAACACATAATTTATCCGAATGTTAATTATAGTCATGGATGACTAATATTTCTGAATCAGTAAACTTATTAAATATAGAAACCTGCTATTTTCGGAAAGTTACTAAATATGGAAACTTACTAATTCTGGGAATCTGATAAAATAAGAAAGTTATTCAAAGTCAGTAAAGATACTAGATCTGTAAAGTTTCTAAAAATGGAAAGATAACCTAAAAGGGGAGTAATTTGATTTCAAATGAACTATCGAATAATTCTCGACTTCTAATACGTCTAGGTTCTGTGAAGAAGGAGGAGTTCCTATTCCTGTTGGATACTTTTCTAGTGTCTGCTTTGTCGTATGGTTGAGGTACAGATATTCTGACCTTTCTTGTAAGGTTTCTCATGATCTCTTTCATATTCTGATCCGTTAGTTTCTGAACTGATGCCATTGCTATGATTCCCTTTGCTTGAACCTTCTCTGTTGATCCTATTTGATATGACCTCTGTTGTGAACCTATGTTATGAAAACCTTTCGAATTATACCATGGAAATGTTTTGAGAAAAGCCATTTTAAAAAGGATGTTTATAAATGTTACTAACTTTTATGAAAACTATATTTCGAAGACTATCTTTATAAAAATCGTTTTGAAAGATTGTTTTATGAAAACCACTTTAAAGGATCGTTTTATGAAAATCATGAATAAAGGATTGTTTAAAATGGACTTTTGATAGAAACTTTTGAAATGAACTTTTGATATGAACCTTGACTTGATTACTTAATATGAATCTTGATCTGGTAAACTCTGATTTGGACCTTGGGCATTACATCTGATATATCTGTTATGAACCATCTGTTATGAACCCATTTGATATGGACCTTTTGATATGACACTCTGATTCGATATGATATCTGACTCTTAGTTTGATACCCGAGCCACCTTTCTGTTACCTAGCCAGGAAGGTAACCTGGCCGTGTCTGTGATGCACCACTGGCATGACTAGTGTGTAGCCCTAGTGATTTGGTTACACCGTCCCCATTCTGATTATGATATGCGCATTACTTTGATTATGGATTATATATGTTTCTGGGGGGCGTATGGATGCATCCTAGATCTGTTCTGTTTAGTGGATTATCTATATATGATTTATTATTGTCTGGTGACTGGTGCTTGTGTGCAATACACGCCTTTCACATATATCTGGGAGCTAGCTACTCCATTTGAAGAATGAGGACACCCCTCATATTATCTGATTATCTGAGAGGTCTCCCCTCTATATGATTATGAAGATTTATGGTTACGATATGATATGATCTGTTTCTGGGCTCGTGGTGGATTACTATCCCTTTCTCTTTCCCTTATACTTATTCATTGACTTATCTCTGGAACCATATTACATCTGTTTGACCTTTGTTTCTGTTATTCTGTACTTTCTCTATTTTTGTTTATTATCGTTATATCTGTTCACTGGGCTTTTTAAGCTCAGCCGCACGTTTTCTTTTCGTGTGCGGCAGGTTATAAGCAGGACGACGGGTTTGGGTAGGAGTGAAGAGACTTTTGGACTTAGAAGACTGATAGCTATTCTGGATTTAGAAGTGATTAGAAGTTATTATTATTTCGGAATTAGTATTTAGTGGAAGTTCATTTGTAACCTTATAGTATCTGTATTTCATTTGTAACCTTTGAGTATTCTTGTATTGCTATAGATGTATGCTTTGTTTGATCTGATATGAAACCATCATTGTGATATCTTTACCCTTGTCGGGTTGGGGTGTTACAATTTATGGTATCAGAGAAACAGGCTGCGACTCGTAATACATTTACCCTTGACCTGTGAAGTTTGGACCCCTAAGTTTCCACTGTATGCGCTCATAAGATAACCTTTAAGAATTGCTTTAGGATTTCCCTATAGGAACTTAAGTTTTGACCAGTGAGGAATGGGTAGACTATAAGGCTTTTGTTTAAGTAGTATTGCTTCCGCATCACTCTGATTTATGCCCTGCTTGTTAAGCTCACGCTTTGCACCACCTAAGATTCCGACTCCGACCTCTGATTCTTTTGTTAATCATTTTGATGTCTCTTCGGGTATTTTGAGAATCTCCTTGACAATGACCTACTTGATATATTCTGTCATTTGCTTTTGATAATTTATGAATCTTCTGACCCTATCTGAGTTTGTCTTAAACATCTCTGTCCCCATGAGAAGTCTGGTGGTGTTTTAACCACGAGTATAAGAATGTTTTCCTCACACTTCTGAACGATAAGATTTGCATGGCCGATCTGTTTGCATTGAATAGTTAACTGTGATTTTTATTCTGATAAAGGATAAGTTGATTGATCACCGACGACTACCCTCCTATGTTTCATTTTCGGTGTTTGAAACCATTTTGAACTCCCTACCATGATTTCTGATTGTTAAACTTTTGCTACTACTACCTAATTTTGTTCTTCACTTCCGACCTGTTTGATAAGCAGTTTGGTACTCCTCTGACCATCCCGACAGTCATTTAATCCTAATGTGTTGATACAGTTTATAAATTCATTTCTGTGCTGGATATAAATGTATCATCTGATATTACTCTGTCCTTGCAAAGCCCATTACTACTCCTATGAGAACTCTAGTGATTATTAGCCAGGGATATGACGATAATTTTGTCCCGATGAGAAATGGTTAACTGAGCATGATGATGCTGATAACTGATATTCGATATGCCTCACTCTTGACAGTTATACGATGTTTTTATTTTCGATGACTCCCAACCTACCTGCCACCTATGATAAATAGCTAATCAAGACTCCAACACCTTGAATTGTTCGTTTATCTATCTCCACACTTTGATGAACTATGTACTTGACCTTGATATATGAACTATCTGTCTGGCTTGGCGACCGTACTCATCATACGAATCCGTTTACTTTTGACATATTCAATTTTGAGGTCTTTAAGTTATGGATTGGCTGGCCCTCATACGCCGCCAGGGACTACCGTATCTAACTTGTGACCTTTAGTAATATGTTTCATCCCACTTTCGTTATGATAACCTTTAACCGCTCCAATCTGTTAAGCTTAATGCTGTTATGGAAACATTTACCTCGATCTCACTTGATTATTGATTGTCTCCTGACACCTATTATCCACTCTTAGAAAACTTGGCATTGGAAGTTTTGTTGTGCAAATATTCTGGTGGTTCTGATGAAACTCTTGGGTCTCCCTCCTGTTTAAGAAGTGGAATTGAATTTGAACTGATCTCCGTTGACGAACCATGATGCTATAGAAGTTGAGAGATTGAAGAAGCTGATGGATTATGACCTTGTTCACCTCAGTGATTACTTTGAATACCCCTATTAGTTTATGAAGAAGAAAGAGAAAATTCTGCGTCAGTGTATCAACTATAGTAAACCTAATCGTATCACTACCATTTCCACCTTTCAATTCAGCGTATCAATGATCGATTCTATCTTTGTAAACTCCGTACCAGACGGCCTCACTTAGTGTTTGAAGGACTGAAGAAGCAACCACAAGAACTTCTAAGAAAAGAGATAACTATTTGAGAGTAACCTCCGGGAAGCATTTCAGTGTTAGGCACGAAGAGGAACAGGTAGATCATTTGTAAAGTGACCCTTTGTTCGAGAAGAGTAGATTGGATTGGTGTCCCGAGATTGTAGCAGACAACACTACCATGCATCCGGTGATGACGACAGTTTAAGTTGGCGAATTTTGAACTGTGCTGAAGACCTGTCTAAGACCCGCAGTCTTGCTTTTCTATTCATTTTAGTTGTACTAAGATGAATTGAGAGCAGAAGCAGACTCGCAAATGGAAGAAGGCACAGTGACCATGCCAGAGATTCACGTTACTACACCACAGTTCCAAGAAGAGGTGCCGAAGGCTTGAGGGATCAGACTCGAGTTATATTCCTTTTCCACCCAATGATCATACGATAGACTGCATGGACTTGGAAGAAGTTTAAGATCATGTATTTGAATGGGCGATAATTCTGAAGCGAACGTTTGTGGTTGGAAGAGTTTGATTTTGTGAAGAATGAAGCTATGGATGACGTAATTCATTTCCTCTCGACCTACTCAAATTTCCGTTAATTGATGATAGGACCTCTTGAATGAGTTATGTTCCCTGTTAGTAATTCCGCTCGGTGTTCATTCTGCGTATACTGGATGATGGTTTGTTATGAGAAATTTGACGAATGATGGACGATTAGATGCTTTTAACGATGTACCAAATTCTGATAGACATTCGGGGACTTCCGTTAACTCTTTCGAGTAGTTCGTTTTCCTCTTAGTTATGGTGTTTGATTTTGATAACCTCTGAGAATGTAGAAGTACTAGGTGGATTAAGATAGGTGGTTTTGATTACGACTTGAGATAAAGTATGATCATCATGAAGGCATATTTATGTGGTGCTAGTATTATGACGCCTGATCAACGTGATAATACTTACACCATATAACGTGCACTCATTGTGGCCATATAATATCTTTGGGAGTACCTAAGAAGTTTAGAATTTGAACTCCGTTGGATTATCCGCGAATAGTGAGACTGTAGGTTCATCCTATCTATCCGTATACTCTGTTTGCGTTCATTAGATATCTGTTTGAGTTTGAACTCTCGATTTGAATTTTGTTGACCTCAGTTATAAGTCTTGAACTCCTTTTAGAACTTCCTACGGTGGGTGCAATTAATTCGATTTGAAATCTTATTCGTATTTCATATGAGCTTTCCGAAGATTCATCCATCGTCCAGTTTATGTTGCATGGACCTTTTGTTCTGAATCAACCTAATTTGTCTCCTTCTGAGGAATCTGAACCCATTTTGTTTTGATTGAGTCATGAGAAACCTTTGGTCTGAAGATCTTTTGGAAGAGCCTCCTCGGGCATGAGAATATTACGATGATCTGTTGCGACTTACTACGATTTCGTTTCACCTTGCGACTTCAAATTTCGAGGACGAAATTTTTCTGTTAGAGGGGAAGAGTTGTAAAACCCTAAATTTTAAATACCTAATTTTACGTCTAATTTGAAAAAAAATTTCTATGTTACGGATGCGATTAATTAAAAACACGAATATAATTAAACAAATTAACCATAAACTCAAATAATTATAACAAAACATCACCATGGAAGATTTTGAACATATTTGAACTCTAAAATATTTGTGAACATAAAATAAAAATTCGAAGGATTATTTTATGCGACACGATCATTTTTTTGGGCCGTTTTTCGGTTGATACGCAATCAATCGACAACAACAGCCCACATCACCTTGAGCCCATGTATCCCTCGGCCCTCTTGGCCCATTTCGATTCCACAACTGCTTATGAAGGACCGGTATTTGCTTTTACTCTCACACACAATTTGCGTTTCAAAGAAAATAAAATAAAACCCTAAACCTAACCACGCTCCACCAATATATCATACGCATTTTTTTTCTTCTGTTGATTGGAATCGGATCAGAACCAACACACCCATATCCCTTTGTTGCTGCCAAGGATAAGTAGAAGAAGAGAACTACTATGGTGATCGATTGTTACAGCCTTGGTTCCTAATCGTTGCAGTCTTGATGTCCTTTTGTAGCAGCCTTGCAATCGTTGCCCTTACCCTTGTTCTGTGCTCCGTTATTCTGGTCATAGGTACTCATAATCTCCTTTTTTTTTTCTATATTACGACACACATATGAATGGTTATAATCAGAACTTATGAATCGATCTACATATGATGTTATATTTCTGAATTCTGAATCAGTTTGTTCCAGCCCATGTCGACCTGAATATAACCATAAACAAGCCCTAATTATCTGTCATAATAAGCTATTAATGATGTATTAAAAGATTAGAAACCCTAGAAATTTTATTATGGGTCGATTAGGGTTAGAGAGTTAGGGTTTTGTTGTGACCTTATGAAATTTCTGCAGTGCAGAATTTTGATCGGGTTGTATGGCGTACAAAATAATGATACCAACGTATTTTTCTGAATTTATTGAGTCTAAAACTAAGTACTATTTGTCTAGTTTCTGGAAAAGTAAGCCACATAACTTTTAAAGGTCGGGAAGGTTGAATTTTGATTTTTACACGATTAAGTGTCAAAGCTGAGGAGTCGAGTCTGAAAATCAGTTGGGGTATTTGATTTTTCATTTCCAAACCATAAGGCTTTAGGAGCTCTCCTTTTAAAGGGTATAAATACAGGATGTCTGTGGCTTACTGGAATTTTTGTAAATTTTTCTGAAGTGTTTAAATGGGTAAACCAAGGGCCAACTTTCGGGATGTTTCTGCAGTTCATTTTCTGGACTGGTCTGGGTAAATGATTTTTGAAAGGGTATTTATACTAAGAAATAAATTCTGGGAAAATTCAAGTAGACTCTTGAGACATTGAAATATCTTTTTGAATTTTTGTGAATTTTATCTTTGAGTTCTGATGTGTTTTAAAAATTCGGAAATTGTGACCTGTTTGTGGTTAAAATCTGATAAAAATATTAAAAGGCTAAATAAGGGTTAAGTTGTGTATAACTGGTTTGACTTGTGAAACCATGTAAACCTTATAATACTTACATTTTATATCCTAATCTTATAATAATTGCACTATAAACCCTACACTTGTCATATTTACATAATCAACCTTAAAACATATTAAACTATCATAGTAAACCCTAATCTTACATATTTGCTACTCTGAACACATAATTTATCCGAATGTTAATTATAGTCATGGATGACTAATATTTCTGAATCAGTAAACTTATTAAATATAGAAACCTGCTATTTTCGGAAAGTTACTAAATATGGAAACTTACTAATTCTGGGAATCTGATAAAATAAGAAAGTTATTCAAAGTCAGTAAAGATACTAGATCTGTAAAGTTTCTAAAAATGGAAAGATAACCTAAAAGGGGAGTAATTTGATTTCAAATGAACTATCGAATAATTCTCGACTTCTAATACGTCTAGGTTCTGTGAAGAAGGAGGAGTTCCTATTCCTGTTGGATACTTTTCTAGTGTCTGCTTTGTCGTATGGTTGAGGTACAGATATTCTGACCTTTCTTGTAAGGTTTCTCATGATCTCTTTCATATTCTGATCCGTTAGTTTCTGAACTGATGCCATTGCTATGATTCCCTTTGCTTGAACCTTCTCTGTTGATCCTATTTGATATGACCTCTGTTGTGAACCTATGTTATGAAAACCTTTCGAATTATACCATGGAAATGTTTTGAGAAAAGCCATTTTAAAAAGGATGTTTATAAATGTTACTAACTTTTATGAAAACTATATTTCGAAGACTATCTTTATAAAAATCGTTTTGAAAGATTGTTTTATGAAAACCACTTTAAAGGATCGTTTTATGAAAATCATGAATAAAGGATTGTTTAAAATGGACTTTTGATAGAAACTTTTGAAATGAACTTTTGATATGAACCTTGACTTGATTACTTAATATGAATCTTGATCTGGTAAACTCTGATTTGGACCTTGGGCATTACATCTGATATATCTGTTATGAACCATCTGTTATGAACCCATTTGATATGGACCTTTTGATATGACACTCTGATTCGATATGATATCTGACTCTTAGTTTGATACCCGAGCCACCTTTCTGTTACCTAGCCAGGAAGGTAACCTGGCCGTGTCTGTGATGCACCACTGGCATGACTAGTGTGTAGCCCTAGTGATTTGGTTACACCGTCCCCATTCTGATTATGATATGCGCATTACTTTGATTATGGATTATATATGTTTCTGGGGGGCGTATGGATGCATCCTAGATCTGTTCTGTTTAGTGGATTATCTATATATGATTTATTATTGTCTGGTGACTGGTGCTTGTGTGCAATACACGCCTTTCACATATATCTGGGAGCTAGCTACTCCATTTGAAGAATGAGGACACCCCTCATATTATCTGATTATCTGAGAGGTCTCCCCTCTATATGATTATGAAGATTTATGGTTACGATATGATATGATCTGTTTCTGGGCTCGTGGTGGATTACTATCCCTTTCTCTTTCCCTTATACTTATTCATTGACTTATCTCTGGAACCATATTACATCTGTTTGACCTTTGTTTCTGTTATTCTGTACTTTCTCTATTTTTGTTTATTATCGTTATATCTGTTCACTGGGCTTTTTAAGCTCAGCCGCACGTTTTCTTTTCGTGTGCGGCAGGTTATAAGCAGGACGACGGGTTTGGGTATGAGTGAAGAGACTTTTGGACTTAGAAGACTGATAGCTATTCTGGATTTAGAAGTGATTAGAAGTTATTATTATTTCGGAATTAGTATTTAGTGGAAGTTCATTTGTAACCTTATAGTATCTGTATTTCATTTGTAACCTTTGAGTATTCTTGTATTGCTATAGATGTATGCTTTGTTTGATCTGATATGAAACCATCATTGTGATATCTTTACCCTTGTCGGGTTGGGGTGTTACAATTTATGGTATCAGAGAAACAGGCTGCGACTCGTAATACATTTACCCTTGACCTGTGAAGTTTGGACCCCTAAGTTTCCACTGTATGCGCTCATAAGATAACCTTTAAGAATTGCTTTAGGATTTCCCTATAGGAACTTAAGTTTTGACCAGTGAGGAATGGGTAGACTATAAGGCTTTTGTTTAAGTAGTATTGCTTCCGCATCACTCTGATTTATGCCCTGCTTGTTAAGCTCACGCTTTGCACCACCTAAGATTCCGACTCCGACCTCTGATTCTTTTGTTAATCATTTTGATGTCTCTTCGGGTATTTTGAGAATCTCCTTGACAATGACCTACTTGATATATTCTGTCATTTGCTTTTGATAATTTATGAATCTTCTGACCCTATCTGAGTTTGTCTTAAACATCTCTGTCCCCATGAGAAGTCTGGTGGTGTTTTAACCACGAGTATAAGAATGTTTTCCTCACACTTCTGAACGATAAGATTTGCATGGCCGATCTGTTTGCATTGAATAGTTAACTGTGATTTTTATTCTGATAAAGGATAAGTTGATTGATCACCGACGACTACCCTCCTATGTTTCATTTTCGGTGTTTGAAACCATTTTGAACTCCCTACCATGATTTCTGATTGTTAAACTTTTGCTACTACTACCTAATTTTGTTCTTCACTTCCGACTTGTTTGATAAGCAGTTTGGTACTCCTCTGACCATCTCGACAGTCATTTAATCCTAATGTGTTGATACAGTTTATAAATTCATTTCTGTGCTGGATATAAATGTATCATCTGATATTACTCTGTCCTTGCAAAGCCCATTACTACTCCTATGAGAACTCTAGTGATTATTAGCCAGGGATATGACGATAATTTTGTCCCGATGAGAAATGGTTAACTGAGCATGATGATGCTGATAACTGATATTCGATATGCCTCACTCTTGACAGTTATACGATGTTTTTTATTTTCGATGACTCCCAACCTACCTGCCACCTATGATAAATAGCTAATCAAGACTCCAACACCTTGAATTGTTCGTTTATCTATCTCCACACTTTGATGAACCATGTACTTGACCTTGATATATGAACTATCTGTCTGGCTTGGCGACCGTACTCATCATACGAATCCGTTTACTTTTGACATATTCAATTTTGAGGTCTTTAAGTTATGGATTGGCTGGCCCTCATACGCCGCCAGGGACTACCGTATCTAACTTGTGACCTTTAGTAATATGTTTCATCCCACTTTCGTTATGATAACCTTTAACCGCTCCAATCTGTTAAGCTTAATGCTGTTATGGAAACATTTACCTCGATCTCACTTGATTATTGATTGTCTCCTGACACCTATTATCCACTCTTAGAAAACTTGGCATTGGAAGTTTTGTTGTGCAAATATTCTGGTGGTTCTGATGAAACTCTTGGGTCTCCCTCCTGTTTAAGAAGTGGAATTGAATTTGAACTGATCTCCGTTGACGAACCATGATGCTATAGAAGTTGAGAGATTGAAGAAGCTGATGGATTATGACCTTGTTCACCTCAGTGATTACTTTGAATACCCCTATTAGTTTATGAAGAAGAAAGAGAAAATTCTGCGTCAGTGTATCAACTATAGTAAACCTAATCGTATCACTACCATTTCCACCTTTCAATTCAGCGTATCAATGATCGATTCTATCTTTGTAAACTCCGTACCAGACGGCCTCACTTAGTGTTTGAAGGACTGAAGAAGCAACCACAAGAACTTCTAAGAAAAGAGATAACTATTTGAGAGTAACCTCCGGGAAGCATTTCAGTGTTAGGCACGAAGAGGAACAGGTAGATCATTTGTAAAGTGACCCTTTGTTCGAGAAGAGTAGATTGGATTGGTGTCCCGAGATTGTAGCAGACAACACTACCATGCATCCGGTGATGACGACAGTTTAAGTTGGCGAATTTTGAACTGTGCTGAAGACCTGTCTAAGACCCGCAGTCTTGCTTTTCTATTCATTTTAGTTGTACTAAGATGAATTGAGAGCAGAAGCAGACTCGCAAATGGAAGAAGGCACAGTGACCATGCCAGAGATTCACGTTACTACACCACAGTTCCAAGAAGAGGTGCCGAAGGCTTGAGGGATCAGACTCGAGTTATATTCCTTTTCCACCCAATGATCATACGATAGACTGCATGGACTTGGAAGAAGTTTAAGATCATGTATTTGAATGGGCGATAATTCTGAAGCGAACGTTTGTGGTTGGAAGAGTTTGATTTTGTGAAGAATGAAGCTATGGATGACGTAATTCATTTCCTCTCGACCTACTCAAATTTCCGTTAATTGATGATAGGACCTCTTGAATGAGTTATGTTCCCTGTTAGTAATTCCGCTCGGTGTTCATTCTGCGTATACTGGATGATGGTTTGTTATGAGAAATTTGACGAATGATGGACGATTAGATGCTTTTAACGATGTACCAAATTCTGATAGACATTCGGGGACTTCCGTTAACTCTTTCGAGTAGTTCGTTTTCCTCTTAGTTATGGTGTTTGATTTTGATAACCTCTGAGAATGTAGAAGTACTAGGTGGATTAAGATAGGTGGTTTTGATTACGACTTGAGATAAAGTATGATCATCATGAAGGCATATTTATGTGGTGCTAGTATTATGACGCCTGATCAACGTGATAATACTTACACCATATAACGTGCACTCATTGTGGCCATATAATATCTTTGGGAGTACCTAAGAAGTTTAGAATTTGAACTCCGTTGGATTATCCGCGAATAGTGAGACTGTAGGTTCATCCTATCTATCCGTATACTCTGTTTGCGTTCATTAGATATCTGTTTGAGTTTGAACTCTCGATTTGAATTTTGTTGACCTCAGTTATAAGTCTTGAACTCCTTTTAGAACTTCCTACGGTGGGTGCAATTAATTCGATTTGAAATCTTATTCGTATTTCATATGAGCTTTCCGAAGATTCATCCATCGTCCAGTTTATGTTGCATGGACCTTTTGTTCTGAATCAACCTAATTTGTCTCCTTCTGAGGAATCTGAACCCATTTTGTTTTGATTGAGTCATGAGAAACCTTTGGTCTGAAGATCTTTTGGAAGAGCCTCCTCGGGCATGAGAATATTACGATGATCTGTTGCGACTTACTACGATTTCGTTTCACCTTGCGACTTCAAATTTCGAGGACGAAATTTTTCTGTTAGAGGGGAAGAGTTGTAAAACCCTAAATTTTAAATACCTAATTTTACGTCTAATTTGAAAATTTTTTTCTATGTTACGGATGCGATTAATTAAAAACACGAATATAATTAAACAAATTAACCATAAACTCAAATAATTATAACAAAACATCACCATGGAAGATTTTGAACATATTTGAACTCTAAAATATTTGTGAACATAAAATAAAAATTCGAAGGATTATTTTATGCGACACGATCATTTTTTTGGGCCGTTTTTTCGGTTGATACGCAATCAATCGACAACAACAGCCCACATCACCTTGAGCCCATGTATCCCTCGGCCCTCTTGGCCCATTTCGATTCCACAACTGCTTATGAAGGACCGGTATTTGCTTTTACTCTCACACACAATTTGCGTTTCAAAGAAAATAAAATAAAACCCTAAACCTAACCACGCTCCACCAATATATCATACGCATTTTTTTTCTTCTGTTGATTGGAATCGGATCAGAACCAACACACCCATATCCCTTTGTTGCTGCCAAGGATAAGTAGAAGAAGAGAACTACTATGGTGATCGATTGTTACAGCCTTGGTTCCTAATCGTTGCAGTCTTGATGTCCTTTTGTAGCAGCCTTGCAATCGTTGCCCTTACCCTTGTTCTGTGCTCCGTTATTCTGGTCATAGGTACTCATAATCTCCTTTTTTTTTTCTATATTACGACACACATATGAATGGTTATAATCAGAACTTATGAATCGATCTACATATGATGTTATATTTCTGAATTCTGAATCAGTTTGTTCCAGCCCATGTCGACCTGAATATAACCATAAACAAGCCCTAATTATCTGTCATAATAAGCTATTAATGATGTATTAAAAGATTAGAAACCCTAGAAATTTTATTATGGGTCGATTAGGGTTAGAGAGTTAGGGTTTTGTTGTGACCTTATGAAATTTCTGCAGTGCAGAATTTTGATCGGGTTGTATGGCGTACAAAATAATGATACCAACGTATTTTTCTGAATTTATTGAGTCTAAAACTAAGTACTATTTGTCTAGTTTCTGGAAAAGTAAGCCACATAACTTTTAAAGGTCGGGAAGGTTGAATTTTGATTTTTACACGATTAAGTGTCAAAGCTGAGGAGTCGAGTCTGAAAATCAGTTGGGGTATTTGATTTTTCATTTCCAAACCATAAGGCTTTAGGAGCTCTCCTTTTAAAGGGTATAAATACAGGATGTCTGTGGCTTACTGGAATTTTTGTAAATTTTTCTGAAGTGTTTAAATGGGTAAACCAAGGGCCAACTTTCGGGATGTTTCTGCAGTTCATTTTCTGGACTGGTCTGGGTAAATGATTTTTGAAAGGGTATTTATACTAAGAAATAAATTCTGGGAAAATTCAAGTAGACTCTTGAGACATTGAAATATCTTTTTGAATTTTTGTGAATTTTATCTTTGAGTTCTGATGTGTTTTAAAAATTCGGAAATTGTGACCTGTTTGTGGTTAAAATCTGATAAAAATATTAAAAGGCTAAATAAGGGTTAAGTTGTGTATAACTGGTTTGACTTGTGAAACCATGTAAACCTTATAATACTTACATTTTATATCCTAATCTTATAATAATTGCACTATAAACCCTACACTTGTCATATTTACATAATCAACCTTAAAACATATTAAACTATCATAGTAAACCCTAATCTTACATATTTGCTACTCTGAACACATAATTTATCCGAATGTTAATTATAGTCATGGATGACTAATATTTCTGAATCAGTAAACTTATTAAATATAGAAACCTGCTATTTTCGGAAAGTTACTAAATATGGAAACTTACTAATTCTGGGAATCTGATAAAATAAGAAAGTTATTCAAAGTCAGTAAAGATACTAGATCTGTAAAGTTTCTAAAAATGGAAAGATAACCTAAAAGGGGAGTAATTTGATTTCAAATGAACTATCGAATAATTCTCGACTTCTAATACGTCTAGGTTCTGTGAAGAAGGAGGAGTTCCTATTCCTGTTGGATACTTTTCTAGTGTCTGCTTTGTCGTATGGTTGAGGTACAGATATTCTGACCTTTCTTGTAAGGTTTCTCATGATCTCTTTCATATTCTGATCCGTTAGTTTCTGAACTGATGCCATTGCTATGATTCCCTTTGCTTGAACCTTCTCTGTTGATCCTATTTGATATGACCTCTGTTGTGAACCTATGTTATGAAAACCTTTCGAATTATACCATGGAAATGTTTTGAGAAAAGCCATTTTAAAAAGGATGTTTATAAATGTTACTAACTTTTATGAAAACTATATTTCGAAGACTATCTTTATAAAAATCGTTTTGAAAGATTGTTTTATGAAAACCACTTTAAAGGATCGTTTTATGAAAATCATGAATAAAGGATTGTTTAAAATGGACTTTTGATAGAAACTTTTGAAATGAACTTTTGATATGAACCTTGACTTGATTACTTAATATGAATCTTGATCTGGTAAACTCTGATTTGGACCTTGGGCATTACATCTGATATATCTGTTATGAACCATCTGTTATGAACCCATTTGATATGGACCTTTTGATATGACACTCTGATTCGATATGATATCTGACTCTTAGTTTGATACCCGAGCCACCTTTCTGTTACCTAGCCAGGAAGGTAACCTGGCCGTGTCTGTGATGCACCACTGGCATGACTAGTGTGTAGCCCTAGTGATTTGGTTACACCGTCCCCATTCTGATTATGATATGCGCATTACTTTGATTATGGATTATATATGTTTCTGGGGGGCGTATGGATGCATCCTAGATCTGTTCTGTTTAGTGGATTATCTATATATGATTTATTATTGTCTGGTGACTGGTGCTTGTGTGCAATACACGCCTTTCACATATATCTGGGAGCTAGCTACTCCATTTGAAGAATGAGGACACCCCTCATATTATCTGATTATCTGAGAGGTCTCCCCTCTATATGATTATGAAGATTTATGGTTACGATATGATATGATCTGTTTCTGGGCTCGTGGTGGATTACTATCCCTTTCTCTTTCCCTTATACTTATTCATTGACTTATCTCTGGAACCATATTACATCTGTTTGACCTTTGTTTCTGTTATTCTGTACTTTCTCTATTTTTGTTTATTATCGTTATATCTGTTCACTGGGCTTTTTAAGCTCAGCCGCACGTTTTCTTTTCGTGTGCGGCAGGTTATAAGCAGGACGACGGGTTTGGGTATGAGTGAAGAGACTTTTGGACTTAGAAGACTGATAGCTATTCTGGATTTAGAAGTGATTAGAAGTTATTATTATTTCGGAATTAGTATTTAGTGGAAGTTCATTTGTAACCTTATAGTATCTGTATTTCATTTGTAACCTTTGAGTATTCTTGTATTGCTATAGATGTATGCTTTGTTTGATCTGATATGAAACCATCATTGTGATATCTTTACCCTTGTCGGGTTGGGGTGTTACATAAGCAGTCTGAGTTTCGGGTCGATGATAGTGGTATTGTATGGTATGGGGATCGATTATGTGTTCCTAATGATCCTGATCTACGTGAGGCCTTGTTGACCGAGGCTCATAGTTCTCCTTTTTCTATCCATCCTGGTTCTACCAAGATGTATCGGGATCTGAAGCAACATTTCTGGTGGAACGGCATGAAGCAGGATGTGGCATCATTTGTAGCTAGATGTATGACCTGTCAGCAGGTCAAGATTGAACACCAGAGAGCTAGTGGGTTATTGCAGCCTTTGGAGATTCCAGTCTGGAAATGGGATGAAATATCTATGGATTTTGTTTGTGGTTTACCGTTGACTCGTAGGAAACATGATGCGATTTGGGTGGTCGTTGATCGGCTAACTAAATCCGCTCATTTCCTACCCATCCGTATGAGCTACAGTGTTAGTAAGTTGTCAGAGATTTTCACGCAGGAGATTGTTAGATTGCATGGCACTCCTTCTTCTATCGTTTCTGATCGTGATCCTCGTTTTACTTCGCGCTTCTGGAAGGGATTACATAAAGTTTGGGGTGTTCGTCTTAAATTCAGTACCGCTTTTCACCCCCAAACTGATAGTCAGTCGGAGAGGACCATCCAGACATTAGAGGATATGTTACGGGCGTGTGCGTTGGAATGGACGGGTAGCTGGGACGATTATCTGTGTTTGGTAGAGTTCGCTTATAATAACAGTTGGCACGCGAGCATTGATATGGCACCTTTTGAGATGTTATATGGGCGGAAGTGCAGAGCACCGGTATGTTGGAATGAAGTAGGGGAACGTCTTCTTGAGGGTCCCGAGATGATTGAGGTCACAAATGGAAAGGTTGCCATAGCTAAGGAGAAATTGAGAGAGGCACGAGCGCGTCAAAAGAGTTATGCGGATAAGCACCGTCGGGATCTAGAGTTTAATGTCGGCGACCGGGTATTCCTTAAAGTATCTCCGTTCCGAGGCGTCAAACGTTTTGGTATTAAGGGCAAGCTCAGCCCTCGGTTCATTGGACCTTTTGAAATTCTGGAGCGTATCAGAGAAGTCTCGTATCGTCTAGCTTTACCACCTCAGTTGGCTCATGTTCATAATGTATTTCATGTATCTCTTTTGAGGGGATACAACTATCATCCTCTACATGTGGCTTCTTATCCGTTTGATCAAATCCGTCCCGATATGTCCTTATCTGAAGAACCGGAAGCGGTTCTAGAGCGTCAGGAACGTGTTATGAGGAATAAAGTCATTCCGTTTGTAAAGATTCTTTGGCGGAATCACCCAGCACGTGAGGCGACCTGGGAGACCGAAGAGTCAATACGAGCAAGTTATCCACATTTCATGTTCTGATCTGGTATGTCCTGTTTCGTTTCTGTCCTATTTTTCTCTTCCATGTCCTTGCAAATTTCGAGGATGAAATTTTTTTGTTAGTGGGGAAGAAGTTGTAATACCTGAAATTCTATAACATGTAAAACGACCAAATTGCCCCTGGGAATTTATAATCTAAATAAAACATATGTAAAGCACCAAATAAATTCCAAACTTCTGGCAATGAACAAGTTATGATCCCAAATAATTTTAACAACTCCATTTAACATTTATACAAGCCACAAAATTACCAAAATGCCCTTGGGCGCCAAATAGAGTTTAATTTCAAATTTTATGATTTAATAAAGGTAATTAAGGGTAATTAAAAGGCATTAAACATAGCTAATCAAAGCAATTAACTTCCTAAACAAAATTCCGAAATTTTGGCCCATTAGCCCTCCCATATGACTCGGTTTCTCTTTTTAAAAATCAATCAACACATTTTATCCTAGAAAACCCTAATTGCCGATTTAACTAAAACACACAAAAATCTTTCCTTGTGCCCATTCGAAGTTCTGGAGATCAAACACATATTTTCCTGAGTTCATCACAATCCTCAGAAGCCTAGAAAAATAGCAAATCGAATTGTGGTAGCCTAGTTCAAGCGTTTTCGAATTTTCCTTGTGTCGAGTACAAAAGTGAGGTAAATGCCATTATAATTCATTCGATCTCCATAAAATTCATTCCTTATTTTTCCTGAGATCCTTACATTGTGTATGACCTACGAAAAATGTGTGCAAGGTGTTTTGGTCGCGTTTGAAGGCTTGGTGATTTTACTTGTGTCGAATTGTTCTAGCCGTGTAACATAAATCACAATCAATCCATCCGATCGTTCTAAAATTATTCTGGTAATTTTCTTAGCTTCTAATGATCAATTATAACGTGGGAAAAATGATAAAAACAGCCCATGCATCATATATAAATCGTATGGGAAATATTGTGTTATAAACCCTAAAATCGAATTAAATACCAAAATGCATGCATACGATTTTTCTGGATCAGGTTATTATTTTTCATGGCATCTATGATCATCATATAACACCAAAAAAATGTTCATTTGAATTATGGAGACCTAAAACTATTATTGTGGAAATTGTTTTGGATCGGCTAAAATAGAAGTAAAAGGAAAATTGTGGAAAACCCTAAAAACAAATCGACCTAAGGATTATATGATTAAATCTGGAAAATTGATGTGTATAAATGATATGGTTATGATGATTTAATGATTGGTGAAGTTAGGGTTTTGATTTTGTTATTTATATGTGTATCGATTAGAATAAATAAATCTAAGGGTGTGTTTTGTAATTCTAAAAACTCAAGGGATAATTTTTGTAAGTTATTTGAACCAGGTATAATTCGTATAAAATGTTAAATGAGGGGTCTATATGTAAATTTTTGTATTTAAAAGGTTAAATGGGTAAATATATATATTTGTTAATTCGGTTTGCAAGTTAATTAAATCAAGGGACTAAAAATGTAAATACTGGAAACTTGAAGTCATTTTGAGTAAATAATAATGTTAAGAGGGTTCGGTGTAATTTTGGATAATTATGGGGGCTAATATGTAATTGTTGTGAACTTATGATTTAATATATAAGTTTTATAACTATAGGGACTAAATGTGTAATTATGTGAAACTAAAGGGCTAAATCGTACCATACATCAAATTAGAAGGTAGATTCTGTAAATAATTAAATCTAAGGGTTAAGGGTGTAATTAAGGATATTATATGGGTTAAATTGTAAATTAAGTAACTTTAAGGTTTATTTTGTAACTTTTATAAATAAAGGGTTTAAAGTGTAAAATATAGAACTTAATGGACTAAAGAGGTAATTCTGAATAAATGGGGTATTTAAATAAGTAACTTATGATATTTTCATTCTAGACCTTTAATTTGATATAATTACAATTAAAACCCTAAACTATGTAAACTTGTCATATTTAACCCTAAACTTTTATAACTTGCTAAAGTCAACCCTAATTCCATAATGATACTAAAGTAATGACTTAACTAAATCATAATACTTAAATCTTACTCATTATAGAAATCTACTAATTTTGGAAACTTACTAAATAAGGAAACTTTCTAAAAATGGAAACCTGCTAAAAATAGAAAGTTACTTAATATGGAAATGGGATCTTTAGTAATCATGTCTTTACTCCTCTAGGTGTGAAGAGGGAGTGACCTGTGCTCTTTATCATCTTATTCAGTGTTTTCCTTTGTCAAGCAATAAGGTACAGATATTCTGCTTCTTTGATAAGAGGCCTTCATTCTCTGATTATGATTCGTATTAGGGTTCCCTATACCATTGCTATGTTCCCTTCATTCATGAACTCCGATCTTTTGAACCATCATGATATTGAACCTTTTATGATTATGAACCTTTCATTCATGAACCTTTAATTATGAACCCTTGACTATGAACCTTTGCTTATGAACCTTGCTTATGAACCTTGCTTATGAACCTTGCTTATGAACCATGATTATGAACCTATGATTATGAACTTATGAAACAAGATATTGACCTATGCAAGTAAACTAAAAACATGATTCATGATACTTGACCTTTACCCTCAGTTTGATACTACGAGCCACTCACTAGGCATGAGGGTTTCATGTCCATGTCAGTCGATGCACCGATGGCATGACTCTAGGGCAGGAGAGTGATGACCTGTCCCGTCCCTGCACGTTTATGTTTATGATTCATGTTTATGTAGAGGCAGATTATGGCCACCGGGGGCGTATGGATGCATCCTAGATTTGTTATGTACATGTTATGTTATGTTATTCATGGTGACTGATGGTGTGTGCGATACACGTCTTTCACACTCCGGGAGCTAGCTACTCCAACCCATGATTGAGGACACCCCTCATATTTACAGGATACCAAGAGGTCTCCCCTCTACATGTTTATGGCTATGATTATGATTATGATTTCATGTTATGTTATGGGCTCGTAGTGGATTACTGATTTCCTTTACCATGTACTCTTACCTTTCCTTTTGATACCATGTATTCATGTTTCCATTCCCTTTTACTCATGTTATTTGTTCATCATGCTACTGTTTGTTACGTTATATCTGTTCACTGAGCTCTAGTAGCTCAGCCGCGTTTTCTTTTCCCGCGGCAGGTAATTAAGCTAGGAGCTGGGCATGGCTTTGGGGTTGAGTGCACCTGAGTGGAGCTTGTTCTTTATAGCTTATCTACTATTTGATTTTCCTTAAACATTATGTTGCCATTGTTTAGGCATTGAACTTATGTACTTCCTTTATTTCCTTTCATTTTGGATATAAGTCATGTTGACTTATTTTTGGATTATGTATTTGACTTCCGCTATTTTGGTTTATGGATGCTATGTTGTTCTGATATGAAACCATATATTTGTGATATCTTTACCCTTGTCGGGTCGGGGTGTTACAATTTCACTGTGACACTCACTGGGGGTTTCAGTGAGTTGATTAATTCCTATAGTTATTTTAGGAATTAAACCCACAGTATCAAAAACCTTGGGGTTCTTTTTAGTCCAGCCTTCAATGACAGCCTTTTCTTTGATGAGTTCATTTTGAAGAGCTTGATTTTGCTTCAAAATCTCAGTGTTTTGAATTTGTAGTGTAATATTTTCTAACTTGGCTTGTTTTAGTACAAGCAATTCATCTCTACACTTATTCTATTCTAACACAAGATTGTTATATTTTGAAAGCAAGTTAAGCCTTTGTTCTTCAACAAACTTAAGATCTACACAAATATAATTCATATAGGACTGCCAGTCAGAATTATCATCCATAAAAAGTAAAGTGTTTACCTTCTTCATGGTTATGTTCACCCACTCTCCATTCCTTGCATGGCTTTTTCCAACAGCCACCTGATCACCTTCAGAAAGTGCCATCAGTGCACTCACGCTAATTTCCTCATCTTCTGAGGAGACCTCTTCTTCGTCCCAGTCATAAGCTTCTGCTACAAGAACCTTGTTCTTTGTCTGAACAGGTTTGGATGTTTGAGCAGCCTGAGACATTGAGGGATTAGTTTCAAGAAGTGCAAGTTTAGCCTTAGTTTTCCTATATTTAGCTTCAAAGTCTTTTTGACCCTTTTGAACATTACTGTTTTGAAAATGTTGGGTCGACTGAAGCATTCTAGGTTGGAACTTGCGAGTTCCTGAGGAACTGTTTCCAGAAAATTTATAAGAGGGTTCTGAGATGGTTTTTGAATTACAGTCTCTAGCAAAATGACCATTTTTACCACAATTAAAACATTCAATGGTTTCATTTGCTTTGGCTTTTGAAAAGTTGGACTGATTTCTTATGATGAAACGTTTTGAATTAGCAAGGAGTGCCCTTTCTTGGAATTCCAAGTTTAAATCATTTAGGTACTCATCACCAGTTCTTTCATCAATCTCATCTTCAGAATCCTCTTGAAAA
Source organism: Artemisia tridentata subsp. tridentata (assembly GCA_021014915.2). NCBI lineage: Eukaryota > Viridiplantae > Streptophyta > Magnoliopsida > Asterales > Asteraceae > Artemisia > Artemisia tridentata. The sequence continues at coordinate 79,356,962 of CP139506.1, read as the reverse complement.
TCCTGCACAACACCATTAGAATAAAAGGCAGTTGATATGGGTGAGGAGGTCAAGGCCTTTTTGGTCTCAAGAGCTTTTGAGTCTGGGTATCTCCTAGAGATTAAGTTGTCTTCATAGACAAACTTCCCGTAGATCTCAGGGAGCTCAAGGGTCTGAATGTGATTAGCATTCCTGAGGCCTTGTGAGAAGTTAAGCCACTTCTCAGGGAGACTGTTGACAAAGCCAACATTTATCTCATGCTTAGACAAAACTACACCATCATTTGATAGTTCGTTTATTAGGGTCTTGTATCTGGTATATGTCTGAGAGAGACTTTCAGAGTCCTTTGGTCTGAAAGTGTTATACTCAAGTTTAAGGTCCATGATCCTATTTTCCTTGGTATCTGAGGGACCTTCAAAGCTATTGATCAAGTCATCCCAAGTTTGCTTGGCAGTTGAACAGTTGATGACTGATTCCATTATATCGTCAGGAAGACAAGATATAATGATGCTTTTCAGGCGTTGGTCTTGATTGACCACCCTTCTCTCATCAATGGTCCACTGAGCTTCAGGCTTGTTTAGCCCCTCAGCAGTCTTTGGGACATAAGGACCTTTTTTGACACAAGTGATGTAGTATGGTTCCATACCAGTCAAGTAGCAAAGCATTCGCTTTTTCCACTTGCTAAATTTACCAGCTTCAAGTATGGGGGCAACAACTGAAAAGCTTCCACCCTTTTTATCGACTAGCTGGGGCACATTAATATCAGCCGTAGTAGGATCTTGGTTTTAAAAACCTTAAGCACTCTTAGTTTGAAAAGATTTTATAAACCAGAGGCTCTGATACCACTTGTTATTCTCTTAATACGCTTAGAGTTAACTAAAAAGTTAATCTATTTGTGTTTATGACTGATACGATGTATTTGATTAATTACAACTTATAAGTAAAACATAAATATAAAAACACAATGTTTTCAATGTTTAAATTCTTATTAGAAATCAATCAAAGAATCTATTACCCAAGTGTTTTGCGGAACAAACACTTGGGATTGAATAGACAAGGTATGGTGTGTCTCCTATCTAAACTCAAGCTATGCTTAAGTGGTAACAATTTCGACCAACTGAGCAATCTCAGGGATTGGTTACTCTTTGTAGGAGAAAAGGGGTATTGTGAAAGTCTAAGCTTTTAATGCACAAAAACCTAACCCACTTTTCTCCATCTGTTTGCTATTTATAGGCAAACATGTAAGAGTCCTGAAGATTAAAATACATAAAGAATAAGAAGGCGTGTCTGACAACTACCACAGTATTTTTCATTTCCAAAAACCAATAGGATTGCGCCAAAAAGTCTTCGAGTGTCAGTTCTGACACTTCTTGACTTTTAGCCGCTTTAGGAATGGTTTGTTTCTGCCCTGATAAGACTTGTCCTTATCTCTTCAAACCTTCCCGCTCAATCCCGCCTTTCTTTCAGGCTTCTGGTTCTTCATTCTTCGCTTTCAGTCTTCAGTCTTCAATCACTTATTGTTGTTGAGGAGACTGGGGTTCAATGAGTTCTTGTCCAACACTCACTGAACCCATTACCTTCTTCTTTGGCTCAAGTAACACTTCAGGGAGTACCGCCTCACTGTGTGGTGAATCTTTCTTCTTAGATTCGTCCTGAGCATCTTGAAGGTAACTCACTGAGTGACTGTTCATTTAGTGACTTAGAATGTTTTCGGTTAAATTAACACTTAGCTTAATTTGTATTCAAATCCTGTTTTAAGGATCCTTGGGTACTAAAGGACCCAGCATTACAAGATACCATTTATTGGCTCACATTGTCAGGGGAATTCAGAAAATCAAAGGGTGCAGGTGGGTATTGTCGAATACTTCATGTAAGCGTATTATTTACTGTTACGAACCAAAATACTCAAAACGAACAATGATTATTACCTCAAATCCAATCCAAATAGTGTGACACCCCCCAACCAAACGCCACCTAAATGTTTATATAACTTATGATTTCTTGTATAGTTTAAAAGTAGGTTGGTTGGCAACCCGTATTCTCCTTGTTATATATTTTGACGATGAACACATACTTGCTTACTTGATTTTAGATATAAATTGCAATCTTTATGTAGTTAGTATTTTGGTTTGATTTTGTATACCAAGTTAGTTAATGACGATAAGAGCGTACAAAATATACAAAGTTAAAGGTATTAACTTACACACAAACACTCTACTCAAGTTAATTAACACTTAACACAGATTCTTGTTATTTTGCAACTTATGCGTGACAAATCCATAAACACTTTTTAATGCTAAAGATCGTTACACATCATATCTCAACTTGTTTCTAAACTAAGAGTAAGCCGGTGATCGATTTGAGAAATCGACTTCAAGTACATGATATTAGAGTGTTTCGACATCCTTGGGTTTAATGTATACACGAATATGAAATCAGGTATACACATAATATTGAAAATTCTATTAGCCCAAATAGAAATAGAAATCTATGTACAATTTTGAACCTGTAGTTGCAATAGATTTTTCTAAAGTGAGTCACTTGAATGCATGCTTATGTTTAAAAGACAAACACTGAAATAAATGTATGTGGTGGTTGTTGGTATGTTGGTAAGCATGATGTCTCTTAAGATGGAGGTACCGGGTTCAATTCTTACCAACATATCTAGCAACTGCTTTTTGTATAGTTATACATTTATATTTGAACTATACATAAATTTGTTGGATACATAATTAATAATTGTTTACACGCTAAACTTTTTACTCCGTGTTATACTGCGTACTACTATAAAAATTGAAACTGTATTGTACACTTGTTTCCTTTCCAACTTTCACAATACTTTAACTTTACATTTTAATCGAAGCCGAATATAAATTTGTTTGTATATAAAAGCTTGTGCATGAGATATATATTAGAGTGTTAGGTGCAGTTGCGGTTATCCGCAAGTTAACCGAGCGCCACATCAACATTTAATTTATAACATTCTTATAACGCAAAATTAAAAAACACTTTTCTCAATAACATTCTTATAACAAACACTAAAAAACCCCCAATAACTCCACTTTTACACTAAAAAAATAGAAGAAAAAAGAGACAACATCTATTATCGCCATAACGTGATATTTTATGTGAGAATTTAAGTTTACAAATGATATTTTAGTGATTAACATTACACCGTTTATAATTCTTACAGTGATCATGCATTAATTGTGTTTCCAAATGGTATTCTATCATACATAAACTTGTTTGAATACATCGTTTGACAAATGTTTTCCTGAATTGATGCTACACTTTTACTATACTTCAATGAAAATGGGAATTATACAATTGTTACCTTTCCAGCTACAACTATACTTATAGTTTATATGATTTAACTTATTGGTCCGTGGCTAAAGGCTTGGTCTTCGAGACCTCACATCACAAGCATGTTATTTTGCATTGTTTTGTGGTTCATCTTATTAGTTTTTGGTCTATGTTTCGTAAACGTTCCCCATGTTTTCTCGTACTCCGTCGGTGAAAACATCAATGCAACATGCACGTACGAGTCACAACTATGCAAATATATTGATAACCTTTGGCGAGGTCTCCATTACGACTAGCCTTAAGTTTATTTTTCTTGTACTTTTTAGCTTTCGTCACTTAAATTTATAGTCATGAAAACGACTTAATATGTATAGAGTTTGGAAAGTGCAAGGATCGTCAATGTGAGAAAATTTTGGGGCAAAAATCGTCTCTGACCAACATCAAATGACTAAAATACCCCTGTCTTTTTTTTTTCTATATTTCTTTTCAGTTTCTTACACAAATGGTCCTTGTGTTTCGCCAGGTTTTACAAATTTAGTCATTTTTAAATTTATTTTTTATTTATTTTTTATTTTATTTACGTTTTTTTTCCTTTTTCTTACGTTTTCGTCCGTTATTCTTGCGTTTTTTCATTTTCATACGTTTTTGCCCGTTTTTATACGTTTTCGCCCGTTTTCATACGTTTTTATACGTTTTCGTCCGTTTTTCTTTAGTTTTTGTCCGTTTTTCTTACGTTTTTTCCGTTTTCTTACGTTTTTTTTTTTTTTCCGTTTTCTTAAGTTTTCGTCCGTTATTTTTACGTTTTTTCAGTTTTTATACGTTTTTTGTCCGTTTTTATACGTTTTCGCCCATTTTCATACGTTTTTATACGTTTTCGTCCGTTTTTCTTTAGTTTTATTCCTTTTTCTTGGTTTTTGTCCGTTTTTATTTGTTTTCATACGATTTTATCTGTTTTTATCCCTTTTTTTAACGTTTTTGTCAGATTTTTTACGTTTTTTTTCTGTTTTCATACGTTTTTGTTCATTTTTATACATTTTCGCCCCGTTTTCTTACGTTTTCATCCATTTTATTTCGTAAGAAAACAGGCGAAAGCGTATAAAAACGGATGAAACGTATGAAAACCGAAAAAAAACGTAAGAAAAACGGACAAAAACAAAAGAAAAATAGACAGAAACAGATAAAAACGGACAAAAACGTAGGAAAAACGGGCGAAAACGATAAAAACGGATGTAAGAAAAACAGATGAAAACGGAAAAAAACGTAAGAAAAACTGACAAAAACGTAAGAAAAACGGATGAAAACGTATAAAATGAGACAAAAAAATGGGCGAAAAAGTATAAAAACAAATAAAAACTTACAAAAATGTAAGAAAAACGGACAAAAACGGATAAAAATGGACAAACGTAAGAAAAACGAAATAAAACGGATGAAAACGTATAAAAACGAACAAAAACGTATGAAAATAGTAAAAATGTAAGAAAAGCTAACAAAAACGTTAGAAAAAACGGATAAAAACATATGAAAACGGATAAAATCGTATGAAAACAAATAAAAACAGACAAAAACTGATAAAAACGGATAAAAACGGACAAAAACTAAAGAAAAACGGACGAAAATGTATAAAAACGGGCGAATACATATAAAAATGGACAAATACGTATGAAAACGATAAAAACGTAAGAATAACAGACGAAAACGTAAGAAAACGAAAAAAAATGTGGTCATGGTCCTAACATTAAGTGCCAAATACAATACGGTTTACCAACTCACATTTTGGCCCAATGATACAAGCTTGTCCCCAATCACTTTAATCAACCAGTATGTGTTTTGTGTTATGTAAAATAGAATGGATTAATTGTGACTTTATAGGGTTGCAATTACTTCACGAGAAAGATGCATTAGTTGGTATCATGTTATGCGTACTTAAGCTTCAATATTTGATTAATCAACCCACTAACATGAAAGTTTTACTGTAAAAAACAATATCTTTCTATTGGATCAGAAACACGTGTATTGTAGGCTTCAAGTTTACATTTCATAAAGAGTAAACTGCAAAAATCATCCCTGTGGTTTGTGTAATTTCGCAAGAATCATCTCTATCTCAAACGTTTAGCATTAAACATCCCCAAGTCCACAAACGTTTAGCAATAATCATCCTTGAGCACTAACGTCGTTAGTTTTACCAGTTAAGTGTTAAAATAATATTTTCCCGTTAGTCCCTCCGTTAATATTTTTTGCACCGTTAGTCCGTTTTTACACGTTTTCGTCCGTTTTTACACGTTTTCGTCCGTTTTTACACGCTTATTACCGTTTTTACACGTTTTCGTCCGTTTTTACACTTTTTTGTCCGTTTTTAAACGTTTTCATCCGTTTTTACACGTTTTTGTCCGTTTTTCCACGTTTTCGTCCGTTTTTACACGTTTTCGTCAGTATTTACACGTTTTCATCCGTTTTTACACGTTTTCATCCGTATTTACACGTTTTCGTCCGTTTTTACACGTTTATTACCGTTTTTACACGTTTTCATCAGTATTTACACGTTTTCGTCCGTTTTTAGACCTTTTTCACCAGTATTTACACATTTTCGTCCGTATTTACACGTTTTCATCAGTATTTACACGTTTTCATCCTTTTTTACACGTTTTCATCAGTATTTACACGTTTTCGTCCGTTTTTACACGTTTTCGTCCATTTTTACACGTTTTCGTCAGTATTTACACGTTTTCATCCGTTTTTACACGTTTTCATCCGTATTTACACGTTTTCGTCCGTTTTTTACACGTTTTCGTCTGTTTTTTTACACGTTTTTACACGTTTTTATCAGTATTTACACGTTTTCGTCCGTTTTTAGACCTTTTTCATCAGTATTTACACGTTTTCGTCCGTATTTACACGTTTTCATCCGTTTTTACACGTTTTCATCCGTATTTACACGTTTTCGTCCCGTTTTTACACGTTTTCGTCCGTTTAATTACACGTTTTACACCGTTTTTACACGTTTCATCCGTATTTACACGTTTTCATCCGTTTTTAACTTTTATATTACACGTTTTCGTCCGTTTTTACACGTTTTCGTCCATTTTTACACGTTTTCGTCAGTATTTACACGTTTTCATCCGTTTTTACACGTTTGGGGACTGTTTTAGCAGCCAACCATCGCCCTCGATTGGGGCTGGTTTTGGGACTGTTTTAGCAGCCAAGAAACACCCTTGGTGCTGCTGTTTTTAGCCGAGAAAAAGGAGAATCAAACACCCTTTTTGCTGTTTGGCAGCCACCAAACACCCTCGGTTTGGGCTGGTTTTGCAGCCCACAAGACCCCTCGTTGGGGGCTGCATTTTCAGCAGTTTAAACACCCCTTTTGGGGCTGTTATACGCAGCAAACAACATCCATTTGGGTGACTTTGCAGCGAATCCCCAACACAACCACAGTCACAAACGCAATTGCAAGCACAACATAAAATCAAATATAACACAAACAACACCCTATATGGGTTTGTTGCGCCAAGACCAAGTGCCATGATGAGGAAACCCTTTGAGGATGTTTCGTTAACTCCTAGCACACAAGTAATGATAATACAAGTAACGCAATATACAAATTTAACTACAAACAACAACGACAATAGCCAATAGCCGAGAGGCTGTGGTCATTAGCCGAACTTGAATCAAAACCAAATAAGCCAAATATGCTAAATTAATAGGCTAGGAATTTAAAAGGGCTTATAAATAACAAACGACCCTCGAATGGGTTTATAGTATTAAACCCGAAATCAAAACCACATAATAACAACAACAAACCCACCCTTCGGGGTGACTGTGTTGGGTACCCCTTTTTCGCAGACAAGACTAAAACATGAACAAGCTTCATAAACAAATCAACAAGTCAAACACCCTTTCAGGTTATTTTTAAACCGAGACCCAAGTGGGTCGACTGAAACCATAAACTGGTTCTTAACTCGACCCGCATCTAAAATAATCAAACCAAATACCATATCAATCTTATCTTACCACAACACAGGTTTTTATACCACACGAAATTAGTTTTCAAAAACATGTTTATATGATTTTTAAATCCCACGAAGAACTATAACAAACTAGTTATAATTGGTCTCATTCAAACAAAATAAAAATAAATAACCAATGGTTTTCTCGATTTTACCATATCAAAAGGGAGAGGAGGAGGGGGAAATGACGACGAGGTGGAGACTGTGATGATGGCGGCTGTGGTAACTCGAACCAAAACAACTCCTTCGATCTACTCTTGACTCGTACGAAAACGTGTAAATACGGATGAAAACGTGTAAAAAGGTGTAAAAAACGTGTAATTAACGGACGAAAACGTGTAAATACGGATGAAAACGTGTAAAAACTGATGAAAACATGTAAAAACGGATGAAAACATGTAAATACGGACGAAAACGTGTAAATACTGATGAAAAAGGTCTAAAAACGGACGAAAACGTGTAAATACTGATGAAAACGTGTAAAAACGGACGAAAACGTGTAAAAACGGACGAAAACGTGTAAATACGGATGAAAACGTGTAAAAACGGATGAAAACGTGTAAATACTGACGAAAACGTGTAAAATGGACGAAAATGTGTAAAAACGGACGAAAACGTGTAAATACTGATGAAAACGTGTAAAAACCGATGAAAACGTGTAAATACTGATGAAAAAGTGTAAATACGGACGAAAACGTGTAAATACTGATGAAAAAGGTCTAAAAACGGACGAAAACGTGTAAATACTGATGAAAACGTGTAAAAACGGTAATAAACGTGTAAAAACGGACGAAAACGTGTAAAAACGGACGAAAACGTGTAAATACGGATGAAAACGTGTAAAAACGGATGAAAACGTGTAAATACTGACGAAAACGTGTAAAAACGGACGAAAACGTGTAAAAACGGACGAAAACGTGTAAATACGGATGAAAACGTGTAAAAACGGATGAAAACGTGTAAATACTGACGAAAACGTGTAAAAACGGACGAAAACGTGGAAAAACGGACAAAAACGTGTAAAAACGGATGAAAACGTTTAAAAACGGACAAAAAAGTGTAAAAACGGACGAAAACATGTAAAAACGGTAATAAGCGTGTAAAAACGGACGAAAACGTGTAAAAACGGACGAAAACGTGTAAAAACGGACTAACGGTGCAAAAAATATTAACGGAGGGACTAACGGGAAAATATTATTTTAACACTTAACTGGTAAAACTAACGACGTTAGTGCTCAGGGATGATTATTGCTAAACGTTTGTGGACTTGGGGATGTTTAATGCTAAACGTTTGAGATAGGGATGATTCTTGCGAAATTACACAAACCACAGGGATGATTTTTGCAGTTTACTCTTTCATAAATAACTATTAATCTAAGTCACGCCGATTAGTTACAGCTATACATATATATTTGAATTGGGCCATGTTATCCAAGCCCCCCCAAAAAATGTTATACAAGCCCCCCCCCCCCCCCCCCCCCCCCCCCCCCTGTTTTTTTGACTTTTTTTATTTTTTTTTATTTTTTTTATATTTTTATAATTTTGTTTATATCAAAAAACTATAAACCTGAAAATGCGGAACAGAAAATATAAAGTTTAATAAGTCAAACGCTTAAAACTGTCAGAAATACGGAACAAAAACTGACAGAAAACTGTGTTATACTGAAAGTCAAAGGGGACAAAGAGAATATCCCCTATGGTTAGACATCATAGGGGGGGCTTCTATAACACATCCCATTTGAATTATATTTAAATTACATCATATATCATGCGTAAACTTGTTTCCTTTCCGGCATTGAATATGCTAAAGGGTTGGTCTTCGAGACCTCACATCACAAACATGTTATTTTGCATTGTTTTGTGGTTCATCGTATTAGTTTTTGTTCTATGTTTCGTAAGGGTTATGTTATTGAGACCCTCTAGCTCACATGTTTTTTACTTTTACTGGTTTAATACTTTTGATTGTTAAATTTTATATTTTTTTGTTCCTCACTTTACATTTCACTTTTTTGTAAAAAAAAAAATAAAAAAATGAGGGATATAACTTGTAAAAATGGGGAGATCTTAATAACCCACCCCGTTTGGTAAATGTTCCCCATGTTTCCTCGTATTCTGTCGATGAAAACATCAATGTAACATGCACGTACGTGTCACAACTATGCTAATATATTGACATATCTTGCGTCTGTTCGCTTCGCCATGTGTATATGTGTCCTTAGAGTTTATCATTTTTGTCATACTTGCAACACAAAAGACCCGTCTTGGTTATAACTAGATGTGGGAAAACCAACCGGAGCAAATATGATGAGTTGGCCAATCAATCTAAACTAGGTTAAATTTGTATCTCTCCTACAAAAAATGTTTACCAATGAACAATGTTAAGAGAACACATTAATCATACGGACATAAACTTATCACATCATTTGAAAACCTTTCCTCGACACTGAACAATGTTAAAATGGAAGAACCTCCCATTTGAAACATTTGAGTTACCTCAAAGAAATATGTTTTCTTTCAGATTTTCGAATGGACGCAAGCTAACAAATACTTGTAAGAATCGCCAAACTTATATTGGAGTCGAGTGATGCTATAAGGTCACTCACATCAGTATAACAAAAAGATTTGAAAAATCCATTTTCAATAAATTAATTTGGTTAACGATGATTTGGGCTTATTTGTATTAGGTAATAAAAAACACAAAAACAGAGGTATTTGATAGTGTTAAGTTTGAAAAAAAAAAAATAAGAAGGCATTGCGCTACTTCTTTTCAAGGTAATTTTGAAAAGGCATTTGATAGTGTAAACTGGAAATTTCTTTTTGATGTGATGAGACAAATGGGTTTCGGGTCTAAATGTGTAATTGGATTGAGGCTTGCTTGTCATCAGCTTCAATATCGGTTTTGGTGAATGGCGCTCCAACAAACGAATTTCAAATGGAGAGATGGATTAGACAAGGCGATCTTCTTTCCCCGTTCTTATTCTTAATTGTAGCGGAGGCATTGCAAGTTTTAATTCTTGAGGCTTGCAATAAAGGTGTTTTCAAAGGGTTATTTTTAGATAACGATGGCTCAAATGTTTTCCTTCTCCAGTACGTCGATGACGCTTTGTTTTTTTGGAGAATGGTCATATACAAATGCTTCAAATTTGATATGTATCCTTCCCTTTTTCCAAGAGGCCTCAGGATTATGTATTGATTTATCAAAGAGCAGGTTATGGCATGGGAGTAGATCCTACAGAAGTTGAAATCGTCGCTAATGTCATTAATTGTGTCCATGATAAGTTGCCTTTTGTTTATTTAGGCCTTCTTGTTGGCAGCAATATGTGTAAGGGGCAAAGTTGGAACGGTGTGATTAATAACTTTCTTAAGAGATTAGCTTACTGGAAATATAGGCTCCTTTCAATCGGGGGTCGATTAACCTTTGTAAAGCACTGTTAGGTACAATACCTCTTTATTACCTTTCATCGTTTAAAGCTCCATCCATAATTTTAGGGTGCGTTTGGTTTGTAAAGGGATTAAAATCGGATTTGTATTAGGTATTGGTTTGAAAGAAAAGTAGGAGAGAGAAAATAAATGATAGTATAAAATTGTTGTTTTGTTTATAAGTATGATAGGGAATGGATTTACAATTTAATATTATTAAAAATACAATATTCTTTGATCTTGATTATTATAATATTAACTTGTTGTCAGATATTTATGAATTATTATTTTAAAATTGCATCTAGGAGGAAACAATAGCAAAAAGACAAATAGTTGTAGAAAAAAGTGTTGAATCCAAAAGCAAGAGAGAGAAAAACTGCCAGCTTTCCTTACTTTTGTGGAAACCTGATTCTATGCTTGTCAACTACTATTCGAATACCCATATACCTCAAACAAACAAATATTATTTCTTTGAATCCATTACTCTATGTCTACACCCTCATAACAAACACCACCTTAAACCATCTAGAATCTATTAGAAGGCGCTTTTTTGGGGGTATCAAGGAAAATGAAAATAAGATTGTGTGGGTAAACTGGCGAAAGGTGTGTTTAAGTAAAAGTCGTGGCGGTTTGGGTTTAGGGCATTTGAAAGATAAAAATATGAGTTTATTAGGGAAATGGAAATTGAGATTTCGCAATGAGGATACACTATGTGGTAAAAGGTTATTAAAGAGATATACGGACCACATGGAGGGTTTGAATCAAACAACTCTTCTACAATGTGTTCTAGAGTTTGGCATAGTATTGTGAGTAACTGCAAAGACATTGAGTTACTAGATATTCCTTTCGAAAAATCTATGATAAAAGAGGTTTCAAGCGGTTCTCAAACACACTTTTGGAGTGACATTTGGTGTAAGGAAGGTAAGAAACTGATGGAAATTTTTCCTCGATTATACATGCTAGAAACAAATAAGGAATGCAAGGTTAGTGATTGTTGGTGCCTTGAAAACGGGGAGTGGCATGGTAATTGGGCTTGGCGGTCTAATCCGCGTGGTCGTGCATCTACTGATCTTGTAGATATGATGAGATTAGTCGGTAATTTAGTCTTATCACCTGACAGCCCCGACCGATGGTTTTGGGTCTTGGACCCGTCGAGAAAATTCTCAATGAAAGCATTATCTCGTTTGGTAGAATCTAAATCGATTAGAGTTGGAGAAACAAATCAAAATTTTATATGGAACCCTTGAGTTCCAGGAAAAGTTAATATATCTACATGGGGTTTGTTATGTTTCTCTGTGGGCAATATGGCATTGGAGAAATCGGATTTTGCGTGCTTCCCCACATGATGTAGATAGTGTTAAACAAGAAGACATTTTTCTATCTATACAAAGACTTTCTCTTCTTTGGATATACAACATATGTTCACGTTCCAACCTTAAGGGGTGTGGATGGGTTTCGAATCCTCGTGGAGCTTTAGATGTTTGACATCTTTGCATCAGGTGTGTTGCTTGTGTTTGCTTGGTGACGGAGCAACATGTGGGTTAGTTTTACTTTGGTGCCTTTTCTATATACGGATCGATGCTTTTAGAAAAAAAAAACAAAAAAACAAAAAAAAAAGTAAAAAACACAAAAACAATCAACCACTTATAGTAAAAAAGAAATTAAAAAAAAATAATAAGAAATAATAAAAAAATCAACAAGTCAGAGAAATTATTCGATGGAAAACAAGTAAGGCCTAATGTTAATAACACTAGGTCATACTTATTTCTCAAGAATAACCTTCTATTCATATCAACTTGAATAAACAACACTCACTTAAGTATATAATGTTAAGTTTATGGACAAATATTAAATGTGTATGACTAGAATCGAACTCAGGACCACGGGATTGCACACATTACGTATGAGGAATTAATGTACAATAATTAATATATATAAACCGTTATATATTTAATTATTTAAACACAAAATAACGACTAACGGACGTTAAGTAATTAACGGGAATTGACTAACGACCATTGGTGAATAAAGGAAGGACTATAGGTGAAAATAGAGGATCAAGAAGGTTCCGGAATCCCTTGGGAAGGGAGGAACCGATCGGCCTATGGGTTTCCTAAACCCAATCCATGCCAAACTTGCTCTCTAAGCTTTCACACTATATATACAAAGGCTAGGGGTTATTGTTCTTTACTCTTGCACTATTGCTATAACCCCAAAAGTTTTCTTCTTCTTCCTTTTGCTAGAACCGATCGAACAAACCCTTTGGGTGGGTCGATCCTTTGTTTTTCTTAAACAAAACTTGTTTTGGTTTACTTGTGTTTATTACTAGCATAATCATTAGTTCGGTTATAGTACGTGTGTACAAGACTGTGGTATAAACTCACCATAGTTTATACATCTTGGATTGAGATACAAAACGGTAAGGGGTATCTCGCTAATCCTTTTGTTAATTTGAAGAAGAAGATTAAAGTTTGATTCTTGTTCTTGCTAGAATCAAAAAGTACGTTTCTTTAATATTCGGTTAATCTTTTATATGTTAAACATGATCCTATACTTCCGCATTAGTAATATGATTACTTGATTAATAATATGAACTCGTCTAGATTATTAAATTCTAACAGTGGCATCACGAGCCGTTTTAACATTTAATTGAATTACCGAAACACATAAAAATCGAATCTTGGATTAAGATTATGTGTTAGTCGATTTCTTTTAGGGTTTAGAAGATTAAAAAAAATCGAAACCCTAATTTTAGGGGGGGGGGGGGGCGATGCCCTCTTAATTAAAATTAGTTTTGGAACCCTAAAATTAGCAACATGTTTATGTGTGTAAATGTTGCGTATCTTGTGACTTGTAATTAATCCATGATGAAACATGCATGTTTATCATGGATTATAGTTTAAAATTAATTGTTAAGTTGATTGTCACATGTAATTTAGATTGATCTAAAATTGGGGAAGACCTCAATATATTAAATTAATGAATCTATTTATGTGCTACTTGGTATATATTTGTTAAGACTAACTCAATTGATTCGTCGATGTATGTGGCTCACCTACCATAGTAGGGATAGTCTTGGTTAAATATATGCATATTAAAAACATAGATAGATTATTAATAGGGTTTATCAAAAAGTTTGCATGTGGCTACATGATTTAATTGTTAAGATTATGTGTACTTATTTGGTTATTTATTTTTATTAATTACTTGTTTTTTGTTTAAATTGTTTGACAAGATTGTAAGCAAAAAAGGGTAATTTTTCGAATAGAAAATAAATTGACCTAATAACTATGAAACTTGATGTGATAAATTATACATATTGCAAAGTCTTATGTGCCGACAATGGTTCACTTCGCACGGTAATTTGCTCCCAGGCGAGACTAGCAATATTATAGTTTATAACATATTTTTTTAAGACTTATAATCATAAACTTTTAATTGAGTGATGTGTTTTGTACCAATAGTGTGAACAGCTCACCCAGTTTAGACAAACTATAAGAGGGGTATAAGGAGGCTTGACATTAAATTGTCATCCGAAAGAGAAGCATTTTTAATTAGTCTTTGGGCGGACGTTTGTCTCTCCGCTCATTTGTGCGTCTAATTGGAGCTACCAAGTAAGCTATTTTTTATACAAAATCATCTTAAGGGTGAATTGACCTCAATTCCACGCGCCACTTTTGTGGTAATTATCTGAATAACTTGGGTCTTTTGACTCATGCAGCAGTGGGATATAGTGGGTGATAATTGTAGGTAATTCTTTGATTGGTGAACCCAATACCTCAATTAAAACTTCGCTGATTTAAATCTTAGCCTAAATTGGTAAATAAAAATGTTTTGAATACTTATGATACGAAGATGTGTGCATGCTTCTTCGTACATATTTTGATTGACATATCAAAATAAATACCATAAAATTTTAAGTCCATGCTATCTAATTATAAGAAACACTTCAAATTATTATTTAGCGTAAGTGAGAACTTGCCTAGATTTTAATGACAAGGTAAATTTACATTATGCGTGAGACCAGTAATGCTATTGCTGTGAATGGTGTATTTGAAATTGATATGAATGAATGCAATAATTATAATTCAATGTATAGCATCAATAATAAGAGAATCAAAAATGGTTTGGATTCATCTTATCTTTGGCATTGTCGACTTGCTCATATAGGCAAGACTCATATTTACAAGATATCAATGATGAATTATTTGATAAATGCGAATCTTGTATATCTGAAAAGATGACAAAGAAACCTTTCAATAATCGTATAGAAAGGGCTAATGATCTACTTGGTTTTATACATATTGATGTATGTGGAGCACTTAGACATGTGTCAAAGAGAGGTGCTAGCTACTTCTTAAACTTTACTGATGATTTCAACCGTTATGGATATGTTTATTTACTTAAACATAAACATGAGGTGTTTGAAACATTTAAGGTTTTCAAAGCAGAAGTAGAACTGCAACTTGGAAAGAAGATTAAAGCTCTTCGATCTGACAGAGGTGGTGAATACCTGAGTCAAGAGTTTAAAGATTATCTAGCTGAGAATGGAATTGTCCAGCATCTCACGTCTCCATATACACCAGAATAAAATGGTGTATCTGAGAGAAGGAATCGTACATTGTTGGATATGGTGCGATCAATGTTTAATCTTACAACTCTTCCTTTATCCTTTTGGGATTATGCCTTGGAATCTGCAATTCGCATCTTAAATATGGTTCCAACTAAGAAGGTTGATAAGACACCTTATGAGTTATGGTTTGGGAAAATGCCTAACTTGTCTTATTTAAAGGTCTGGGGTTGCGAGGCGTTTGTTAAACGTGACTCAGCAGATAAACTCCAACAGAGATCTGTAAAGTGTATCTTTGTAGGATACCCAAAGGAAACGATGGGTTACTACTTTTACTACCCACCTGAAAATAAAGTAATTGTTGCTAGTTATGGAGATTTTCTTGAAAAAGATCTCATATCTCAAGAATTCAGTGGGAGGATCTATGATCTGGAAGATGATCAAGAAGATACATTACCTTCTGAAAACACTAGCGAACTTCCTGTGGAACCTGAAAGTCTGGGTCCTCCACCAGAAGTTGTTCCCATTCGCAGATCTGCAAGAACTGTGAAAGCACCTGAACGTCTATGTCTTAACGTAGAGGTTGAGGAAACTATATTAGGGGATCTTGGAGAACCTGCTAATTATAGAGCTGCCATGAATGATCCTGAAAAGGATAAATGGCAGATTGCTATGAATGGAGAAATGAAATCCATGAAAGATAATGAAGTCTGGATTGAACTAGACCTTCCTCCCAATGCCAAAGTAGTTGGAAGTAAGTGGCTCTTCAAGAAGAAAACTGACATGGATGGCAATGTACACACCTATAAGGCCCGTTTGGTAGCTAAAGGATGTACCCAAACATATGGTGTTGACTACGAGGAGACCTTTTCTCCTATAGCTGACATAAGGGCTATTATGATTCTTATAGCCATAGCAGCGTACTATGATTATGAGATTTGGCAAATGGATGTCAAAACCGCCTTCTTAAATGGTCGCCTAGATGAAGACATCTATATGGCGCAGCCTGAGGGGTTTGTGAATCCAGAATTTCCAAACCGTGTATGCAAACTTCAAAGATCCATTTATAGATTGAAGCAAGCATCACGTCAATGGAATAAGAGATTTGATGAAGAAATCAAAAGGTTTGAATTTACTCAGAATCTTGATGAGCCATGTGTATATCACAAAGCTAATGGGTGTGATGTTATTTTCCTAGTCCTACATGTTGATGACATATTAATCATGGGTAAAAATATTCCAAGATTGAAATAGGTGAAAGCCTATCTTGGGAAATGTTTTTCCATGAAGGATTTTGGAGAAGTAGCATACATTCTGGGAATCAAGATCTATAGAGATAGATCAAAGTGGTTGATTGGATTAAGCCAAAGTGCTTACATTGATAAAATATTGAAGAGATTCAATATGCAAAATTCCAAGAAGGGATATTTGCCGATGCAAGAACAACATGGCTTAAGTAGCAAAGCTTGTGCTTCAACACCTGAAGAGTTGGCAAGCATGAAGAGAGTCCCTTATGCTTCGGCTGTGGGATCTATTATGGATGCTGTGAGATGCACAAGGCCTGATGTGGCGTTTGCTCAAAACATAACCAGTCGATATCAGCAGAATCCAGGTGAACTCCACTGGACTACTGTTAAACATATTCTCAAGTACTTGAGAGCTACAAGAGATATGTTTTTAGTATATGGGGGAAATCCAGAAGCAGAACTTGATGTTACAGGTTACTACGATGCTTCCTGGAAATGTGATAAAGATGATACGAAATCTCAGACGGGTTATGTCTTTATCATTAATAGAGGAGCTGTGGATTGGAAGAGCAAGAAGCAGAGTACCATAGCAATGTCTGCAACAGAAAGTGAGTATTTTGCTGCTTCAGAAGCTGCAAAGGAAGTCGTCTGGATTAGGAAGTTCGTTTCAGGGCTTGGAGTTATGCCCTCAATCGAAAACCCTATAAAGATGTATTGTGACAATTCAGCTGCAATTACATTTGCCAATAAACCTGGAATCATGATGTAGCAACCCGTAAAATTCTCTAGTCATTAGTAAATGTTAATCTAGTATTAACACATCATTACTGTTCACTTAACCATTTTACGAGCAAAATTTGAAAATTTTGTTTATTACAATTCTAATCAAACACGTTGTTACGTGATAAACAATACATTGGAACGAGCTCACACGTGGACCACGACGAATCAAACACACTCGTTATATACTAAACGGATCACAAACCTATATTTCTCGGCTCAACCTAAACCTAAGCCTGTTACTATTCATGTCCAAAATCAATACAAGCCCAATTTCCTTATTTCTTCTTTTATACAACTCGACCAATACTCATTTACTTGGCCCGTCTTAATTCACATTTCGACACATGACTTACTCTTTATTTTCCATGGTTCGAATCTCCTTACTCCCAAGATTCAAGAATGACAAATCTCATAGTCTAGTACGAACGTTTGATCCATAAACAAGCTCCAAAGCTAACTCGATTTGACCATATGTACAATTCACACAACATTTATCCATTTTACTCCAAATCGATCCAAACTTATTTTCCCCTAGCTCATTTATGTTCTATGATCAAATATGAGTTCAAGAGGATGTTTCTCACCTTTTTCCAATTATATCACACATTAAATGTTGTCTTTGACCTTTTAAAAATATCGAATATATATGATATATACCACTCGACCTTTTACTTGATTCTAAACTGAAGCATACATGATCAACTTGACTAAAACCAATCAATGCCTAGCTAAAATGATTCTTTGTGTTCCCTTATCCAACCATTCGATCACCAACTTGTATAATTTAGAACAATAAACTCGACACATACATATACATATGCGTACACACCCTCTTGTTCACTCACACTCATTCACACCTAAAATTTGCTAAGTATTCCTCCTTAACCGAGAGCCTCAAGGACCAGGAGCATTTCTCCCTCTCGTCGAGCAAATTCCAAGTCACAAACAATTATTCTCGGATCATTGGTGATCATACAAATGAGCTACATCCATAGTTCTCGAGTTCCAATCCTCTTGTACGTATAAAACATCACCTTTAAGGTGTGGTAAGTCCATTCGAACACTTTCACACTCATTTCATTGATTTTTATCACCCCATGCATCATACCATATTACTTTCGATTGTATTTTACTTTTAATGCATTAATTACATTTCTCGTTATTTATTTTCATTCGTATATACATGACCTCCTTCATGGATGGCTAAAAAATGGTGTTTTACATTTACTTGACACTTACATATTCGTTTTATTGCTTTTCGAACCTCATTTCATTCATACATCGAATCGCATATTTCATATCTCATAATATGTCATTTCTATCATTTTGAACCATGTGTATACTCGACAAAGAATTGGCCTTGTTAAATCATATTCGTACTCACAACATAGCCTTTTTATTGCTCAATCTAATTCTCCATAAGCTACTTTAATAAGCTAGTAAAATAAGTTCTCGTGACAAGCTCTTAAAAATCCATTTAAGACCTCATATTGATCGCTACTCGAAACAATTTAAATTTAATAAATATGTCGATTGGGCTTTTTAAAATCCCAATAAGCACTTGCCAATAAGCAGAGATATAAGCACTTCAATTATGTTTTTAAGACTATAAAATAAGCCTAATATCAGGCCCAAACTCCCTTGAAACCCATTGGATCATAAATCGTTATTGGGCTTTGGTTAAATCGATTAAAAGCCCAATAATGTGAAAATAAGCAATTTTATGAAATAAGCAATTTCTATGAACTCAAATAAGCTTTTATAAAAATGTTAA
This sequence comes from Artemisia tridentata subsp. tridentata, assembly GCA_021014915.2. Taxonomy (NCBI): domain Eukaryota; kingdom Viridiplantae; phylum Streptophyta; class Magnoliopsida; order Asterales; family Asteraceae; genus Artemisia; species Artemisia tridentata. The sequence goes on along the minus strand of CP139506.1, from coordinate 79,337,885 downwards.
AACTCTCGGAATCCATTTCCCATTATTTTTGTGATTTTTGGACTTATTTTGCAAAACATATTTACTATTAGGGTTTAAACTGTAACTTTCGTATAACTATGTACTAAACTGTAATTTTTATTAAATTATGGGTAGATACTGACAAAACAGTAACTACAAGTCTTAAAATGTCATATTTGACTCTTTTAGACATAAAATGTAACTATTTTCTAACTAGGGACTAACGGTGCAAATGTTTCGTCGTTAGGGTTAAGTGTGTAAATTTCATGAAACTACAAGGACCAAACAGTAATTTAATTCCATACACAAATCCATAAAGTGATTTATACATTTGTGTTCTTAAAAGACATTTTTACAAATTCGTACACTTTATTTCACGAACGTTACGTTTATATTTACTTAACGTAATTTTAACGAATAAAGCATAACTTATCATCCACCAACTTTTGAAGAAAAGAATAAATAACGTAATTTTAACCCATTTGTTTTTATAACCCATTCGAACCAAAAAGAATAAAAATAACTCGATATGCTCGAGTTTGTTTCACACCGAGTCACAACCACGGGTGACTCGGTGTTACCCACCTTTTAAACTTTCGGATGCAAATAGATCTTGGTCGGAAAAACCTTTGGTGGCGCGTGTGATGGTGGGGGAAAGTTTCTGGGCGCGTATTATTTAGAAATGGGGTGAGGGTTGCAAGAGATGAAGTTTGGTGGTGGAGGTGTAAGAGAAGGAAGGGCGGTGAGGGCGTATGGTGGTCGCCGAAATGTGTTGCCAGAGAATATGAGGGGGAAGAGAGAAGATAAAATGTCGGCTGTGAAGTTGAATGAAGGGGAATAACCCTAATTGGGTTATTAGTTATTCTTATATAGTACTTGGACTAAAATTGAATGTGAAATGCCCCTCAAGGACTGAATTTGTAACTTAGGCGCGGGGTTGGAAATGACAATTGGCCAAACTTCCTATAACACGTAACCGGGATAGATTTAAGTATCGAGACGACTTCCCGAGAAATTTTAATGTGTTCCACTGATTTTAGAATAATTTTTCCAGTCAAATCGACTATAAATACGTCTATAATTATTTAACGCGTCCAAAAGTCAGTATTTCTCATTTTTATTAGGTATAACTGTGCCGACTCACGGAGTGCCTAACTGGGTATACAGGGCATTACTCATCACATCAATAAAATTTCAAAATATATAAACAAAAATCCAGATAAAATATCCAATGCATCCAAAAGTGATTACAAGTGGTAAAATGTTCATTTTAAAACGTAATGCGGTAATTTAAAATGCTCTTGAAATTTACTTGTTGTCACACCCCACGACTGATAACAAGAAGACAAGAACCTTTATGGCCACTGGTACTGGTCAGAGAGGATATACAGGTCCACTTCCTAAGTGTGCTAAATGTGCTTATCATCACCCAGGGTCTGCACCCTGCTGTGAGTATACGAACTACAATCAGTCGAGTCATTTTACAAATCAGTGTAAAGCACCAAGGAATGCAGGCAACATGAGGAATAACCAAAGGACATTCTATAAATGTAACAGCCCGGATCACTTCAAGAATACATGTCCTATGTTGAATAGAGCACCTGGATAAAGACAAGGAAATCTAGCTTTAGCCATTGAAGGAAATAACCCAAACCCTGGAGTCCACCCTATTGGGTTATAAGATGCTGCTGCTTCAGATGATATAGTGTTGCTCATGGTTCTTAAAAGAAAATACACTAAGTATGATTCTGCTGCTAGGCTAAATAATCCTACTGCTGGTGTATTTATTCTACTGCTGGAGTTTACTAAAGAAGATAAAGAAATAAGCCAAGTATGATACTACTGCTAGGCAACGAATATTCTACTGCTAGAGTTATCATTCTACTGCTTATTGGATATTGATGTATAGTATGTTAGATATATATGGAATTGATACGGATAGATATTATCTTGTATAGAAAGTCATTGTAACCGACTAGGACTCCTTAAGTCTATAAAAGGAGGATCTAGGGTTAGGTTAGCATACGTATTGTTTGTTAGTTCGATTCATTTCAATTTTATTGTAACCCTGTTACTTTTGAGTAACCGTATTAATATATTGAGGTGATTATTGAGAGAATTCTATTGTGTTCGATTCATAATTCTTCTTAAGATTAAGTATTAGATTCCGCGTAATACTTAATAAATCATTCAAGAACAGTTTCTATACATATTGTCTTAGATTTACATCTAAGATAATTAACAAGATCGTTAGCTCAACTGGGATCAACACACCCTAGTCCACCTCGTGGTAGAGCATATTATTTGGGTCATTTGGGTGCAGCTAACGAATAATGGGTACGTTTTCCCTAGACAAGTAGTATTCTACCCTAGATACGTAAGTTTTTGCTTAAACTTTACACATCGACTATTCGTTAGCATCTTTTAACAGATAACACAGATTGAATCTCGAGATGAGATTCAAGATAAGGGGTAGGTACTGTAGCAACCCGTAAAATTCCCTAGTCATTAGTGAACGTTAATCTAGTATTAACACATCATTACTGTTCACTTAACCATTTTACGAGCAAAATTTGAAAATTTTGTTTATTACAATTCTAATCAAACACGTTGTTACGTGATAAACGATACATTGGAACGAGCTCACACGCGGACCACGACGAATCAAACACACTCATTATATACTAAACGGATCACAAACCCATATTTCTCGGCCCAACATAATCCTAAGCCTGTTACTATTCATGTCCAAAATCAATACAAGCCCAATTTCCTTATTTCTTCTTTTATACAACTCGACCAATACTCATTTACTTGGCCCGTCTTAATTCACATTTCGACACATGACTTACTCTTTATTTTCCATGGTTCGAATCTCCTTACTCCCAAGATTCTAGAATGACAAATCTCATAGTCTAGTACGAACGTTTGATCCATAAACAAGCTCCAAAGCTAACTCGATTTGACCATATGTACAATTCACACAACATTTATCCATTTTACTCCAAATCGATCCAAACTTATTTTCCCCTAGCTCATTTATGTTCTATGATCAAATATGAGTTCAAGAGGATGTTTCTCACCTTTTTCCAACAATATCAAATGTTAAATATTGTCTTTGACCTTTTAAAAATATCGAATATATATGATATATACCACTCGACCTTTTACTTGATTCTAAACTGAAGCATACATGATCAACTTGACTAAAACCAATCAATGCCTAGCTAAAATGATTCTTTGTGTTCCCTTATCCAACCATTCGATCACCAACTTGTATAATTTAGAACAATAAACTCGACACATACATATACATATGTATACACACCTTCTTGTTCACTCACACTCATTCACACCCAAAATTTGCTAAGTATTCCTCCTTAGCCGAGAGCCTCAAGGACCAGGAGCATTTCTCCCTCTTGTCGAGCAAATTCCAAGTCACAAACAATTATTCTCGGATCATTGGTGATCATACAAACGAGCTACATCCATAGTTCTCGAGTTCCAATCCTCTTGTACGTATAAAACATCACCTTTAAGGTGTGATAAGTCCATTCGAACACTTTCCTACTCATTTCATTGATTTTTATCACCTCAGGCATCGTACCATTTTACTTTCGATCGTATTTTACTTTTAATGCATTAATTTCGTTTCTCCTTATTTATTTTCATTCGTATATACATGACCTCCTTCATGGATGGCTAGAAAATCGTGTTTTACATTTACTCGACACTTACATATTCGTTTTATTGCTTTTCGAACCTCATTTCATTCATACATCGAATCGCATATTTCATATCTCATAATATGTCATTCCTATCATTTTGAACCATGTGTATACTCGAAAAAGAATTGGCCTTGTTAAATCATATTCGTACTCACAACATAGCCTTTTTATTGCTCAATCTAATTCTCCAGAAGCTACTTTAATAAGCTAGTAAAATAAGTTCTCGTGACAAGCTCTTAAAAATCCATTTAAGACCTCATTTTGATCGCTACTCGAAACAGTTTAAATTTAATAAATATGTCTATTGGGCTTTTTAAAATCCCAATAAGCACTTGAGAATAAGCTGAGATATAAGCACTTCAATTATGTTTTTAGGACTATAAAATAAGCCTAATATCAGGCCCAAACTCCCTTGAAACCCATTGGATCATAAATCGTTATTGGGCTTTGGTTAAATCGATTAAAAGCCCAATAATGTGAAAATATGCACTTTTAAGAAATAAGCAATTTCTATGAACTCAAATAAGCTTTATAAAAATGTTAAAACTCTCGGAATCCATTTCCCACTATTTTTGTGATTTTTGGACTTATTTTGCAAAACATATTTACTATTAAGGTTTAAACTGTAACTTTCGTATAACTATGTAATAAACTGTTGTTTTATTAAATTATGGGTAGATAATGACAAAACAGTAACTACAAGTCTTAAAATGTCATATTTGACCCTTTTGGACATATAATGTAATTATTTTCTAACTAGGGACTAACGGTGCAAATGTTTCGCCGTTAGGGTTAAATGTGTAAATTTCATGAAACTACAAGGACCAAACAGTATTTTAATTCCATACACAAATCCATAAAGTGATTTATACATTTGTGTTCTTAAAAGACATTTTTACAAATTCATACACTTTATTTCACTAACATTACGTTTATATTTACTTAACGTAATTTTAACGAATAAAGCATAACTTATCATCCACCAACTTTTGAAGAAACGATATTATGGATTCAATAAAAACATGATAATATTATATATAATATTATTTTTGAACTTTAAGCATTTTAAGCATATCATTCATTCACATCACAATCCAATTCGTTATCCGAGATTCTTTCACAATCACTATTTACATCATGTCAATCTTAAACCATCGAAATCTCAGAATTCCCTATTATTCAGGTCGTGTGTTGGAGCCGTTCCTGTGATACTTTTGACATAACAATACCTTGACTTTTACAGCTACGGTGAGAATTCATAGCCCCTACTTTTATACGTTTTGATTTACTCTTGGGGGAGATACATGCTCAACTATATTCATTTACTTTTACAAGTGCTTTAATACATTTTGCATTAGTAGTCAAGATACATTATGCATTGTTAACATGTTTAAATTACTTTACTCGTTTATCAAAACACTTATGACATGATTCGTATTTATATACATATCTGTTCTTTTATACATTGTGCATTGTTATTCTAATATTGTTCGCATTGGTATGTAAGATACATTTTGCATGGGTTTGCAAGATACATTTTGCAGTGGAATGCAAGTACTCAAAACACTTATGACATGATACGTAATTATATACACATCTGTCCTGTGATACGTATTTCTATACACATCTGTCCTATTCATACTATGTTAGCAGTGGATTGTAAACACACAGGTTGCAAGTCTTGTATGGGCGGGGCTTGGGACTGAGTGGATTTACAAGGCCTTTGCTGGGAAATCTTTATTCAAATGCTTTACATTTAACTAAACTCTATGAACTCGCCAACCGTTGGTTGACACTTTTTAGCATGTTTATCTCAGGTTAATAAGGCGATAGTGGATGCATGGATTCTAGAGTCATTTGCATACTTGGAGACTCATATCTTTATCTTTTACCATTCGAAACATCTATGTAACTTTATACTTTGAATCTCTTGTTTAACTCTGATTTTAATAATTCGAATGGTAACATTTCAAAACGTCTCATTTAGAGGTCGTTTTCTATACCTTGATCTATATTATGAAGTAATACCCCCTTGACACTATTGTTCCGCTGCGGTAATTTGGGGGTGTTACACATGAAGGACACCAGACATTTCCCGATTAAATATCACTATGTTAGAGAACAAGTGGAGATAGGAGAAATCAAATTACTCAAAGTTCACACAGATAACAACCTAGCTGATCCTTTAACGAAGGCTTTACCTGGTGGGATGTAGGCATACTTCTTTTACTTTACCCATGTGGGATGCAGGCATACTTTTTCTTTCTTTCTTTTTGTTATCTAAAAGTAGCATCCATCTCCAATTTCATGGATCTTTGTCCAAATGTGCTATTGTTGCGATCATTGTAGCAACCATGGTTCATATGAACCTTCATCAAGTAAGTACTCGAGATAAAAGAATGTCATGACTTAATTACATACGCTCTTGCACTGAATCATATCCGATCCTATTAATCTTTTCTCAAACCATAATATAAATATAGAGACTCCAATACATCGGATATGTTTGTCAACGGGTTTATAGGGGTTTGTGCTTTTAAAATAAGTTAGTTATAAAATAAGTCTTGTTTGTCACACGGCCTTATGGATGCTTATGGCTTATTTTATGGCTTCATTAGCCCAAGCCCATTAAAAAAGGTTTATGAGGATTATAACTAGTCAAATTACTTAAATATCTTTCAAAATATAATGGATTATCAAACAAAAGCTAGAAATATATCTGAATTTAATTTGATGCATTTTTATGCGATTTTACATTAACAATCTTCAACTCCAGCTAATTCGCCAAACAATTTTAGAAAATTATAAGATTCAGCTTTCGGCTTATAGTATAAGCCCCAGCTCAAGCCCAACTCCAGCCCCAGCCCGTTTCACTAAAAATACATGACTGCTCTACAACAATCTTTTACACAATTGTATAAAGATTTCTGTTCAGGTATAGAGTATTCTCATTACTATGTGTATACCCGATTGATAAATATTAACTTACTAGTTTTTATGAGGTTATCAACTTAAGTTTATCGCTTATTTAAGTTTATAAGCTAAGAATAATAAATCGATAAGCCTACAAAATGAGCTAATTAGCAGATGTCACAAAATTAAGATTTTACTCATTTTATAGAGAAATGTTATGCACATATTTCTCTTACTTTTAAAAAACTATCCTGGCGAGCTTAAACGTTGTCCCGTGAGTACTCAATTAATTTATTTTCATTACCTCTTCTTTTTCATGTTTTCTACGTTTTCAATTATTGTGCGAAATTGAGGTGTCCCTAAAAAAGCATTTACGGGATTAAGTTATATGTCGGTCTAAACTGAAGTTTATTAGCATTCGTCAAAAGTCCTTTTTACTTTTGGGCTTAAGACTATCAAATGAGAGAATTTAATTAGGATTAGAAGAATATGATAAAAATCACAACCATAAATTTGAGATGCACAAATAAAAATATATGTATATTCTCATTTAAAATATGTGACTATAATTTATTCTCAATATTCTTATTTCAATAATTTTTCATTCTAAGGGGCTGCTTGGTTGGGGATAAGGGGGGGGGGGGGGGGGGGGGGGAAAGGATTGATTGATGATGCTTGGTAGGTGGCAAGGAATATAATGATTACCCAGTACTGGGTAATCAACTATTATAGAGTAAATTTGGGGGGGGGGGGTAAGGTAATGATCACCCACCATCACCCATTCCTTTGCATTCCCTTTCCCTTTGCATTCCCCTCTACTGAACCAAGCGGACCCTAAATCAGTACCCTTGGGCTGAATCAGGGTCGTCCCATTAATTTGGGTGGCCCGGTGCGAAATCACGAATGACGCCCCCATTAATCATGAAAAGCTTAACTATTATGGAAAATAAAAAGTTCTTTGATATTACCCAAAGTTTGTCTTCTATTTTTTGTATGTGGCCTGGATCAACTTTGATAATATTTAACAAATACAGTAAAAATTCAAAACATTATATACTTAGATATGTATAAATATTAATAGATGTATATTAAATTGGAGGCCCCTCACAAATGGTGGACCTGTGCGGTTGCATCACTTACACATGCTAATCGCCGCCAGTGGGCTGAATAGTGCACTTCGTTAATAAATGCATAACCCAACAATTTATTAAGTCGAACAATTTTTTATTACCTAAGAGCGTTCGGAATGGGGCGTTGAAGCCCGTCGTTATTGCCTACATGGCAAATGTTATGGGGCGTTATGAGTACGAGTTGGGCCGTTGATATGGGGCGTTGTGGTTTACGTTGGGCTAGCAACGTGCGTTGCAACGCCACTTGTTACAAAACTAGCCCTCCAACGACTAGTTGAATTCAAATAGAATATATATATATATATATATATATATATATATATATATATATATATATATATATATATATATATATATATATATATATATAAGGCAGTTTTTGCGTGCTTCAAAAACATGTACCACGTGCTTCAAAAACATGTACGAAACAGTTGTCCTACAGTTGTTGGAACAGTATTGTGCTCCAAAGAAATGTACCAAAATAAAAATAAAAAATAAATAAATAAAAATAAAATAAAAAATGTAGCCGAACCAGTGAACACAATTTGTAGTTTTGAATAACCAGTTTTATGTTTACAGCACCTTTCTAACATCAAACTATAAATTTTTATGCTAAGTAACTAAACTAGGAAAGTTAAATTTAGAACATGTATGTGTAAACAATATGGGAGTAATGCCAAAAAAAGCCAATGTGCCTGCTTACTGCTTATAATATTGAGTTGACCGAGTGACGGGTTTTTACCGAGAAGGAGACGGAGGGGAAGGTGGTAGTGGTGGCGGCGTGGTGGTGCCGCGTGATAGTGTTGCGGTGGGAGACACGACCTAAAACGCTCCAGAAATGCAATGCATAAGCCGATCTATCGATTCAGCTAAAAATACGACTCGCCGGAAAATATTCCGGTCGCCGGAATAATCGCCGGCAGTGGTGGTGGCCGGAGTTGGGGTGTCGCCGGCGGGTAGAGAGAGAAGGAAGAGAGAGATTGAAGAATTATTATTATTTTTGAGGGTATTTATATTCTTGAGGGAGGGACCAAGTGTATAAATTGAAAAGTGAAGGATGTGTTGTGTAAATATAGGCAGAGGGACTAATTCTGCCACCTTGGCTATACTTTTACAATAAACATCGCGGGACCCATGTAACATATCAAACGGACTTGAAAATTAATGAAACTTGCGCAATTGTCCACGAAATAATTTTTCCAATAAGAACGAGTATAAATATGCAATATTTTCAAAAATCAATATTCCGTGACACCCGACTAACGACAAAGACCGTTTTGTACCTAAAATCTAACCAATGTCATCATTTACAAAGTTCAGTAACATATTTAAAAAACTAATTAACATGGGTAACCCGGTTCAAAAAAAAAATAATAATAAAAAAAATATAAAAAAATAGTAACTTTTTTCAAGTTTCTGTGAAACTTTAATAACTTTCAGATGTATTAACCCTATTTAGTATCTTAATCAACTAAAAGAGACTTTAATTAAGAACCCCCCCCCCCCCCCCCCCCCCCCCCCCCCCCCCCCCCCCCCCCCCCCCCCCCCCCCCCCCCCCCAACATATATATTTGGCAGATTTCAAAAAAAGAATTAAAAAAAAAAAGATACTAGCCGTTGGCTAGTTTATATTTAACAAATTTTATTTTTTTTTCTTCAAAAAACCACCTATATAAACCCTTCTTATCTAACCATTTTTCACACACAAAATTAAAACCATCTTTATATTCACACACAAAATTCTTTCACAATGGATCCGCATCCAACTTACGCCGCACATGTGACCCTTTCCGATATCGAAGACGAAACGGACGCATTAACAATTATGGCCGCCTATGAGTACCAACGAATACAAGAATAAGAAGCGCAATCATCTTTCCGTTTAACCTGTAACCCAATTCCCCGTGAACGTGAGCTTGCAAAGGAGCGTTTGTTGGCCGAGTATTTTAATCCAAATTGTAAGTATCCTCATAGAAACTTTCGAAGAAGATATCGTATGAGCCGGAAACTATTTCTAGAAATAGTTAAAGGTATTGAATCTTATATTGCCGATCCTCTTCCAGATCATTTTAGATTCTTTAGCCAAGGAACCGATGCTACGGGTTGGATGAGTATTAGTGTTATCATGAAATGCACTATGGCCATACGCCAATTAGCATACGGCAACTCACCCGATGCGTTTGATGAATATTTGCAAATGGATGAGCGTACCGGACGTCAGTGTCTGTATAATTTCAATATGTGCGTTATTGAGTTGTTTAGTCTAGAGTTTTTAAGAAAACCAAATATGCATGACATTCAACATCTATATGCAACACATGAGCGTGAACATGGTTTTTCGGGAATGCTTGGTAGCATCGACTGTATGCATTGGGAATGGAAAAATTATCCGGTGTCATGGCAAGGGCAATATGGTAGGGGTGATAAAAAATACCCAGCTATAATGCTTGAAGCTGTTGCGTCGCATGATTTGTGGATTTGGCATGCATTTTTTGGTGTAGCGGGTGCGAATAACGATATCAATGTTTTAGATAATTCGCCGTTATTCGACGACATTCTTGATGATGTCGCCCCTAGAGCTCTGTATGAGGTAAATGAAGTTGCGTCTGAAAAGGAGTATTACTTAGCCGATGGAATTTACCCACAATGGGCTACTTTCGTCAAATCGTTCACAAATACCGTAGACGATAAATACATTTTCTTTAAAAGGCGACAAGAAAGTACACGAAAGGATGTCGAACGTGCTTTTGGTGTTCTCCAAGGACGCTGGGGAATAATACAACAACAAACACGTGCTTACCAGGTTACCAGGATACGTAGAATCATGTATTCTTGCATCATATTGCATAACATGATTTTAAAAGATCAAAAGTTTGCACTAAGTGAATACAAAGAACTGTGGATGAATCCAACTAGACATAGGCAAGACAGATGGATTGACAGATGTGATAAGCATCGTCGAAAGGCAAAAGAAATACGTAACAAAGATGTTCATCTTAATCTCCAACACCAGCTTATGGAGCATATTGGGCGTGAACGTGACGATTTTATGGAAGTAGATGAAGATTAGTCATGTTTCTTTAGTTTATGTATTAGTTTTTAAATTTGCGCATGTTTTTTTTTTTATAAATTTAAGTGTGTTTTAAAGTATTTTGTAATTTGTATTAGTTTTTAATGAATGAAAATGTCACTATGTTTTATTTCGTATTGTAATGTTTAATTTTATTAATGAAGTATTAGATTGTTTAATGAATGAAATTGTTCAGGGTAGAATTTGTAAATTGTAATTTTTAAAAAATGTGCGTTCCAAAAGGTGGTATTATTTTGTGTTATAATAACGGGTGATTTTTTAGTGTTATGTTATTTGGTGTTAAAATGATGTGGCGCTGATGTGACACAAAAAAAAGTGTTAACATGTTACGGTACCGAACACTCTAATACAAATAAGCCCAAATCATCGTTAACCACACAAATTTATTGAAATAAGATTTGGGTATCTTTTGTTATACGCTTATAGTATCACTCAATCCAATATAATTTTGGTGATTCTTACAAGTATCTTTTAGCTTGCCATTCCAAAATTTTGTCAAGGAAAGGTTTCAAATGCTGCAGTAAGTTTATGCTTGTACGATTAATGTGTTCCTTTTCACATTGTTCATTGGCAAACAATTTTATTTTGGGTTTTGCTAACCACACCCCAATGGGTTGTGATTAAAGTTACTTTAATTGAAAAATCAACTATTAATAAACATCAAACATTCCATGTTTATCAACACATTCTATAATGATAATCACTAAATATGCATAAATTTAGAAATAATGAGTTTATTAAATGCTATCTTTACACAAATAGTAACCTTAATCACAACCCAATGGGTTGTTGTTTGCACATTGTTCATTGGCAAACAATTTTATTTTTATTTTTGGGTAAGAGAGTTACAAATTTAACATGGGTTTAGAGTAGTTGATCAGCCCATCATATTTGCTCCGGTTGGTTTAAGATAAAGCAAACCTAAATCACTCATATAACCAATAGTGTATGTTAAAAACTCGCCGAAGTGTACCTTCCACATTCATGTGTTATATTTTCTCACATCTAATTATAACAAGACACGTCTTCTAAGTTGAAAAAAGACACTTATACGCATGGTGAAACAAATGCGCGCACGATGTATCTATAAATTAATTATGCATAGTTGTGACACGCACGTGCGGGTTACATTGTTGCTATAAGCCGACGGTGTACGAGGAATCCTGGGAAACTTTACGAAACATAGACCAAATATTAATACGATGAACCACAAAACAATGCAAAATAACATGCTTGTCTGGTTCTCATGGTAGATAGTAAAAGTTTGGCAGGAAAAAAAACAATTGTTACCATTTGGAAACACGTTCACGTATAATACGATTGATGTATGATCACTCTAAGAATAATAAATGATGCAATTCCCCCATTAATATATGTTAGGCATACAAAAAGGAAGTAAAACCTAAAAGTTAGTGTTGTGAATTGAACTAGTAATATTTGAACTCGGTACCTCCATGGTAGCAGACATCATACTTACCAGCTCAACTACAATACCACGTTCGTTTTTTGCAATTTCTATTATTTAAAGATAATCCTGTATCCTAGTTAACAAGCTCTATAATGATTTCTATTATGGTATAGAGTTCTCATTGCTATGTGTATACAGATAGGTAAATATGAATTTGTTAGTTCAAGACTTATGAGAATATCAACTTAAGTTTTATGGCTTATTTAAGTTTATAAGCTAAAACTGATAAATCCATAAGCTTAAAAATTGGAGCTTGTTAGCAAGATGTCACAAAAATAGGATTTTATCATATTATAGTTGCGCAGATATTTCCCGTGTTCTTAATAAAATATCCCGGCGTACCTAAACGTTGTCCCGCAGGTACTTTTTTAACTCTTCTTTTTCAAGTTCTCTACATTTTCCCTGTAATTATTTTGCGAAATAGAGGGGTCCGTAAATAAGATTTTTCAAAATTAAGTTGCACTTCGGTATTAGTTAAAAGCCCATTTTACTTTTGGGCTAACTAGTGCATTTCAAAATTAAAAGCAAAGCAAAGCCGAACATATTTCTACCTAACTAATACAAATAAGCACAAATAATCACTAACCTACATTAATTTATTGCAATAATTGGATTTTGGTAAAGTCTTTTTGTTATACTGTTATAGCATCACTCGACTCCAATATAAGTTTGGTGATTTTTTGCGCTTATCGTTTAGCTTGCCATCGGAAAACTTTGAAAGAGTAACTGATTTCTTTGTACGTTACTTATGTGTTTTGAATGTCAAGTTCTTCCATTTTAACATTGTTCACTGGCAAACAAAAATCTCTTTAATAGGCAATTCACAATTCAACGTGGCTTAGATTGCTTGGTCAGACCAATAAGGCCATCATACTTGCTCCCGTTGGTTTAAGATTAAGCAAACATAAATCACTCAAAAAAACCAATAGTGTGTGTTAAAAACTTGTGGAGGTGTACCTTACACATTCGTGCATGTATTTGTAGACGAGGCTACGCAGGTAAGACAAAAATGAGAAAGACTAACGACGCGTATACACATGGCCAAGCAAACACACACGATGTTAGAATTTCGGTGTGTGTAGGTGGTAATAATCTTGATATGTTCTCTGAATCGTGTTGAGATCACTATCAGATTGAAGTATTTCGACCCTATATGTCTCGGGCATCACGAAATCCTCAATTGGATAAGACAGAGAACAACACTTTGTTTCTAAGGCACGAGAAATCAAAGTAAATACAGAGAAAATTGCTATCTCTGTTCTGTTATGAAAGAGATCAATAAATAATGAAAATACATAACCGAAAGTTAGTTAAAATCGGTTAAAGACGGTTGGCGGAAAGGGTCATGACTGTTGGGAAAAGAGGTGACTTTTGGTGGGGAAAAAAACGCTTTGGAAATAAAAACGGAAATAAAAGCGGGACCCCAGCAAGGGGCTCTGCCCCTAGACCCCGCAAGGGGCGCTGCCCCTAAAGTTAGTACATTTTTTGTTATCACCTTATTTTTATGTTGACAATGTTAAGCTCATCAGTTTATGCTTTTTTGTTATATTTTTTTAGTTGATGAACATATGTTATCTGAGGTTCATCAGTTAGTGCATTTTTATTTATCTGCTTATTTTTATCAGATGTTCATCAATTTATGCTCTTTTGTTATATTCTTTTTAGTTATCATAGTTTATTAGTTTTTTTTTTGTTCATCATGTTTTTGTCCTGTGTTATCATAGGTTCATCAGTTATTGTCCTGTGTTATCATAGGTTCATCAGTTAGTTTATGCTTTTTTAGTTGATGAACATTAGTTTTTTTTTTTTTTGTTCATCATGTTTTTTTGTTCATCAGTTGTTGTTCAACATCTTTTTTATCATCTAATTGTTATTGTCCTGTTTTTTGTCCAAAACAGGTTAGTATTAAGGGTTCGCGAAAAAGGATTAAGAGCAGTGTTGAGCGTTCAATTAATCCAAGTGGGAAGCGTAGGAAGAACTGTAGATTCTGCAAATTTAGCATGAAGGATCATGATCAGGCGAAGTGCAATGCTATCAGAGCTCAAATTGCTGCTAAGAAGGCTAGTGATAAGGCTGCTATAAAGGAAAGCAAGCAGAAGGCGAGGTTGGCCGCTAAGAAGGCGAAGTTGTCTAAAAAGAATGCTTGTGTAGTTACTTAGTTACTATTTCACTTTTTTTTGTTCATCAATATAAAAGTATCGTTCATCAATAAAAAGATTTATTCATTTGTTCATCAATAAAAAGTGTTGTTCATTTGTCCGTCATTAAAGATAGTTGTTCATTTTTTTCATCAATATAAAAGTGATGTTCATCAGTAAAAAGAGTTGATGAACAACAAAAAAATCATAATGTTAATCAGTTCATCAATTTTCTAACAAAAAATTATATTGTTCATCAGTTTATCAGTTTTCAAAAAAATCATAGTGTTCATCAGTTGTCTAAAAGAAATCACAATGTTCATCAGTTAAGGTCACAATGTTCATCAGTTCATCAGTTGGTTGTTGTTCATCAGTTAGTTTGTTTATCATTTAATCTTTGTTCATCAGTTAAAAAAAAGAAGCTAAAAATAACAAAAATAACAAAAGATGTATTGTAGTACACCAATTAGTGCATTTAAATGTACTTTTATAAGAAAAATCTCTTTTAGGCATTTTATCAAACACTTTGTGTGCGCTAAATATGACTAAGACGCCATCTTTAACGTGCGATATCTCACTCATATCATATCGGATTTGAGTGATTCAAATTTCTGGGTAAAGAATGGCCAAAAAACTACAAATTTCGTGTTTTAAGTTTTGCATAATTCGGCCATTTAACTAGACAAAATTAGAGCCGAAAATGCCGAAAATTTCAAGAAAATCAACGCCCACTTAAAAAGTTGAAAAAAAAGAGTTGCGATTCATATATCAAAATGCATACCAAATTAAAGAGAATTAAAATTTAAAAATATTGGAGAAATCGGTTTTTTGTAAAGTTTGTCATTTGAAAGTTATTTACGTTTGAAATTTAGGGTGGAATTAAAAAAACGGGTCAAATGACCACAATGCCCTTTGACCGAAAATTTAATAAAAAAGGAGGGAGGAAAGGTGCTGGGACACGTGTAACAATTTGCAATAATTGGATTTTGGTAAAGTCTTTCTGTTATACTGTTATAGCATCACTCGACTCCAATATAAGTTTGGTGATTTTTTGCACTTATCTTTTAGCTTGCCATCGGAAAACTTTGAAATAGTAACTGATTTCTTTGTACGTTACTTATGTGTTTTGAATGTCAAGTTCTTCCATTTTAACATTGTTCACTGGCAAACAAAAATCTCTTTAATAGGCAATTCACAATTCAACCTGGCTTAGATTGCTTGGTCAGACCAATAAGGCCATCATACTTGCTCCCGTTGGTTTAAGATTAAGCAAACATAAATCACTCAAAAAAACCAATAGTGTGTGTTAAAAACTTGTGGAGGCGTACCTTACACATTCGTGCATGTATTTGTAGACGAGGCTTTACATGTATGACAAAAATGAGAAAGACTAACGACGCGTATACACATGGCCAAGCAAACACACACGATGTTAGAATTTCGGTGAGTGTGGGTGGTAATAATCTTGATATGTTCTTTGAATCGTGTTGAGATCACTATCAGATTGAAGTATTTCGACCCTATATGCCCGGGTATCACGAAATCCTCAATTGGATAAGACAAAGAACAACACTTTGTTTCTAAGGCACGAGAAATCAAAGCAAATACAGAGAAAGTTGCTATCTCTGTTCTGTTATGAAAGAGATCAATAAATAATGAAAATACATAACCGAAAGTTAGTTAAAATCGGTTAAAGACGGTTGGCGGGAAGGGTCATGACTGTTTGGAAAAAAGGTGACTTTTGGTGGGAAAAGAATCGTTTGGCAATAAAAACGAAAATAAAAGCGGGACCTCAGCAAGGGGCTCTGCCCCTAGACCCCGCAAGGGGCGCTGCTCCTTGACCACGCCAGGGGGCGAGGCCCCTTGACCCCCACTCTTTGTTCGTGGCGGCATCAAGCTAGCTAGAACGAGTGTGCACTCTGCACCTCCTAACTCGACTGTAAATTAAACCTGATTCAGCCCTTGATCTCAAGTAAATCACAATTACATAAAATATATGTAACACCCCAACCTGCCCTTGGTTAAGATGCTACATTATGGTGTCTAATCAGAACATACAAAATAACGCAAGTGGAAGACTTCATAAATAAAAGCAAAGTCAAGAACATCATGACTTACAAAATACAAGCTCCCAAAAGTCTTAACATTATCAAATGAAATGAAATGAAATAAAATATCCAACATAAATCCAAAACATGTCTAAGACAATGGGGAATCTAAATAGGGTAGGTCTTCTACTCCTACTCACATCACCCTTGCCCCGCATCCCGCTTATTACCTGCCGCATGAAAAAGAAAACGTGATTGAGCTTAAAAAGCCCTGTGAACAGATATATATAGAAAGCAGAAAATGGTAAATAAGCATAAGCAAACGAATATGAATCAAATGGATCAAATGCATAAATATCACGAGTCATAATAGCTCTAAGAGTCAAATAATAATACGGCAACGAACGCGTCCAAACGAGCCACTCGAACGGACCAAAGATACCTAATAGATAGCCACGAGCCTGTCTAAATGAGCCACTCGAATAGACCACATAATCACATCATCCAACAAATCATAATGTACAAGAAGGGGAGACCTCTCAAGTACCAGAAGTGAGAGGGGTGCACGACACGCACAAACCAATCACTAAGTCACATCATAAACACAACAATCACAACAATCACACCAAACATATACCTAGGATGCATCCATACGCCCCCTACAAAACAGAATACATATGCAAGTACAAGACTATACATACATATAACAGAATGGCCACGTGCGCCATAATCATTTAATCATAACAGAAGGGAACGCCGTGGATCAATCACACCTCCACAGAAAGTGTCATGCCATTGGTGCCTCAATGACATGGCCATGGTACCTCCATGGCTAGTTAGCTCGAGCAACAACACATAACAGAACACAACTATCCATAATAAGCAATCATAACATAATCAACAAAGGCATATCAACTGAACAGAATCTCAATCAAGGAGATAATAAACAGATCATCATAACAGAATGGATAGCAACTAAATCATATCAAGGGAATCATAGCAATGGCTTATATCAAATGGAATCATGGAAAAGTAAACAAATCAAGGTCAAGGATCGACAAATCATGAGATCAGAACCCTTACTGAGAAAGGGTAGAATATCTGTACCTTATGCAAATCAACCAACCAAAATAAGAAAGCACACCGAAATAGGGAATCACTCCTTCTTCACCAAACCTATACAAATTAATGATCAGGTATTACTTATAAGCTCATTTTATAAGTTTACTGCTTATAGTTATTCAGATTACACATTTAGGGTTTCTTTCTATTTTTAGAAACTTTCCATTTTTAGTAACTTTCCCAAATTAGTAACTTTGATACTTTAGGGTTACAAATGACAATTAAATAAACTTAAAGGTTTAATATAACCAATATCATAATTTAGAGTTTAATATGACACTTATAATAGTTTAGGGTTTAAAATGTCATTTGTATAAAGTTCAGGGTCAAAAATGTAAATTATAGAATTATATGACCATTTCTCATGTTTATAGATTTTCATGCCTTCATGAACACACCCATGCAAATGAATCACCACGTTTATGTTAGAGTTTGTGGATTTTTATTAATATATGTATGTCCGGTTTCGAACCCGAGACTTGGGGATTGCACACAATACGTAAGAGTCTCAATGGTTTGAATAATTAAATATATGTTTATGATTTATTTATTCATTTCACAAACAAATAACTTAACGGTTGTTAGTACTTAACGGAGTTAGAGATAACGGTCGTTAAAGGACTAATAATGAAAAAGGAGGAAAGAAGGATCTAGAAACCCTTGCATGGGCTTAGATCGACCGAACCCACCCTTAGGGATAGGGGCGTCGGTTTTGTAGCTTGGAGAGGAAGTTTGGTTTGCCTATAAATACAATCCCATTGTATTGGTTATTCCTTAATCCTAATTTCCAAGCAAACCCTAATTCTCTTCTTCTCCTCTCCATTGTGGCCGATCGGTTTTCTTGTCCCAATCACCTTGGGATTGCCGAATTTGCTACAACATAAGTTAGGGATTTGTTTGTGATATTAGAACCTAGCTTTTCCCATTGAAACGCTAGTATTACGTGTGTACAAGAACGGAGTACAAGCTTGCTTTAGCTTGTTGTTACTTTGCCCTATTCGACTACATAGTGGTCGATTCTCATTAAACCCATATTAGGGTTTATATTGTTCTTGGTGATCACGTGGTTTCTTGTTCTTGCTAGAAACCTAAAGGTACGCATCTATTTAATCTTTAGTTAATTATTTACATGTTATTGTAGATCCTACATCCGCTGTGCAATATGCTTTGATGTTCATGTTATGTTTATTAGTTTATAGTTTTATGATTCTAATATTCCAACAGTGGCATCATGAGCCCGTTTTTAACATGTAATTAATTACTAAAAACCTTAAAATTGAATCTTGTTGAATAGATACATGCAATCTTTTTATTCTAGGGTTTTATTTTACAAACCCTAATTTTTTTTTATTTGGGTCGACACCCATGTAATATTTTTTAGGGTTTTAGTTTTTGTTAAAACTTGTAGAAACCCTAGGATTGCATGCAATTTTAAGTGTTTAATTAATGAGTACCTATGTGATGTCATTAATTAGATTGCGTACAATATTGGCTTGTAAATATGTGATACATGATTTAAAGTGCAATATGGAATCCATGACAAAATCTTGCATGTTTTGTCATGGAATGTTTTGTGTTAATAATTGCTACATGTTTTTAAGATAAATCTGAAATTAGGGAAGACCCTAATTATATATATTAATTAATTGGTTATGTGCAATGTGATATCTACTTAATTAAAACTTACGCGGCCAAGCTATTTGGCGTCTGTGGTCCATTGGGCACAATGAGCTCGAAAACCAATGGGAGTTTTACTAATTAGATACATTATAAATTCACATAGATTATTAATAGGATTTATCAAAAAGGTTTGCATGTGGCTATATGATATTATTAATGATCATATATGTGTTATTGAGTGTTTATTTATTTTTTTAATTACTTGATCTTTGTGTTTAATTATGATGGATTGTAACATCAAAGAGGGTAATTTTTGAATAAAAAAATAAATAAACCTAATAACTATGAAACCTTTGTTGTAAGCTATTTAATTGTCAAGTCTTATGTGCCGATAGTGGTTCGCTTCGCACGGTAATTTGCTCCCAGGCGAGACTAGCAATTAATAATTTACTACATAAATGTTTTAAGCTTTAAATCTTAAAGTTTTAATTGATTGATGCGTCTGTACAAAAGTGGTCGAAGCGGCGGACCTATTATTGACAAACTATAAAGTGGGTATAAGGAGGTTTGACATTAAATTGTCATCCGAAAGGGGCGCGTTTTTAATTAGCTTCGGCGGACGTTTGCCCCTCCGCTCGCCTGTGCGTCAATAATAGACTTACCAAGTACACCATGAAAAAGTACGAAGCATCTTAAGACAATGTTGTAAGTTTCTCAACGCCATCAATTAAATTTTGTTGATTTAAGTTGCGAATGAGTAAACAGTTTTTTGTAGAAAACATATGATACAAAGATGAATGCATGACATCTTTGTACATATTTTTTTGATTACACATCAAAATTTTAATACCCTTAAATTTAAGTAATATGCCAATCAATTAATACGGAAACACCTAAGATGACATTCTATCATTGCTAGCAGCCTCAGCTGATGTAATGATTCAAATAATGGTAATCAAAAGGGGTAAATTGAGCACTTTCATTGCTAGCAGCCTCAGCTGATGTGATGAAACGGCGTCAATTTACATGTTTCTAAATTGGTTAACTTAATTGAGCACTTTCATTACTAGCAGCCTCAGCTGATGTAATGAAACGACGTCAAGGCATAAAGATTTGGGGATGAAACATGCTTACATTTTGCAACTGATGTTGGCAATATAATGTAAGTCCCATGATTCTAGGAATTGCAATTGGATATTGGAAATTGGGGTTGACCCGTACCTTATTGAGTACTTTCATTAC
Source organism: Artemisia tridentata subsp. tridentata (assembly GCA_021014915.2). NCBI lineage: Eukaryota > Viridiplantae > Streptophyta > Magnoliopsida > Asterales > Asteraceae > Artemisia > Artemisia tridentata. The sequence continues at coordinate 79,317,386 of CP139506.1, read as the reverse complement.
TAGCAGCCTCAGCTGATGTAGTGAAACGACGTCAATTTGGATCCTAGTTTTCAAATGAAAATTAAATGGTAATTTACCGTGGGTGTTTAATTTTCTTGAAAAGTTTAATTATCGAAAGTACTAACATTTGAATTTTTTTTCTGTAGAAATAGCCCACCCCGACAATAATGTTACGCCCCAAAAACGAACTTCTTTTTTTTTTTTTTTTTTTTTTTTTTTTTTTTTTTTACCCAGACACTATTACCCCAAGTTTTAGTCTAAAATACCCCTTTTTCCCTTTTGTTCTCTTTTACCCCGATTTTAGTCTAAAATACCCCTTTTTCCTCTTTTACCCCGGTTTTAGTCTAAATTACCCCTTTTTTCCCTTTTGTACTCTTTTACCCCGGTTTTAGTCTAAAATACCCCTTTTTCCTCTTTTACCCCGGTTTTAGTCTAAATTACCCATTTTTTCCCTTTTGTTCTCTTTTACCCCGGTTTTAGTCTAAAATACCCCTTTTTCTCTTTTACCCCTGTTTTAGTCTAAAATACACCTTTTTCTCTTTTACCTTAGTTTTAGTCTAAAATACACCTTTTTCTCTTTTACCCCAGTTTTAGTCTAAAATGCCCATTTTTCGGAAAGACCACTTCTATGACCCGACAATTAACGAAACTTTCCAGATTTACTTCTTATATCATTGGGCTCAATTCCATGTAAAAACATTTACCGTTTGACCACCTGGAATAGTACTTTAAAATTTGACGGGTTATGCAATAAACCCATTTTGACCCATTTTCACCATAAACCACTTATACTCCTTTCTTTTCCCACCAAACTCAATCAATATCATTTCATAAACATACTAAATATGTTCCATGTACACTTGACCCGTTTACAACCCAAAATGGGTAAAAATGCACCTAATCCAAACGCCCCTTTAACTTTTACTAAAAACACTTAAAACACACTTGACACCTCGTTAGACCACCAAACCATTACACGACTTTGACACACATTATACAACTCATAAAAAGACTCTCGGGGGTACAACCTTGACTCGAGCCCGGTATTCTACCTAGCTCCTAACGTATATTATCTTCCAAACCGCTTATCAAGTTCTTAAACTATGACCCATGAACCTTCCTTCCGTCGCACATGAACCTACAAAACATTATCAACTAAAAGGGTAAGCTTACGCTTAGTAAGTAACTAGATTAGTACATGATCAATACTTCCATTCACATTATATGCATCAAGAACATACTTAGTCATTGACTCATAACCAAACCAAATTCATTACCATTTACATAACAACATCATAACTATATCACATTTACATCATAACATTGAACACAACAAACATAAACTTACCTTAGACCTTTCAATCTCATGCCCTATCTATTGATCCTCACTTATTAACACACTTCCTATTATCCCAACTTACTAATCCAAGGCTTAATCCTAACAACTCATTCATCAACACATAACATGAGAATATTCATATTAAACACATAGAAATCTAAGTTACTTACCTTAGCTTCCAAAGCTAAGCTACAAGTCATGATTCCACCATTATCACCATCATCACATCCTCACCTTCAACATATCATCACCATCATCTTCCTAATTCGCAACAATCACTCATAAACACTTAATAACTCAAAATCAATAACTATAACAATTAACACACCCTTTAACATACTTGGTCATCATATGATCATACTTGATCATATGATGGACACCCTTTAAATACTCACTAAACCCAACACATAAACATCATTTCCTTTTAATTGTACTAAAAACACCATTTACCCAATTTCCCCAAATTGGGTACATGAACCCTAACTCTTGAAATAACCAATTAAACACTAATTAGAGGTTACTTACTTGCAAGGATTATTGCTAGGCTTAAACTCTTGATCTTGGACTTAATCTCTACACTTGATCATCAAGACTTGCATTTTTCCCTCTTCTTTTTCTCCTCTAAGAACCGGCCTTTAAAGACCCAATAATGATATGGAGATTACTAGAATCTCCTGGATATATTTAGATAAGATGCAAGTTTGCCTAATTGGCAAGATTGGTCCCTTAAGTCCTATTTCTCTTATTTTGGCCACACTACGTATCTTAGCACTTTTGGTCTATTGCAACTTTATCCCTTGAAGTCTATTCCCTTTCTACTTGAGCCACATAATACTTTCTTTAACTATCTAATACATTGGTTGACTATAAGGTTGAATATCGGGTTAGACTATAACGTAACATTCATTGACTGGCCAATCACGTAGAGTCCTTAGCATATTCCATCTAGGGTGGGGCCTACTCGTAACCGGGATACGGGTCTAACAAATAACATGTCAAACATGACCTCTGCTTTCAAATCTATGATTGAAAGAGAGAAATTGACTGGGACTAAAAACTTCAATGATTGGTACCGTTCTCTGAGGATTGTTCTCAGAGTGGCCAAAAGACTTGATGTTATTAGCGAGCCTCTTCCTGTAGCTCCTGCTGCCAACTCATCTAATGAGATATTGCAAGCATTCAATGACAACTGGGAAAAGCACAATGATGTGGCTTATATAATGTTGTCAGGCATGGATACTCAATTGCAGAAGCAATTTGAGCATCATGGCCCTATGGACATGATAAACGAACTCAAACGTATGTTTTAGAAGCCACCTATGGCTGAGTTGTATGATGTCCTAGACGCTTTGCAAAAGTGCAAGCAGGAAGCTGGAAAACCCGTGAGTGCCCATGTATTGGAGATGAAAGGATATCTTGACCAATTGGACACACTTGGATGCGGGTATGTGCAAGATGTGAAAGTTGGCCTCATCAACCGATCCCTCAATGAGGAATTGTATGGTGAGTTCGTGCGCAACTTTAATATGCATTGCACGGGGAAGACGATAAGTGATTTGCATGCAATGCTTATCGACTTTGAGAAGGGACTCTCAAAGAAGGCACCTACACCAACTGTGATGGCGGTTCATGGTGGTAGGATCACTAAGCCGCGACATGTGAACAAGAAGGGCAAAGGCAAAGCTGATAAAGGGAAACAGGTTGTGGTCCATCAGCAGAAGCCTAAGAAGCAGAATCCTGTGAAGAAGGATTATCCCAAGAAGGATACGGCTGCTTGTCACCACTGCAACACTCCTGGACATTGGAAGAGGGACTGTCCATTGTTGCTTGAGGAGTGTCGCAAGAATAAAAATGCCAAGGCTGCAAACGGCGCGAGCACTTCAGGTATTTTTATGGTTGAATTATTTTCTTTTCCTCGTAAGCAAAATGCCTGGATATATGATACAGGATGTGGTACTCACATTTGTAATACATCGCAGGGGCTTAGAGGAGCTAAGAAGCTGAACTATGGGGAATGCTACTTGTATGTCGGCAACGGTATACGTGCAGCAGTGGAAGCCATAGGGACTTTTGACTTACTTTTACCTTCGGGTTTAATTTTAGTATTGAACAATTGTCATTACGCACCGTCTATTGTTAGAGGTGTTGATTCAGTTTCTTTATTGTTGGATAATGGTTTTGAGCATACTTTTAATAATAATGGAATTTCGGTTTCTTTAAATTATGTTTTTTTATTTTAATGCAATTCCATTAAATGGTGTGTTTGAAATTGATATGGAAAATCATGCATCCAACTGAAATAATTCTGTGTATAGCATTGACAATAAGAGAATCAAGTCGAACTTGGATTCATCTTATTTATGGCATTGTCGTCTTGCTCATATAGGCAAGAAACGCATGGAAAGGCTGCAATATGATGGGCTTTTGAAAGATATCGATGATGATTCATTCGATAAATGAGAATCTTGCATATCTGGGAAGATGACAAAGAAACCTTTCCATAGCAATATGGAAAAGGCTTCGGATCTACTTGGATTGATACACACGGATGTGTGTGGTCCACTTAGACATGTGTCTAAACGCGGTGCTACCTACTTCCTAACCTTCACGGATGACTATAGTCGTTATGGTTGTGTTTATTTACTTAAACATAAACATGAAGTCTTTGAGACATTCAAGGTTTTTAAAAGTGAAGTAGAATTACAACTCGGTAAGAAGATTAAGGCTCTTCGATCCGATCGTGGTGGTGAATATTTAAGCCAAGAGTTTAAAGATTATCTAGCTGAGTGTGGCATTGTCCAGCAACTCACTTCTCCTTATACTCCACAACAAAATGGTGTATCAGAAAGGATAAATCGTACATTGCTTGATATGGTACGATCTATGTTTAATCTAACAACTCTTCCCTTATCCTTTTGGGACTATGCTCTTGAAAGTTCTGTTCGCATATTAAATATGGTTCCAACTAAGAAGGTTGATAAGACTCCATATGAATTATGGACTGGAAAAGCTCCCAATTTGTCTTACTTAAAGGTCTGGGGTTGTGAGGCGTTTGTTAAACGTGACTCACCAGATAAACTCCAACAAAGATCTGTTAAGTGTATCTTCGTAGGATACCCTAAGGAAACAAGGGGTTACTACTTTTACTTCCCACTAGAAAATAAAGTCATTGTGGCTAGGTATGGTGAATTCCTTGAGGAGAGTTTCTTGTCTCAAGAATTCAATGGGAGAGTATATGATCTTGAAAATGATCAAGAAGATACGTCACCTTCTAAGAACACTAACACACTTCCTGTGGAACCTGAAAGTTTAGGTCCTCCACCTGAAGTTGAAGTGGTTCCCATCCGTAGATCTTCAAGATCTACAAAAGCTCCTGAACGTCTATGTTTAAACGTAGAGTGTGAGGAAACTATACTAGGGGATCTTGATGAGCCAACTAGTTATAGGGCTACCATTAATAGTCCTGAGAAGGATAAATGGCAGGTTGCTATGGATGGGGAAATGCAATCCATGAAAGACAATAAAGTCTGGATTGAAGTAGACCTTCCTCCCAATGCTAAGGTAGTTGGGAGTAAGTGGCTCTTCAAAAAGAAGACGGACATGGATGGCAATGTACACACCTACAAAGCTCGTTTGGTGGCTAAAGGCTTTACCCAAACATATGGTGTCGACTATGAGGAGACCTTTTCTCCTGTGGCTGACATTAGAGCTATTAGGATTCTTATAGTCATAGCTGCTTACTATGACTATGAGATATGGCAAATGGATGTCAAAACCGCCTTTCTGAATGGTCGCCTAGATGAAGACATCTATATGGCGCAACCAGAAGGGTTTGTGAATCCAGATTTTCCTGAGCGGGTATGCAAGCTTCAAAGATCCATTTATGGATTGAAGCAAGCATCAAGGCAATGGAATAAGAAATTTGATGAGGAAATCAAAAGGTTTGGATTTACTCAAAATTTCGATGAGCCGTGTGTATACCACAAAGTTAGTGGGAGTATGATGAACTCAAATAAATACATTTTATTATCATCATTTATCCTATTTATTTGACTTGTTTTATTATATTATATATGAGAATCGATACATTAATGTTTACTTTAGTAATTCTCAGGTAAAAACAAGCATTATGTGAAACTTGGCGATTTTGAACTAATTATGGAGCAAAACAAGCGAGATGTCAAAAGTCTACTGAAATCCAGAAGATGCGCCGTATCTCACTCAACAGATATGACGCAATATCATACTTAGATGAATTCGAAGACCATTGCCTGACTTTGAAGAATGCGCCGCATGCAATTCTGTCATGCGCCGCATATGAAACTTTGGTCAAAGAAGAAGATCAAGCTCGTTCTACTCCAGATACGCCGCAATATACTTCTAACATACGGCGTATCACTATCAAGATTTCACCAGTTACAATCCAAGACAGCTAAAGTACATGCGCCGCATACAAAGATCAAGTTACGCCGCATCTGAAGATGGTGTACGAATATTTCAGAATATATTAATCTTGGACCCCACGCGAAGTTAAGTCAATGCGCCGCATCTATCAACTCAATGCGCCGCATCGATCCCTCAGACAGAAACTATAAATACCCCAAGGTCAGACGAATTTAAGGGACCTTTTTTATAACCCTAGAGCCGAATCCAGACGACCAAGCAGCACAAGACACACATCAAACAAAGATACAAGAGCTGTAAGAAGGTCCTGCATGTATTCAATTCATTAAGTAGTTTTGTTTTATTGTTATAGTACGCTTTAATTCATCAGGATTGATGGGCTTGTGTCATGTGACTACGGAAGATCATACACTCCCCTTAATATTGCTTTCCCATTAATTAAAGTTTATATGTTGATGTCTTTGGTGACTTTTATTAGTGCGTTGATAACCTCTGTGTCTGGCTGAGTCTTGCTTGGGTCGCCATGCCCCTTCCTCGCCTATTTATTTTAGCGTCTCTAGAAAAGTAGGATAGACATAAGTAATCATTAAGGGTTTACTCGTCGATAAGATTAGAGCCAACGAGAAAGGTTTAATTATATACACTTCATATAAAACTAGCAATAAAATAAGTGACAAGCTATTTAATTATCAGGACAGGTCTTCTTATTGTCTCGAGTATCTATCTGTGTACGTGTGTGCTAATCGCTGATTCGTGCTCATTAGTTTAGTTTTCTATTTAATTATAACCAAACTGTGCCAGTCTCTCAGGCTGAACCCCCTTGTGTTAGATTAGGTTGTATAACTAACTTAGGATATTAAAATACTAATTAGAATAACTAGATAATACGTTCCAATCTTAGTGATCGACACTCTGCTTACCATTATATTCATACTGACCGGGTACACTGCTCGTTAAGTGTGTGTGTTATTGATAAGTTGGCTAAATATAAATTTAAAACTTGAGTAGGCATTAATACTGCTAAACCGCAACGACACATCACGCGCATCAAGTTTTTGGCGCCGCTGCCGAGGAGTGAATTGTTATTATCTGTTAATTTGATTAAGTATTTTAATTAGGTTTTTCTTTTTAGTTTTTTTTTTTTAAATTCTAACCACTAACCCTGTTGTATATTAGATAGATTACATTCATTGTATAATTTGCATATTTACTGTTTTTGTGTGTTTTTGTTTTCTGTAATTTTTCTTTCTTTTTGTTTGTTTTTATTTTTGTTTTTTTTTCTGTATTTTTCTTCATTCTGTTGTCGTTGTATTGTGCTGATACAAATGATACGGCGCATCTGTTTTCACAGATACGGCTTATTGCGTTTAATTTTTATAAAATACAACGCGTTTAATAAATTCGAGTACGACGCATCTTTCCCCAAGATACGGCGTATTCTGTTTTTAATAAGAAATTTTTCTAAACGCTAACGCCATACGACGCATCTGTTTTAACAGATACGGCGTATTTTCTATTTAAATTAAAAACAGTTTTTCGAATTATTAAACAGAAGCGACGCATCGATCTTTATCGATACGACGCATATACTAAATAAAAAATCTTGTATTTTGAAACGTAACGAAAATACGGCGCATTAGCTTTTGTTAATACGACACATTTAATTTTAATAAATATAATCGATTTTTGATAATTTAAACTTGATACGGCGCATTCTAATTCATAAGCGTTGTATCTGTTTTCTGAATAAAAGTCTGATTAAATTTTAACGTAATAAGATACGGCGTATCCAACTTTCTGGATACGGCGCATCATCCGCAGATATCAGCCATTTTTATTCTTTATATTCGTTTCTAAATTCATTAATTTCTCTTCTAGCGAACAGATCCTACTGACGATTTTACCTATGATGACAGGTTTTGCTATGGAAGATATGTCAATGAACGGATATCTTGCTAAGGAACTTATGAAAGATAAGCACAATGAAAAGTCCCGCACCAAAAAGCCGTTAATTCTGGAAAGTGATGACGAGTGTGATAACTATGAAGAATGACCAGATACTATGGGTTTGGGATAAACCATGGGAATTTGGGCATATTAATCACACTTGTAAACCTTTCCGTTTCAAGGATGGAAGTAGTGAATGGCCAACCTGTGATTGGAAGAATGATGGAACCTGCAATGGGGGAAGTATAATTGGAATGAAACGAGTTGGAAACGATGTATACTTTGAAGACTATGATTGGTATGAAAAAGTTGAAGACTCCCCACGTAGAGCAGAGGCTTTGCAAGAAAAAGGTAGAATCAAATACTTAAAAGAACTAAAGGGAGCATCGAATACTACTTTCTGGGAATGGGTTCATAGAAAATGTGATGATTACACAAGGCTTAATCGACGCTTACAATGGGAATTGAAAAGAAAGTGGGACGAGACTCAAGATTATTATCAATCCATTAACTTGGTTAATTATTATCCCTATGATAATAACGATGAGTCACGAGGAAAATTAATTGATGAACTTGATGACTATTTGAATAAGGATTCTTATTTCAAGTTTGTTGATAAAGACGAAGAAGAATTCATCGAGAGAAAATGTCGACTACTTGGGATCACTTATAATAACCCACCCATGATAATTTCTGAAAAATTTGAAGTCATCAAATACTCTTTGGGACCATATGAGGAATATGTTGCGACGAAGACCAAAGAATATATTAGATTAAGTCGAACGGAAGAAAATGTTGCGGAGCTATACGGTAACATCTTTCGGATGAAAGAAGAAGGATGGCACGTAACAAGAACAAAATAAGGAGCTGAACGTGAGTCTAACTTGAAGACTCTGGAATAAAGACAAGTGCTGACCGGGAGACAACTCGAAGGAAAATTTTTTACTTTTCTGTTCTGTGTCGAGTCTGTCAGACCTGCAGAAGATGCGGCGCATCTCCATCATAAGACGCGACGCATCACCTGCACTGGTCATATCTTATTTCATTTTCTGCATTTTTATTTTTGACTTTAAAACTTTCTGTCAGTTTATTTAATGCGGCGCATCCCTGGTTAAGGATGCGACGCATCTTTTATTCTGATTCGTATTTATTCCAGGCTCGATACGGCGTATCTTCTTCCATAAGATACGGCGTATCGACTGACCTGATGATTTACAGTTTAATTTTTTAGGTTTTATTTTTACTAACTACTAATGTATTATGCAAATTTGAACCTTCTTAACTCAGGTGTATTAAAGTCTAAATGGTATTATAGATTCCTGCATTTTTGTGGATACATCATTTATGAAGCTTAAACGTTCTCATCCACAAGAAAGTTGATTTTTGCTCTTATACGAATAATGGAGGATCATACCGAGCAAATCTCAGGGGAGTTTTTCTGTTCTAATTCTTTTATTTTCCAGTTTTTAACCTTTGACACAAACAACGAGGACGTTGTTTAACTTAAGTGGGGGGATGGAGAATTAGAACACTTACTTGTCCTAAACTTTTTCAAAATATGCTTAAAATGCGCTTAATATATCAAAATTTAAAATTTTTTTAGCATGTTTTTGTTTAAAGTCAAAATTACATAACCGCACACATAACTCTATTCTTTCAAAAATATTAAAACTTTAGTGTGCCGGTGACTTGTAAACTTTAGAACTTGGCTTGTATACTATTCGAGACCACCATAATGAGTATTATCTATATAATTGGAGTGACTTGTCTAAATTGGTAAATTTCTAGGATTACACCCAAATAGCCTTTATATGTTATGTGATATTAACTAAATACACTGGTTAGTTAACCCCCGTATAAACCCTTTGTTTACTCTCACTTTTAGAGTAAGATACCCCTAGAAAAACCCTCAGAGCCATTCCTTTCGTTTCTTACACCTTTGATATAATGTTTCGATACACCCTTACACCTTAGCCTACCCTGTAGATTAAAATCCGTGGTTAATTGCTTTAGGCAAAGTGTGTTTCCTTACATTACCTGTGTTCGCGTGCGTAATTCATTATCTTTGGTTAGGTCGGGAAATTGCACAATGCAATTGGTATGAAAGTAAATATTGTATAACTTTTAGTTTATTTTTCGTGTGTTTGCTACTTTCACTATTACAGTTATTTCTGAAAGTATGAAGAGTATGGAAAAATTATCCGGAAAAATAGTGATAGAAAAGTTGTGAAATTTTACACATATATGTTGATGTCAAAAAAAAAAAAAGAAAAAAAAGTTGGAAGTTTGTTTTAACCAACTTATGTAAAGTTTTGTATTAAGTGGGAGATATCACCACTATTTGTTGTTGTATATTATATTTATGGATTGAATGGGAGTTGGCCGTTATGGGAACGCCAACTAAGGTTATTCTTTGATTGAGATTTTGTTGAGTATAATTCGTGTCTACCTAAAGCGTGTGTTTCAAGTGTTAAAGCGTGAGTTATTCAATGATATGAGTCTTATTCATGGGATGGTTGGGAAAGTGATTAACCACACTTAGGATTTTAATTTATCTGTTTTGTTTATTTTTCATTTTACACCAATTTGTATCCCAAATATTATCCATACCCTATATCATTCTTCATCAAAACCTTTGATTTATTGAGATTAGGGATTTGAGCAATCTTAAGTATCGTAGTCGTGGATTCGGCTATGTATTTATGATTTTGTCGCCCTTTTTGATATAATATTATTGGTGAAGATTACTTGGTCCTATCTTTAGCCCATTCGAGTTAAGGAATTGAGCAATTGCAAGTATCGTGGTCGTGGATTCGATCATGTATTTGTAATTTTGTCGCCTTTTCTGGAATATGAGATCGATAGAGATTAAAAAGATTGATCAACCCTTAACCAACAAACCCTTTTTACCGCTTTAGACTTGTTACTCCTTGGCTTTAGTGGGGGAGATGCGTATACTTGCCAAGCCTATGATAGAATATTCGTCACGACTAAGCAACTAAACAATTTAGAATTGTTTTACATTAAAAATTATTTTGGTTTCTACTTCGTTAAGTGTTTGGTTGTGTGATTATGACAAAACGAATACGTGTTTAAATATAAAAATAAATCCTAATATCTTTTAGGATACATTTTCATATGATTAATTCTAAGGTTTACTTGGGGACAAGTAAAGTTCAAGTGGGGGGATATTTGATGAACCCAAATAAGTACATTTTATTAATCATCATTTATCCTATTTATTTGACTTGTTTTATTATATTATATATGAGAATCGATACATTAATGTTTACTTTAGTAATTCTCAGGTAAAAACAAGCATTATGTGAAACTTGGCGATTTTGGACTAATTATGGAGCAAAACAAGCAAGATGTCAAAAGTCTACTGAAATCCAGAAGATGCGCCGTATCTCACTCAACAGATACGACGCAATATCATACTTAGATGAATTCGAAGACCATTGCCTGACTTTGAAGAATGCGCCGCATGCAATTCTGTCATGCGCCGCATATGAAACTTTGGTCAAAGAAGAAGATCAAGCTCGTTATACTCCAGATACGCCGCAATATACTTCTAACATACGGCGTATCACTATCAAGATTTCACCAGTTACAATCCAAGACAGCTAAAGTACATGCGCCGCATACAAAGATCAAGTTACGCCACATCTGAAGACGGTGTACGAATATTCCAGAATATATTAATCTTGGACCCCACGCGAAGTTAAGTCAATGCGCCGCATCTATCAACTCAATGCGCCGCATCGATCCCTCAGACAGAAACTATAAATACCCCAAGGTCAGATGAATTTAAGGGACCTTTTGTATAACCCTAGAGCCGAATCCAGACGACCAAGCAGCACAAGACACACCTCAAACAAAGATACAAGAGCTGTAAGAAGGTCCTGCATGTATTCAATTCATTAAGTAGTTTTGTTTTATTGTTTTAGTACGCTTTAATTCATCAGGATTGATGGGCTTGTGTCATGTGACTACGGAAGATCATGCACTCCCCTTAATATTGCTTTCCCATTAATTAAAGTTTATATGTTGATGTCTTTGGTGACTTTTATTAGTGCATTGATAACCTCTGTGTCTAGCTGAGTCTTGCTTGGGTCGCCATGCCCCTTCCTCGCCTATTTATTCTAGCATCTCTATAAAAGTAGGATAGACATAAGTAATCATTAAGGGTTTACTCACCGATAAGATTAGAGCCAACGAGAAAGGTTTAATTATATACACTTCATATAAAACTAGCAATAAAACAAGTGACAAGCTATTTAATTATCAGGACAGGTCTTCTTATTGTCTCGAGTATCTATCTGTGTACGTGTGTGCTAATCGCTGATTCGTGCTCATTAGTTTAGTTTTCTATTTAATTATAACCAAACTGTGCCAGTCTCTCAGGCTGAACCCCCTTGCGTTAGATTAGGTTATATAACTAACTTAGGATATTAAAATACTGATTAGAATAACTAGATAATATGTTCCACTCTTAGTGATCGACACTCTGCTTACTATTATATTCATACTGACCGGGTACACTGCTCGTTAAGTGTGTGTGTTATTGATAAGTCGGCTAAATATAAATTCAAAACTTGAGTAGGCATTAATACTGCTAAACCGCAACAACACATCACGCGCATCAGAGTAACACTACTTTCCTAATTCTATATGTCGATGACATATTAATTGTGGGAAATCATATACCAAGCCTTAATGATGTTAAGGATTATTTGGGTAAATGCTTTTCTATGAAGGATTTAGGAGAAGCAGCGTATATCCTTGGAATCAAGATCTATAGAGACAGATCTAAGCGGTTAATTGGATTAAGCTAAAGTGCTTACATGGATAAAATATTGAAAAGATTCAATATGCAAAATTCCAAGAAGGGATATTTGCCCATGCAAGTGGATCATGGCTTAAGTAGCGAAATGTGTGCTTCTACACCTGAAGAGGTGGAATACATGAATAAAGTTCCATATGCTTCAGCAGTAGGATCTATCATTGTAAAACCCAAAAATTTGAAACATGTAAAAAGACCAAAATGCCCTTATAATCTTAAAAGGTATTAATAAACATATAAAGTACTGAATTAGTCCCAAACTTTCGGGAATGATCAAGATATGAAGCCAAATAATTTTGGTAATTATATTTTAATATTTTGAAAGTATATAAAAATTCAAAATCACACAAATATGTCATGTGGGCCGAATTTTTCATTATACATGTTATTATTTTTATTAAATCCTTATAAATCAAATAAAACCAAAATAAATCAAGTATAAAGAAGGAAATGATCAAGATTTTGAAACCAATTGATTTGGTCACACCCAAACCGAAATTCCAGCCATTTTCTTTCCCTATACTCGGCTCTATCACCCTTAATTAGCTAACCCTCTTTTAATTATTAAAAACCCTAGCCGAATAAACATAAACACACACTAAAATCCATATCAAACTCATTTGATTTTCTGGAGGCCTTGAACTATTTTTCCGGTGTTAATGATCATTCAAGAAGGCTAGGAAAAATAGCCTTGGGGTTTTTAGGTCGCTCGTTTGGTCGCTAAGAATTTTGATTGGTCGTAAATTGCATCCGAGGGTTTTAAAACCTTCACGACTCATCTACACGTTCAAGCTTTGATCTGGTATTTTTCTTATGTTTATTTCAATATATAAGACTCAGATAAAATATAGGATTCGAATCATGCAAGTTTAAAAGGGTCGAATGAATTATAAAAGTGTAAAACGGGTATAAATTCCAAAATGAGTTATACGATTTTTCTGAGTGATGTGTTTATTTTATTCGAACATTATATGAATCATAAGTCCTGGGAAAAATGTTTGTAAGATTTATGGAAGCTTAGATCGATCGTTCTAAATTAAAAGGGTTAAAACATACGTAAATCCTAAAATATATAACACGAATTTTATGGGTGTGAATCATATTTTATTTGGATTCTATATTATATATATGATCTGGGAAAAATGTTCATTCGAATTATTATAACATAATATGGCCTTGTCGAAATTCTTGTTCTAATCGGGTTTTAATGAAAACTTGTAAATGGATTAAGAATCTAACGAGTGACCTAGGGTTTTATATTTTGGGTTAGATCTGGACAAATTAATGATATAATGATGGAATAATTATGGGAAAATGATTTGGGAAATTAGGGTTAGGGTTTGGTGATTTATTTGTGTTACCGATTGATTTTTAAAAGAGGAAGGGGACGTTTTGTAAATTATGAAACTCGTGGGCTATTTTTGTAATACACTATAGATTGGGACTGATTTGAATAAAATATAACATGGGGGTGTTTTACGTAAAATATGTAACTTATGGATTTAAAATGTAAATTGTTAATTATATTGTGTCGAATTGTAAATTAAATAAAATAGAGGGACTTGTATGTAATTTCTGGAAATTGAAGGTGGTTTCGTATAATACTTAAAATAAGGGGCTTGATGTGTAATTTGGAATAATTGAAGGCTTAATGTGTAAATATGAATATTGTAAGGATTAATTTGTAATTTAATTAATAATAAGGTTTAATTTGTAATTTATATAACTTAAGGGTTTAACTTGTAAAATGGTTAAAGTTAGAGGATTGGAACTGTAATTATGGGAAACTTATGGATTAAAATGAACGACTTGTAATACCTGCTAATTCTGGAAACCTGCTAAAAATAGAAAGTTACTAAATATGGAAAGTTGCTATTTTTAGAAAGTTACCTGAAAAGGAAAGTTACTAAAAATGGAAAGCCGACTAAAATAAGTAATCTGAATTAAACAAGCTAATAATAAGACAGTCCTGAATTCGTGTAGATTCGCTGAAGATGGAGTTGCTTCCGACCTTGATATTTTCTGTTGTGTTTTCATTTGCGGTATAAGGTACAGATATTCTGAACCTTCTCACAGGTTTCTCATGATCTCTTTCATTTTCTGATCTGTCAGTTTCTGTATTGATGCCATTGCTATGATCCCCTTTGTTATAAATTCCTGATATAAACCAACTTGATATGAACCTTTCTGATATGATATCTGACCCTGAGTTCTCCGATATATTGAACCCTGTTCTGCTCACTTGATACTTGATATATTTCGTTCATCACCCTGTGACATGAATACTCAACCCTTGGATACTTGAAGTCCTTTTGATATTATGACTAAAATTGGAAAACCTTTCTTAATTATATCTGAAAATGTTTGAGAAAAACTATTTTAAAACGGTATTGTTGAACACGATATTATATCTCGTCTAAATGAAATTGTACTAAGGTTTTATGAAAATTCCTTTTTAAGACTTTCTTTATAAAAAGGGTTTTACTAAACATCATTCTATGAAAGTCACTGGAAGATTATTTTAATACAAGTTTAATATGAAACCTTTGAATTAAAATCTTTTCTATGAACCTATAAACCTTTTTGATTATGAACCTTGGATATGACCTATTGAACCTTGATTTGAACCTTATTATAAACCTGGTTATAAAATCTTATTTGAAACTTAATTTGAACTTTGATATAAGCCTTAATCTGATACACTATTTTTGAACCTGGACTTGAACATTGTTATAAACTCTGATATAAACCCATCTGATTTCTGAACCTCTGATATACACTCTGTAACCTCTGACATGGACCTTATAATCTGAACCCTCTGATATGACACTCTGATTTTGACCTGATACTTGATACTTGACCCTGACCACGGTTTGATACCCGAGCCAACTCACTAGGCATGAGGTGTTCATGTCCTTGTCATTGATGCACCGATGACTTGACTCTAGGGTAGGAGAGAGATGACCTATCCCGTCCCTGATTTTATTGTTATGTAGGAGAAGATTCTGGCCTACTGGGGCGTATGGATGCATCCTAGATTTGTTCTGTCTCTGTTATCTGTTAGTATTTACTGGTTATATATATATCTCTGGTGACTGATGGTGTGTGCGATACACGTCTTTCACAACCTCTGGGAGCTAGCTACTCCATATATAATTGATACATGAGGACACCCCTCATATTATCTGGTTACTTGAGAGGCATCCCCTCCGGATTACTGATATGGTTACATGGTTATGATACTTCTGTTTCTGGGCTCGTGGTGGATTACTGTTTTTCCCTTACCATATACATTTACTTACTTTGTCCCTTATTATACCTTGCACTGTTTCCCTTTACCTTTACCTATTTATTATTCCCTATCCCTTTATCCTTACTCCTTTATTTACCCTTTAACTCTGATTATGTCTGCATGACCTGTATTTCTGATACTCTGTACTATTCTTTATTACTGCTTGTTACCGTTATATCTGTTCACTGAGCTCTCGTAGCTCAGCCGCATTTCTTTTCCTGCGACAAGTTTTAGTAGGAAGCTGGGTATAAGTGGAGAGTATCATTGGACTTAGAATACTACACTGTGATAGATATTTTGTTATAGAGATGACTAGAAGAATTTTTTATTTTCAGACTTAGTATTTATTCCTCTGTAATTCTGTATTTCCTTGTAATTTCTTGTAACCTTTGTACTTCTATGTATTATTGAAGATGTATGCTTATGTATGTTTCTGATATGTCACCATTGTTGTGACATCTCTACCCTTGTCGGGTCGGGGTGTTACAATCATGTATGCAGTTAGATGCACAAGGCCAGATGTGGCGTTCGCGCAAAATTTGACCAGTCGTTACCAGCAGAATCCATGGAAAGATCACTGGCATGCTGTTAAGAACATTCTTAAGTATTTAAGGAATACTAAAGATATGTTTCTTGTGTTCGGGGGAAATCCAGACGCAGAACTGAATGTTACAGGTTTCTGCGATGCGTCCTTTCAAACTGATAAAGATGATACGAAGTCTCAAACGGGTTACGTTTTTGTCATAAATGGAGGAGCTGTAGACTGGAAGAGTAAGAAGCAGAGTACAACGGCCAGGTATGCTACAGAAGCTGAGTATATTGCTGCATCGGAAGCTACAATGGAAGCTGTTTGGATAAGGAAATTCATTTCGGATCTTGGAGTGATGCCGTCAATTGAATTACCTATAAATGTGTATTGCGACAACTCTGCTGCAATCACATTCGCCAATGAATCTGGAGTTATGAAGGGCGCCAGACACTTTCGTAGAAAGTATCACTATGTTCGAGAACAAGTTGAACAAGGAGAAATCAATGTACTCAAAGTTCACACAGATGAAATCTGGCTGATCCTTTGACGAAGGCATTATCTAAGGAAACGTTTACTCGACATGCTGAGGGTATTGGTCTTCATTTAGCCAGTAGTTTCATGTAAATCTGTGGTTAGTGTATTTGATAAGGGATATGTAAACAATATTATTTTTTAATGAAATAAAGTGCGGATAACGTTTATTACTCCCTCCGTCCCACTATAAGTGTCCACTTTCCATTTGCACAAAGTTTTAGGAAAGTGGGGCCAACTACACTCTCCACCAATCAAATATCAGTATTACCCACTAAAGTCTCTTCTCATTGGTTGAAAATATTCCCGGACACTTAATATGGGACAAGCAAAGATACCATTGTGGACACTTATAGTGGGACGGAGGGAGTATCATTTATTAATATTGTAACCTATATTTGCATGTTTAAATCCGTGAATAATTTAATTTATTCTAAATAGTCCGTTGTCGATTAATGATATGGGAATATCATTAAATTAAGACAAATGTGAGGATTGGTAGAATGTACTGTAAGGTTGAGATACCAATATCACATGATATTCAATATTGGATAAATTGAATATAGGACTTATCCCAACCACATGATTATACTTTATGGATCACCGTCATTAAGTAAATCATGAATATTTATCCTCAGACTTGAGATACCAGGTGACTGCCGAGGATGTAGCTTATTTTCTATAAGATAGTCTAACGCTATCCGTAACAAGTGGCTATAAGGGCTATTTTCGGAGGTGATGTGAAATCTAAGGGTTACGCTCGTATTCAACAAAGGATTTGTTCCTTCAACTTTGTGTTGAAGTTTAATACTGCTTGGCCACTCGTAGGATTGACAAGATGTTTGCGTGCGCACGCCCAAAGTCTATCTGGAAGACGTTAAGATGTTTTGGTAATCTTGTTCAATTATGCATAAACGAGAAACTAATTGTTAATTATGGAACGACCTAGATCCATATCCATATTAACGCGGTATTATAAACAAAAGGATAAGTATGGTGATTATATCATCACGTGGTTTTTTCAGAAAAACCATACTCGGATCGAACTGGGGGCATTGGGAAGGTTAAGCTAGACTAACCCATGTCATTACAATATTAATGACTATCCAAGTGGGAGCTGTTAGAGTTTGTGGATTTTTATTAATATATGTATGTCCGGTTTCGAACCCGAGACTTGGGGATTGCACACAATACGTAAGAGTCTCAATGGTTTGAATAATTAAATATATGTTTATGATTTATTTATTCATTTCACAAACAAATAACTTAACGGTTGTTAGTACTTAACGGAGTTAGAGATAACGGTCGTTAAAGGACTAATAATGAAAAAGGAGGAAAGAAGGATCTAGAAACCCTTGCTTGGGCTTAGATCGACCGAACCCACCCTTAGGGATAGGGGAGTCGGTTTTGTAGCTTGGAGAGGAAGTTTGGTTTGCCTATAAATACAATCCCATTGTATTGGTTATTCCCTAATCCTAATTTCCAAGCAAACCCTAATTCTCTTCTTCTCCTCTCCATTGTGGCCGATCGGTTTTCTTGTCCCAATCACCTTGGGATTGCCGAATTTGCTACAACATAAGTTAGGGATTTGTTTGTGATATTAGAACCTAGCTTTTCCCATTGAAACGCTAGTATTACGTGTGTACAAGAACGGAGTACAAGCTTGCTTTAGCTTGTTGTTACTTTGCCCTATTCGACTACATAGTGGTTGATTCTCATTAAACCCATATTAGGGTTTATATTGTTCTTGGTGATCACGTGGTTTCTTGTTCTTGCTAGAAACCTAAAGGTACGCATCTATTTAATCTTTAGTTAATTATTTACATGTTATTGTAGATCCTACATCCGCTGTGCAATATGCTTTGATGTTCATGTTATGTTTATTAGTTTATAGTTTTATGATTCTAATATTCCAACAGTTTATTTAAAACACCATTCGACTCATGTTTCCTCAGATTACCATTTTTTATACGTGATAAAACAAAACCAAACAATACTTTTTCGAGCCAAAACCAATTCCACCATTAGACACTAATTCTCATTGGGCAACAGACCCTTAACCTCGACACTCTTAACACACCCGCATGCAACACACTACTCAACCACCACTTACTGGATAGAAACATGCACCTACGAAATCCACAACAAGCCTAATCTTTTATTTTGTTTAGACTTGACATACACATTGTTAGCCTTAAAGTTTTGTCATATGTGGGAATTGCAATAGCATTTAAAGTACAAGGACTAGTTTAGTCATATTGCTAAGTTAGAACTTGTATTCATGTAATAAATACCCTCCTATGTCAACACTAGGAAGGTTGGGGATTCACATTGTTTTTGAGGTGTGTATGTTTTCTCTCCTTTCTCTCTCTAGAAAGCATACACACCTCCCAATCAATAAACCGAATTTATCATGTTTAATCTTTAGTTCGTGTTTATCGTGTTTCCTCCACCTCCTCAACGTGAATCTTGGCTTCTAAAATTGGTATCAGAGCTAACCGGGGGTGAATCGTGGTGTATTTTAAGGTGATAAATGTGATTTTTGTTGAGTTTTATCTCGATTCTTCTTCATCTTCTTCATCAGCCGAGTTTAAAGTTATATTGTGTTCGATTTGTGCTCATAAAAAACCCACTGTTGCGTTTTTTTCTCTTCTAAAAATCGTGGCAGTTTGTGGTTTTATTCTTGGAATCGAACACTAATTGTTGAAGATAAGGTTGTGTTTTATCGACTTGGTTTGTGAATTTGTGATACTTCTTCACTCGAATCTGGTGTTTAAAGGTTGGATCTTTGTGTGTTCTAAACTTTTTAGATCGACACAAATCAAAACAAGGTTCATACGATTTGTTGTTGGAAAAATTGATTTTTTATGCGTATGATCATTGTTATGAATTATTGATTTGACTTGGCAAGTTGGTGAAAGTTAGTAGCATGGGCATGGCAGTGGAAAAGTCTTACAAGTCAGTGGGCAAGTAGCAAAAGTCCCAAAAGTTGGTGAAAGTGGGTACAAGTCTGCCACTTATCGAAATTGAGTGCTGTCAGCGTTTTATCGCAATTCATGTGTTTTATCGGAATTGCATTGTTTTGCATCTTATCGCAATTGGCCCATTTTATCGCAATTCAAAGTTGGGATCCTATCGCAATTCAAGATTGTGGGTTATCGCAATTCAGGTCTGACAGAATTATCGTAATACCCAAAATTTCAAAACATGCAAAATTACCAAAATACCCGTGCAACTTAAAAATTCAATTAATGATTAAATAAAACACCAAATAAATCCCAAACTCTTGGAAATTAACAACATATGAAGTAAGATAATTTTTTTTACAACATTTTAATATTTTACATGTACAAAAATACTTGTCACACATGAAAATGTTATATAGGCCGAAAATTTAAATAAATACACATTTATACTTTGTAAATTAAATAAAATCAAAATAAAAGGAGATAAGTACTATAAAAAGGGGAAATCAATCACAAAATCAGTAGATTGATTCACCATCACTCACTTGGGCCGAAATCTCCTCCCTCCCCCTAATAATACACGGTTTCCTACTTATTTCCTTTTCTATTATCCTTTAATCCCTAAAATCAACCCCAAAAACTCCAACCGGCCACCACAAATTTTCCACGAGTTCTTATCATTTTTCCTGAGTTCCTTGGTGCCAGAAGAAGTGTAGAAAAATGGGTGTTCGATTTTTGAAGGCTTGGTTCACTCGGTTTTAGTTTTTGTTCGAGTTCCATTCTAGCCAAGAGGTATGAAACTCTCACACTTCATTCGATCGTTCAAAAACTTATCTGGTATTTTTTGACTCTCTTTACATCATATATGATCTAAATAAAATGGTTATCACGATCCATGCATGCTATTCAAATCGTTTAGAATTAAACGAATCAAAAACCCTAAAAACGTGAATAAAACCTAAAATCATTCATACGAATTTTTTGCGCTTCGTATATAATTTATTTTGATTCTACACATGTTATATGACACTAGAAAAATGGTTCTTGCAATTGTCGAAGCTTAGATCATCCTTGGGAAATTATTTTATTAACCGGATTCATAGGAAAAAGAAGAAAAAGATAAAATCAATTCGTATGAAACTAGGGTTAGGTTTTGGTGATAAATCTAATGAAATTAATATGATTAAGGTTGTGTTAATGATTGATAATGATTGGGAAAATTTTGGGTTAGGGTTTATACATTTTTGTTTTTACCGATTTAAAATTTAAAAGTGTAGGGTGTGTTTTGTAATTTAATAAACTTGTGGGTTATTTTTGTAAGACACTTTGGACCAGGGGTGAAACGTAAAAATTGTAATATGGGGGGTATTATATGTAAAATTGGTAACTAAAAGGTTTAAATGGTATTTTGTTTAATTATTTAATTCGATTTGATAATTTGTAAAATAAAGGGACTTGTTTTGTAAATTATGAAAAGTGAAGGGTATTTCGTATAAACATTTATGTAAGGGGTATAATGTGTAATTTTGAATAATTGAAGGCTTAAGGTGTAAATATGGATATTATAAGGATTAAATTGTAATTTAATTAATTAAAGGGCTTAATTTGTAAAATTGTTGAAACTAAAGGATTAAAATTTGTAATTATGGGAAACTTATGGATTAAAATGAATAACTTGTAATATTTGCATTTTGGACCTTAACTTTGGCATATTTACATTTGAAACCCTAAAATATAGAAAGTTGTCATAATGAACCCTAAACTATCATGACTTGCTAAAATGAACCCTATTTCCATAATAATATTTAATAAATGACTTAACCTAATTACTTTGTGGAATTTGTCTAATTATGGAAATTTGCTATTTTTGGAAACTTGCTAAATAAGGAAACTTTCTAAAAATGGAAACTTGCTAATTTTGGAAACCTGCTATAAATGGAAAGTTACTAAAAATGGAAAGCCGACTAAAATGAGAAATCTGATTTGAAGAAGATATTAATAATAAGACGACCATGTATTCGTGTAGATTCGCTGAAGATGGAGTTGTTTCCGATCTTTATATTTCTAGATATGTTTGCACTTGCGGTATAAGGTACAAATATTCTACCCTTTTTCAGTAAGGGTGTCTCCTTTCTCATGACATTCTGGATTTCTGATTCATTATAGGATTTCCCTAAGCCATTGCTATGTTCCCCTTGATTTGTGAACTTGCTATGTTTCCCTCCTGAATTGTGAACTCTGATATTGAACCTTCTGATATTTGACCTTCTGATATTGACCTTCTGATATTGAACCTACTGATATTGACCTTTCTGATATTGGACCTTCTGATATTGAACCCTCTGATATGAACTTCTGATATGGACTTTCTGATATAACTGAAATGGAAATTGGACGTGAACTACCTAATATGAAACTGAACTGGATACTGGACATTTGATACTTGACCATTGACCCACATTTTGGGACTACGAGCCATAACTAGGCATGATGGTTTCATGTCCATGTCATTGATGCACCGATGGCATGACTCTAGGGCAGGAGAGTGATGACCTGTCCCGTCCCTGACTTGTTACTGATTTATTTCGTAGAGGCAGACCTTGGCCACCTAGGGCGTATGGATCATAGTCACATGATTCGGGTTCGCTCCGATTTGAATTCGCGGTACGAATTCGCAATTCGCTAGGTCCCTAAAATCTGATTCGAAGGGGGGTAGGTTCATTTCGATTCGATCCGGTTCGATTAACCCGATATTAAAATACAATAATAGATTCGTATTAGATAGTAGCAAACTAGAAATAGATACTCCAATTTCAAAGTACTTCAAATATCATATTACAAGTCTTCAAAATTAAAAGTTCAAAACCAAATAATTAAAATAAAACAAGTTCAAATCCAAATTACTCGACCCTTTGTTTTTTTCCCTTGCCAATATCTTCATCTTCCTCCAAGTCTTCAAATTCAATCCTTGATGAGCTTTCCAAGTTTGTAGATTCGGCGTCAATATCCCACTTCTTGTGTGGCCCTTCGTTATATTCTTCAGAAAACCTTGAAATAAGGCGGATGTTGGAATGAACATAAACAAGTTTGTCCGCCCTTTTATTGTTAAGCCGATTCCTCTTCACACTATGAATATAAGAATAAGTGCTCCAATTCCTTTCGGCCGAAGAACTACTTATAGGTTGTGACAATACCTTTTTTGCCACTTCAGCTAATTCCGGTGTTTCGGCACCATAAGTAGACCACCAGTCGATTGCCTCCATTGTAACCGCATCTAGTTGAGCGGCTGCTAATGAATAGAGACCCTTCTTCATGTGAAAAGTAGCAAATTGTGTTCTTAACAATTGTGCCTCATCTTTATTTTCAGCAATGCGAGTAAATGCGTCCGTGACACCTTGAACAACTTCTTTATCAAGATTTGGTGCCTTTCTTCATTGACCACCAGGTGCTAATGTTCCAAGATAACGGGTGTCGTAAAAGCGAGGACATAAAGCAAATCCCAAACAATGTAAAGGTATTGTCATTTTCTCCCACCTTTTTAACACAATTTCTTCCACCTAATAAAACAATTGAAATGATATATAAGCAGGTTGTTGCTATGAAAATATCAAAGAAAGTACCAAACATACAAGTGGGATTAATCTTCTGTAGAAGCCAAGATTCACGTATGGAGGTGGAGGAAACACGATAAACACGAACTAAAGATTAAACATGATAAATTTGGTTTATTGATTGGGAGGTGTGTATGTTTTCTAGAGAGAGAAAGGAGAGAAAACATACACACCTCAAAAACAATGTGAATCCCCAACCCTCCTAGTTGTGACTAGGAGGGTATTTATGCAAAGAGTACAAGCCTAACTTAGCTATAATGACTAAACTAGTCCTTGTACAAAGAAAGAAGTGCAATTCCCACATATGACAAAACTTTAAGGCTAACAATCTCTCCCCAAAGTGAAGTCATATGGGAATTGCTTACAATGTTCCCTACAAGTAAAATATAAACCATAAGCACAGAGAATAGTCTTCAAACGTCATTACTTCGTTCAGCTTGCAGAATCTTCTCAGCTTTCATTTCTTTACTTGCAGACGAACCATGTGAGCAAATCTAATTAGGGATTAAATCTGGCTTTACACTCTCCCCTAATTAGTGCTCTCCCCCAAACTGACAACCTTTCTGATGATTGCCCTGAATCTGAAGAAGTCTTTTGATAATTAAATGCATTTCGTCTTTAGTCTTCTAACATGCAGCGGAAAATGTAGAACAGACTGTAGACTCGACCTTCTTCAAGATTATCCGTTCGAGGGAATATAGTATCAACATCTTCATCTCACCAAATGCATCCCAGTTATTTTTCCATGAGAGATCAGCCCGTACATTTCTCTCCCCTGCTGGTTACGATTTATCGGAATCAGCATACTGATGTGTACGTGAAGTATTAACTGGAAGCACTTTATCATTAAACCCAGTCAGCCTGTGAGAAGATGTCGATATACCCAATCTACCTCCTGTATAAAAAACAACGGCTTCATGTAGTGACTACCGATGGAGAAAACCCACTATGACGAATTTGATACTGAAGTAAAATTGCCCAGATTTGTGACTTAAGCTTGTACTATCCTTGTGACTAAGAACGGTGTACCCTATACCCTTAACAGAAGTATTAGTACAAAACCTCTTGACATATCCTCAACTACGTGAGACACTGAGCACTACAACGTAACTCCTTAAAGTGATAGCTACTTTGTGAGTATAGAGAGAGAATCACAAAAGTAACTAGATATCCAAGTCTTCGTCACCATTAATATATGCCCAAACAAGTCATCTTCGCGGGATGGTAGAAAGAAAGAAGATGAAATAAGTACACGCGTCCGTAAAACCTTACTTCAAACCCAAATAAATAATAACGAATCATCCTTGTAGTCACAGTTCATTGCAAACTTTAGCCATTGTCATTTGATTGTGAATCTTGATTAGGATCTTTTCGGCTATACGTGGTGATGTTGAAGGTGCAGTCCGATAATTTCATTTGTGATTTTGTTGTGAAATATGCCATAAAATGACATTCTAATGATGCTGGAAAATTTTGAGTTTAAGAAATTTTTACGCCAAAAATTCCCCGAAAAATTCGAATTTTGGGCCAAAATTTTCACTCTTGTACCAGAATTTGAATCTCGCGTAAAAATGGACCGTTAAGTCTCCTGTGAAAATTAAATTTTACTCAAGTTTTCCCGCCATTTTTTTTTTATTTTTTTGAATTGCGATAAGTTAGTTCTGTCCGATATCTGAATTGGGATAAAGATCTCGGACAAAATTGCGATAAGGTTCTCGGATGGCATTTGGCATATCTGCGATAAGGTGTGATTTGCGATCAAATTCGTCAAAGAGCCATTTGCGATAATTTTATCGGAAGATGAATTGCGATAAAATGATCTAAGGTTGAATCGCGATAAAATTATCGGAATTTGAATTTCGATAATTTTGTCGGAAATCGATTTCCGATAATTCTGTCTGATTTAAGATAAAACAGACAAAACCCAATTGCGATAGGATTTCCGAATTGCGATAACCCGCTTGACTTTCTGAATTGCGATGGACTGCAGATTTTCACTAACTTTTTGTCCTTTTCCTTACTAGCCCACGCTTTTCACTGCCACTCTCTTACTTCTTGTAAGTCTTTCTTTCACTAACTTTGACTAATTCCTACCAACTCAAATCAATCATACACAAACAAATACTATTTTCAACAAAAAATTCTCATAGATCGAATGAACTTTTGTAGCTTGATGTCGATCTAAAATGGCTTAGAACAAACAACAATCCAACACATAGGCACAAGATTTGAGTGAAGAACTATCACAAAGTCACAAACCAACTCGTTAAAAACACAACCTTACCACTTGATTATGTGAATGATTCCAAGAAAGCCATAAACTGTCACGTTTTTAGAGAAGGAAAACGCAACAGTGGAGAACTTTAAAGACACAAATCAAACACAAAAATACCTCTAAACTCGGCTGATGAAGAAGATGAAGAAGAACCGACATAAAGTACAACATAAATCACCTTTATCACCTTAAAAACACCACGAATGGCCACCTGGTTAGCTCTTGATACCAATTGTAGAGACCAAGATTCACGTATGGGAGGTGGAGGAAACACGATAAACACGAACTAAAGATTAAACATGATAAATTCGGTTTATTGATTGGGTGGTGTGTATGTTTTCTAGAGAGAGAAAGGAGAGAAAACATACACACCTCAAAAACAATGTGAATCCCCAACCCTCCTAGTTGTGACTAGGAGGGTATTTATGCAAAGAGTACAAGCCTAACTTAGCTATAATGACTAAACTAGTCCTTGTACAAAGAAAGAAGTGCAATTCCCACATATGACAAAACTTTAAGG
The DNA here is from genome assembly GCA_021014915.2 of Artemisia tridentata subsp. tridentata. Classification (NCBI taxonomy): domain Eukaryota; kingdom Viridiplantae; phylum Streptophyta; class Magnoliopsida; order Asterales; family Asteraceae; genus Artemisia; species Artemisia tridentata. Next base: position 79,291,126 of record CP139506.1, on the reverse strand, counting down.
CTAACAGGGACAGTGAAGGCCGAATGCAATCAATTTATCCATCATGATAACTAATGTATACATAACTAGTGGATATTGTGGTGCCAATTTATCCATCCGAATGCAATCAATTTTTGTAATACTGTGGTGTCATAGATTAATTACTATTTTGCTATACTTTATCAATCAAGTCTATAGAGTAATTGTCAAAAGTCAAAACAGTTTCATAGAATTACAAAAGGAATTGGAAGCTAAAAAAAGTACCTGAGGGAAATATGAGTCATATATACTTGCTTTCATCACATCATTGATTTCTCCCAACATATTATCCATCTTCTCATAAATTTCACCCATTTTCGAGCCCTCACCATCACAAAATTTGACCATAAGATAAATAGGCTTGGTGATTTGAAGAATAGTTTCTACCTTATTCCAAAAGAGATCATCTCTAATGGTATCAACAACATCTTTAATGGTTTCAACATCACCTTGTTTTGCATAGTCTCTCCACGAATTTTTTGCAATGGTTGTAGAAAGGGCCTCTCTAAAAAGCACTAATCTATTCAACAAGATTTAATGAGAGGCGAATCTAGTTTTTGCAACTTTTAGAAGTTCCAACTTTGAATTGTCTCTAAAAATGGCTAAAGCTTGTGTATGGTTCAAAAAGAACTTGACAATCTTTTTTCCTTGTTTATATGTGTCTTGTAACCAATAAAACTCTTTTGCCAAGTCTTTAAAAATCAGGTTTAGAGTGTGTACACAACATGGTGACCAAAATATATGCTTGTAACGTTTTTCAATTTCTTTTCCCGCCGCTTTACAATTGGCTGCATTATCAGTCACCACACTAACAACATTATTTGGACCAACAGATTCAATTGCTTGAGTAAGAAATTCAGCAATCCCCTTTCCCGTTTTCTCCACACCAGAAAAGTCTTCGGCATACATAAACATAGCACCACGACTATTTACCGCAAGAACATTGATCAAACTATTATTCTTTATGTTTGTCCACCCATCAGATACAATAGAAAGCCCTTGAGAGTACCATGTATCTTTAAATGGTGTAAGGTTTTTGTCTACATCTCTAACACATTCATCTAGTAGATTGGTTCTTGCTTTCTCACTAGATGGTGCTTTATAACCAACGGGTGCCTTTCTTATAGCATTTATCATTTCAATAAAATGTGGATTACGTAAAACATTAAATGGAATCCCGTTTTCACATAAAGCCTTTACCACTTTTAAATCAACCGCATTTCTCTCTATTATAGACATACTTTGATCTATCGGTTTAGAGCCTAACGTATTTTTTTTGTAACCACAGAACTTTTTAAAGCTCTTGATACCCCCACTTTCTCAGCTTCTTTCACCCTTCTTTGCAATTGTTCATATCTGGCTCGGTCTTTTAGCATAGCAGTACACCTTTTAATGTCTGCTTTCTTACCCAATGGAGGTCCAAAAAAATGAACATGCATTCTAGTGTATGAACTTGTAAACTTTCCCTCACAATGATTACAAACCCACTGTTTAGTACCATTTTTGTATGGAATTTGGATTATACGTGAAGATAATAGAAAATACAGTTGGATTTGGATACGTGAAGATGGCTACAGAATAGGGTTAACCAGTTAATGAATAATATATTTTTATTTATGGCTACAAAATATTTTTATTACTACAAAATAGGGTTATGGTTATGGAAAACAACAGACGTGCAATAAATTCGCCGAATCGGATCTTACAAATTCGCGATTGGGACCATATGAATTCGCCGAACCGACCCTCTTGGATTCGTTTAATTTGATTACATGGATTCGTCGTTTTCATGTTTGGGTTCGCGAATCAAAGGCAAAGGGATTCGCGTTCGAACCCGAATTTGATTCGCCATATTGAGTTCGCAATTCGTGTTTAATCCAGCGAATCCTGTAACTATGGTATGGATGCATCCTAGATTTGTTACTGTATACTGTTACTGTTTCTGTTATATACTGTTATTACTGGTGACTGATGGTGTGTGTGATACACGTCTTTCACATACTGGGAGGTAGCTACTCCATTTACTGATTGAGGACTCCCCTCATGATTACTGGTTACTGAGAGGTCTCCCCTCTATATGATTATATGGTTACATGATTATATTGATACTGTTTCTGTTACTGGGCTCATAGTGGATTTCTGTTTTCCTACACCTTATAACCTTTACCTTTCATTACTGTTACCCTTTACTTAAGCCTTAACTCTGACTGATTCGTACTTCATTTACTGCTCATTATTCTGTATCACTGCTTTGTTACCTTTATATCTGTTCACTGAGCTTTCGTAGCTCAGCCGCATTTCTTTTCCTGCGGCAGGTTTTAGTTTGGAAGCTGGGTATGAGTGGAGAGTATCTTGGACTTAGAAGACCTTACTAGCTAATTGGATTAGAGATGACTAGAAGAGCTTATATTTAGACTAGTAATTATTGTATTTCTCATTTGTAACCTTGTAGTTTCAGATTTTCCATTGTAACCATTGAAATTCAATTGTATTATTTATGTCATATGCTTGTGTTTGTTCTGATACGTCACCATTATTGTGACATCTCTACCCTTGTCGGGTTGGGGTGTTACAATTTATGGTATCAGAGAAACAGGCTGCGACTCGTAATACATTTACCCTTGACCTGTGAGTTTGGACCATTAGGCTTCCACTGTAAGAACATAGGAGAACACCTTGAGAACTTGCTTTAGGATTTCTTAATATGAACTTTAGTTTTGACCAGTGAGGAATGGGTAGACTATAAGGCATTTGTTTAAGCATTATTGCTTCCGCATTACTCTGATTCGTGCCTTGCTTTTGGTTAAAGCCTGTTGAGATCACTTTTGGAGATTGAAAGCTTATGCTTTGCACCACCTAAGATTTGAAACCTAAATAAATCTTGAAGGCATTGAGAATTGCATAGTAATTTCCTGACACTATTTGATCCTTATCTTCAGATTCCGACTCTGACCTCTGATCTTTTGTTAATCACTTTGATGCCTCTTCGAGCATTCTGAGAATCTCCATGTCGATGACGTACTTGATACATTCTGTTATTTGTCTCTTGCTTTTGATAAGCATCTATAATCTTCCGACGCTATTTGATTTCTTCTTACCCATCTCTGTCCCTATGAGAAATCTTGTGGTGTTTAACCACGAGTATAAGAATGTTTTCCCTCTTGACTATGACATTTGATTTTGTTGACCTCTGAGACTGTAGAAGTACCAGGTGGATTAAGATAGGTTGTTTTGCTTACGACCTGAGATAAAGTATGACCATCATGAGGGCATATTTATATGATGCCAGTATTATGACGTCTGGCCAACGTGATAATACTTACACCATATAACATGCACTCATTGTGGCCATAGGATATCTTGGGGAGTACCTAAGAAGTTTAGAATTTGATCTCCGTTGGATTATCCGTGATTAGTGAGACTTTAGGTTCATTCTACCTATGCGTATACTCTGCCTTCGTTCATTAGATATCTGGATGAGTTTGGACTCTCGTTTTGCATTCTGTTGACCTCAGTTATAAATCTTGAGCTCTTTGTAGAGCTTTCTACTGTTGATACAGTTAATTTGATTTGGAATTTAGTTCGTATTCCATATGAGCTTTCCAGAAGATTCACCTATCATTCATTTTGTGTTGCATGGACCTTTTGATCAGAATCAACCCAATTTGTCTCCTCTTGAGGAATTTGAACCCACCTTGTTTTGATTGAGTCATGAGAAACTATTTGGTTTGAAGATCCTTTTGGAAGAACCTTCCCGGGCGTGAGAAATGTTGTGACGATCTTTTGCGACTTGCTACGACTTCGTCTAACTTTGCGACTTCAAATTTCGAGGACGGAAATTTTCTTTTAGAGGGGAAGAAGTTGTAATACCCAAAATTTCAAAACATGCAAAATTACCAAAATACCCTTGCAATTTAAAAATTCAATTAATGATTAAATAAAACACCAAATAAATCCCAAACTCTTGGAAATTAACAACATATGAAGTAAGATAATTTTTGTTACAACATTTTAATATTTTACATGTACAAAAATACTTGTCACACATGAAAATGTTATATAGGCCGAAAATTTAAATAAATACACATTTATACTTTGTAAATTAAATAAAATCAAAATAAAAGGAGATAAGTACTAAAAAAAGGGGAAATCAATCACAAAATCAGTAGATTGATTCACCATCACTCACTTGGGCCAAAATCTCCTCCCTCCCCCTAATAATACACGGTTTCCTACTTATTTCCTTTTCTATTATCCTTTAATCCCTAAAATCAACCCCAAAAACTCCAACCGGCCATCACAAATTTTCCACGAGTTCTTATCATTTTTCATGAGTTCCTTGGTGCTAGAAGAAGTGTAGAAAAATGGGTGTTCAATTTTTGAAGGCTTGGTTCACTCGGTTTTAGTTTTTGTTCGAGTTCCATTCTAGCCGAGAGGTATGAAACTCTCACACTTCAATCGATCGTTCAAAAACTTGTCTGGTATTTTTTGACTCTCTTTACATCATATATGATCTAAATAAAATGGTTATCATGATCCATGCATGCTATTCAAATCGTTTAGAATTAAACGAATCAAAAACCCTAAAAACGTGAATAAAACCTAAAATTGTTCATGCGAATTTTTTGGGCTTCGTATATAATTTATTTGGATTCTAAACATGTTATATGACACTAGAAAAATGGTTCTTGCAATTGTCGAAGCTTAGATCGTCCTTGGGAAATTATTTTGTTAACCGGATTCAAAGGAAAAAGAAGAAAAAGATAAAATCAATTCGTATGAAACTAGGGTTAGGTTTTGGTGATAAATCTGATGAAATTAATATGATTAAGGTTGTGTTAATGATTGATAATGATTGGGAAAATTTAGGGTTAGGGTTTATACATTTTTGTTTTTACCGATTTAAAATTTAAAAGTGTAGGGTGTGTTTTGTAATTTAATAAACTTGTGGGTTATTTTTGTAAGACACTTTGGACCAGGGGTGAAATGTAAAAATTGTAATATGGGGGGTATTATATGTAAAATTGGTAACTAAAAGGTTTAAATGGTATTTTGTTTAATTATTTAATTCGATTTGATAATTTGTAAAATAAAGGGACTTGTTTTGTAAATTATGAAAAGTGAAGGGTATTTCGTATAAACATTTATGTAAGGGGTATAATGTGTAATTTTGAATAATTGAAGGCTTAAGGTGTAAATATGGATATTATAAGGATTAAATTGTAATTTAATTAATTATAAGGTTTAATTTGTAATTAAAGTAATTGTTGAAACTAAAGGATTAAAATTTGTAATTATGGGAAACTTATGGATTAAAATGAATAACTTGTAATATTTGCATTTTGGACCTTAACTTTGGCATATTTACATTTGAAACCCTAAAATATAGAAAGTTGTCATAATGAACCCTAAACTATCATGACTTGCTAAAATGAACCCTATTTCCATAATAATATTTAATAAATGACTTAACCTAATTACTTTGTGGAATTTGTCTAATTATGGAAATTTGCTATTTTTGGAAACTTGCTAAATAAGGAAACTTTCTAAAAATGGAAACTTGCTAATTTTGGAAACCTGCTATAAATGGAAAGTTACTAAAAATGGAAAGCCGACTAAAATGAGAAATCTGATTTGAAGAAGATATTAATAATAAGACGACCATGTATTCGTGTAGATTCGCTGAAGATGGAGTTGTTTCCGATCTTTATATTTCTAGATATGTTTGCACTTGCGGTATAAGGTACAGATATTCTACCCTTTTTCAGTAAGGGTGTCTCATTTCTCATGACATTCTGGATTTCTGATTCATTATAGGATTTCCCTAAGCCATTGCTATGTTCCCCTTGATTTATGAACTTGCTATGTTTCCCTCCTGAATTGTGAACTCTGATATTGAACCTTATGATATTTGACCTTCTGATATTGACCTTCTGATATTGAACCTACTGATATTGACCTTTCTGATATTGGACCTTCTGATATTGAACCCTCTGATATGAACTTCTGATATGGACTTTCTGATATAACTGAAATGGAAATTGGACGTGAACTACCTAATATGAAACTGAGCTGGATACTGGACATTTGATACTTGACCATTGACCCACAGTTTGAGACTACGAGCCATAACTAGGCATGAGGATTTCATGTCCATGTCATTGATGCACCGATGGCATGACTCTAGGGCAGGAGAGTGATGACCTGTCCCGTCCCTGACTTGTTACTGATTTATTTCGTAGAGGCAGACCTTGGCCACCTGGGGCGTATGGATGCATCCTAGATTTCTTACTGTATACTGTTACTGTTTCTGTTATATACTGTTATTACTGGTGACTGATGGTGTGTGTGATACACGTCTTTCACATACTGGGAGCTAGCTACTCCATTTACTGATTGAGGACTCCCCTCATGATTACTGGTTACTGAGAGGTCTCCCCTCTATATGATTATATGGTTACATGATTATATTGATACTGTTTCTGTTACTGGGCTCGTAGTGGATTTCTGTTTTCCTGCACCTTATAACCTTTACCTTTCATTACTGTTACCCTTTACTTAAGCCTTAACTCTGACTGATTCGTACTTCATTTACTGCTCATTATTCTGTATCACTGCTTTGTTACCTTTATATCTGTTCACTGGGCTTTCGTAGCTCAGCCGCATTTCTTTTCCTGCGGCAGGTTTTAGTTTGGAAGCTGGGTATGAGTGGAGAGTATCTTGGACTTAGAAGACCTTACTAGCTAATTGGATTAGAGATGACTAGAAGAGCTTATATTTAGACTAGTAATTATTGTATTTCTCATTTGTAACCTTGTAGTTTCAGATTTTCCATTGTAACTATTGAAATTCAATTGTATTATTTATGTCATATGCTTGTGTTTGTTCTGATACGTCACCATTATTGTTACATCTCTACCCTTTTCGGGTTGGGGTGTTACAATCGCAATTCAAATTTCGATAAAATTATCGGAATTGAACTTTGTCAGATTTTATCGCAAATCAAGTTCATCAGATATCGCAATTCAGAATTATCCGATGTCTTTCTCCAATTCCGATATCGGACACCTTATCGGTCCTTTTTTAATTCGGAGGAGAGACTTAACGGTCCATTTTTACGCGAGATTCAAATTCTGGTACAAGAGTGAAAATTTTGGCCTAAAATTCAAATTTTTTGGCCAAAATTCGAATTTTTCGGGGAATTTTTGGCGTAAAAATTTCTTAAACTCAAAATTTTCCAGCATCACTAGAATGTCATTTTATGGCATATTTCACTCCAAAATCACAAATGAACTTATCGGACTGCACCTACAAAATCACCACGTATAGCCAAAAAGATCCTGATCAAGATTCACAATCAAATGACAATGGTTAAATTATTAGCTGTGACTACGGGGATGATCTGTTATTATTTATTTGGGTTTGAAGTAAGGTTTTACGGACGCGTGTACTTATTTCATCTTCTTTCTTTCTACCTTCCCGCGAAGATGACTTGTTTGGGCATATATTAATGGTGACGAAGACTTGGATATCTAGTTACTTTTGTGATTCTCTCTCTATACTCACAAAGTCGCTATCACTTTAAGGAGTTACGTTGTAGTGCTTAGTGTCTCACGTAGTTGAGGATATGTCAAGAGGTTTTGTACTAATACTTCTGTTAAGGGTATAGGGTACACCGTTCTTAGTCACAAGGATAGTACAAGCTTAAGTCACAAATCTGGGCGATTTTACTTCAGTCTCAAGTTCATCATAGTGGTTTTTTTCTCCATCAGTAGTCACTACATGAAGCCGTTGTTTTTGATACACGAGGTTAGATTGGGTATATCGACATCTTCTTACAGGCTGACTGGGTTTAATGATAAAGTGCTTCCAGTTAATACTTTATGTACTGATGCGTGGTTTTGCAACCTTACAACAGGTTTTACCTCTCGAGGGATCTCAAGAGGCTTACAACCCCACCAGGCAGTGTACCTGACCGATGTAGTATAGTGTAGTGGTAAGTACGGGGGATTGATCGTTCTCCACAGGGAATAGTGTTCGTTAGGTATGAAAGACTACTCTAATAGGTCTAAGGGTTGAGGAAGATTCTTTTTTTATGTTTTTATATTTTTTTTATGAAAGCAAGTAAAATCTCGGGTTTGAAAGAGTGGGCGGAATTAGTTGCTAGTCAACTAACCCAAATTACTACGAATGCAAATAAAATAAATAACTGAAAATAAAAAGTTGGTGAAAACTTAAGTGTAGAGAAATGTGTTTACTTAGATTTCCTTACTCCCTAACTATCTTTTACCGGTTGATTAGTGTGTATTAGTCGCGTGGATGACGGGTGTATTCCTTAATACCAATCGTGGGGTGGCATACGTACTTCCCCAACTCTACAAGCTCCTACTTCACTCCTATGTCGAGCCGGCTAGGAAGCTCCTAACATGGGATCACTAGAATTCGCTTGTGCATTAAATACAACCATAAAAACCTTTAGTACGCATTTGGTTCATGTTTCTTAAGACGTTCAAGCAAGTTACCGAATAGGAAGTTAGCCAGTTTTCTTAAGCCTAACATAGATAAACAATCATCTAATACAACTAATAACACACTAATAACCAATAATCAATAGCTAGGTTTCATTAGATCTAAGCAAACACAAGATAAATCTAGCCTAACATGTTAAACAAAAGACAAGAACAAGATAAAATCAAACAACACATAGACATATTGAATGATTAATTGATAACTTATCTTTCAATGTAACATGGAAGATCTCAAGGCAAAAAGCCTTGAAAAAGATGCTAAAATCGTCTTAGGGTTTTCTCCCAAAAATTCCACACTAAGTTCCACACTTATGACAAAGAATTGCAAAACTATATATAGATTTTTACATCTGACGGCGTCACGTTATGGAGTGTGACGCCGTCACCTCGCCGCTTTTAGGGTTCTCGGGTGACCTTCTTGACGCCGTCCCTCTTTAGCTCTCCAAAATCCGTTCTGGCTTATCAAGGCTTGACGCCGTCAGACCTTGAACGTGACGCCGTCCCTCTTTGAATTAAGCCGTGACGCCCTTGATCAGGTTAAAGCGTGACGCCGTCAGAATTCACATGCAATTTTCACTGGCTTATCATGAGTAAATTTCACATCCACCTTTTCTTGCCAAGCCATGACGCCGTCCAGAGTAAAATCTGACGCCGTCAAAGGTAACTTTTAGCCGATTTTTGAGACTTTGTCGTTTTCTTCACTTTTATGCTCCAAAAACGTCCAAAATGCCTCCTTTTCCAGATTTCTCCTCAAAAGTACCTAAAATGACAAAAGGAACGATTTAGGGCAATATTTGATGAAATAAATACGATTTAGGGCTTAAATGACCCCTTAAAAGCGGTACACTTTTCGCTTCATCAAATACCCTTACACTTGAGATTTGCTTGTCCTCAAGCAAATGCGCTTTTATTCTAATCAAAATACAAGTTAGGGGTCATTTAACGCTAATATAAAAGTAATTGCAACAAATAATCGTTCCACTTTAATCATAATAAGCACGGAGATTATAAACTAGCACCTCACAAGTAGTGTTTAGATACTCACATCTCTCAAGTGTCATCAAAATAAATCTCATAAATGGAAACGGATAATATCTCTCACTACCTGTCATAGCAAATAGATTACCATAGGCTTGGGAAAGGATCGAAAACCTCCTCCACTAGGCGTAAGCACCTAAGATAAACTATCAAAGAGGGCTTTTAAATGGGTTATAACGTTAGGTGTAGGGAAAAGGAAAACACGGTTTTGTTGGATAAAGGATGTTTTACTGGTGGCGAGTTAAAGATCTTGATCAATTACATGTACTATACAATGTTGCTAAGCCAAGACTCGACTCAATCTTAAGCTAATGAAAGAAAATAACAAAAACATAAAATAAAACAGGATGGTAGTCCGTATGTTTTTTCTATTTTTCTTTTTCTCATTTTTTTTTTGTATTTTTCTTGATTTTTTCGATTTTTTTTTTTTTTTTTTTTTTTTTTTTTTTTTTTTGCATACATTTTTGCCCTACCATCCAAAATAATACATCATAGGGGCATTGCATTCCCCTTACACTTAAACTTTTACATAACTTTACAAATAACTATTCTAATGACTCGAATTAAGATAATCGAAAAACTTGGAGTACTTTTAAAATATTTAGCACATATGGGGGTAATGAATGATCTTCTTCCCCATTACTCCATTACACTAGTACTTTACCCATGAGTCCCAATCGTCCCAAAACAATATGTACAAGGATATGACTCGACTTAGCAACCATGTAATCAATTAGATAATTAACTTGGGTTTAAACAAATGTTGTCACAATAATGCACTAAAAATGAGTGCATACAAGGTAGGCTAAGGCGATTTGGGTGTACATTTAAGTGGGGTGTAAACAAATTCTTCCTTCAAGTAAAATGCTTAAAGGTCGAAACGAAAAGATAGGCTCTGAGGGGTGTACTAGGGGTATCGTGTACTAAAAATGAGTACAACGCAAAGGGTGTGGGAGAATTACTTGACTAATGTAGCCAAAGTAATTATAACAAAAACACAGGTGTAAAACAATGGGTTAATCCTAATGCCTCTTATCATGTAGTAAATCTAACTACACGAATGTAGTCTCACTTGTGGCCTTGGAATGGTCCTAACGCAAGTTCTAGAATCTAAGTGCTACCGGTACACACATCATAGCATAAATGCTTTTCCTACCAATTCTAGGGGCGAACCTCACATATTTGGGGGTGGAAAATTTTTTAGTGGTACGGTTTTTGTGCTAGTCATATAACTCCTATCCGTGAGACGCTCATTAAGATCAAAGTTTCACTCCTATATGTTGTAAAAAATTTTAAATTTGGCACTAAAATTGCCCTAACAGGTATTTCTCTCAGTTTTATTACACATCTACTATCAAACAAACAAAAATCAAGCGTAATTGTATTCTCTAAAATCGTATTTTTACCCCCCCTTACACTTAAGATGAACATTGTCCCCAATGTTCAAATAACAAATGTAAAAGCATAAAGTAAAAGAATGAAATCAAATACTCCCCTGATTCGCTCGGTGGATAATGAAGTAACACGGTTAAATCTTCTTCCAAGGTAATGTTGAAGCTCCATGACTAATGCATCGCCATAAGCTTGATCCAAAACATTTCCTTGTCCAAAATAACCTGTTAAACCTGAGAAAACAAACACGAAAACCTGCATAACATCGGCGGGATAAATCTATATATAAGGATATAATGCTTGTGGAATGATAATTTTGCAGATTCCTGGAGATTATAAGTTAGAGATTTAATAAAAACTTTTTATGAAAACAAAACTTTCAAAAATTTCTGAAAATTAAATCTGACGCCGTCAGAAATGACCTGACAAAAATTCTCATGTTAAGTTTCCGGAAAATTTCTGGAAAAACCTTTACCTTACTTCCTGGAAATCCTGCAAAACATCATTATGACTCGATACAAGCATTTGACTCAAACGAATACTAATATGTATGTTCATTTAATATTATTACGATTCATGTTCATTTGTGTTCTAATAAACCGATTTAGATTTCCCTTACACTTAACTTTTGCAAAATACCTTTATATGTAGTTAAGACGAAGTTAAAAACAAAATAAAGCATTTTCACAATTTAGTTTTGAACATGAATCAATAAGAATAAAAATTAAACACACATACGGAAACAAATAAAAACAAACAAACAATCAAACAAATAAAGCAAATAAATAAATAAAGCTTGGGTTGCCTCCCAAGAAGCGCTTTTCTTTATTAACGAGTCTTGTAGCTAGACTCAAAGTCACGTACATTACGTGATTCCGTTTTGCTTCTCAATTGCCCCTCTAATCATCCTAACAACCTCCATATTAACTTTGTATTTAGGTCCTAGGTTCAAGCAATCTTTATAATAAAGGCTTCTTTTATTCCAAACATAGTCCATGCCTTTTTCTTTATCCTCATCATTGATGTCCTCAATCGCACCAATGTTGTCCTTGTCAAATCGAGGCACAAAACGAAATTCATTTACCCGATAAGGCATCCTATATGTGATCCTATCTATGTGATTAGAAAACTGAACCGTGCCTTTCAAACGATCATACCTTAAATTGGATGCTTCAATAAATGGCTTACCTAACACCACGCGAGATAGGCGGCAGTCAACAACACTTGCCAAATCTTCTAAGATCATGAAGTTGGTGACAAAGGTAAAATTCCCAACAAGGATATGTATATCCTTAATCCTTCCAACGAAGTTGCAAACTCCGCCTGGACACTTGGGGTCCATCCTAGGCTCAAGTGGTGTGTTTATGATCTGGCTATAAAGGCCTGAGGACATAACGTTGATTGGGGATTCACAGTCAATGTAAGCATGCTCAACGTATTGGTACCCAATCATACATGGTATCTTCACATTCCCGGGATCACCTCTCTTAATCTTTGGGTCAATTCTAACAAAAGGTGGTCGAGGGTTATCAACTAGGTTGTTATAGTAAGCAATCTCCTCCTTAGTGGGGTATTCATTGAAACAATCATCCAACCTAGGATCTACCTTCACTTCATCAATTTTCTTAATCAACTTATCAACCGTAAGATTATTACGTTCTAAGTAATTATCTGAGTATATGGCGGTCCCTAAGTTGTTCAAGGCATAATCAAGCTCTATATCAATCATTCTACTGAGCTCCCTGAGCTCACTAATCTCATTCTCAAGTTGGCTACGCAACAAAGCCACTTCGCCAGGTGTAAGGGGTGGATTCGCGTTTTCCATAATGGCAAACTGAATAGTCAATGAAAATCTGTTACGGACAAAAGCACAAAGAAAATAGATAGACTAAAGAAAACCTAGAAAAAGAAAATAAAAATCTCACTAGAAAGGAATCTAGTGAGTAGACCTATAAAATAAAAATTCAACCTAAACAATAAATATTCCCCGGCAGCGGCGCCAAAAACTTGATGCGTGGTTTTGCAACCTTACAACAGGTTTTACCTCTCGAGGGATCTCAAGAGGCTTACAACCCCACCAGGCAGTGTACCTGACCGATGTAGTATAGTGTAGTGGTAAGTACGGGGGATTGATCGTTCTCCACAGGGAATAGTGTTCGTTAGGTATGAAAGACTACTCTAATAGGTCTAAGGGTTGAGGAAGATTCTTTTTTTATGTTTTTATATTTTTTTATGAAAGCAAGTAAAATCTCGGGTTTGAAAGAGTGGGCGGAATTAGTTGCTAGTCAACTAACCCAAATTACTACGAATGCAAATAAAATAAATAACTGAAAATAAAAAGTTGGTGAAAACTTAAGTGTAGAGAAATGTGTTTACTTAGATTTCCTTACTCCCTAACTATCTTTTACCGGTTGATTAGTGTGTATTAGTCGCGTGGATGACGGGTGTATTCCTTAATACCAATCGTGGGGTGGCGTACGTACTTCCCCAACTCTACAAGCTCCTACTTCACTCCTATGTCGAGCCGGCTAGGAAGCTCCTAACATGGGATCACTAGAATTCGCTTGTGCATTAAATACAACCATAAAAACCTTTAGTACGCATTTGGTTCATGTTTCTTAAGACGTTCAAGCAAGTTACCGAATAGGAAGTTAGCCAGTTTTCTTAAGCCTAACATAGATAAACAATCATCTAATACAACTAATAACACACTAATAACCAATAATCAATAGCTAGGTTTCATTAGATCTAAGCAAACACAAGATAAATCTAGCCTAACATGTTAAACAAAAGACAAGAACAAGATAAAATCAAACAACACATAGACATATTGAATGATTAATTGATAACTTATCTTTCAATGTAACATGGAAGATCTCAAGGCAAAAAGCCTTGAAAAAGATGCTAAAATCGTCTTAGGGTTTTCTCCCAAAAATTCCACACTAAGTTCCACACTTATGACAAAGAATTGCAAAACTATATATAGATTTTTACATCTGACGGCGTCACGTTATGGAGTGTGACGCCGTCACCTCGCCGCTTTTAGGGTTCTCGGGTGACCTTCTTGACGCCGTCCCTCTTTAGCTCTCCAAAATCCGTTCTGGCTTATCAAGGCTTGACGCCGTCAGACCTTAAACGTGACGCCGTCCCTCTTTGAATTAAGCCGTGACGCCCTTGATCAGGTTAAAGCATGACGCCGTCAGAATTCACATGCAATTTTCACTGGCTTATCATGAGTAAATTTCACATCCACCTTTTCTTGCCAAGCCATGACGCCGTCCAGAGTAAAATCTGACGCCGTCAAAGGTAACTTTTAGCCGATTTTTGAGACTTTGTCGTTTTCTTCACTTTTATGCTCCAAAAACGTCCAAAATGCCTCCTTTTCCAGATTTCTCCTCAAAAGTACCTAAAATGACAAAAGGAACGATTTAGGGCAATATTTGATCAAATAAATACGATTTAGGGCTTAAATGACCCCTTAAAAGCGGTACACTTTTCGCTTCATCATGTACACATCATTATGCTAATTCCGATAAATCGTAACTAGCAGGGGAGAGAAATGTGTACATCGAGAACAAGTTCACGTGATCAGGCTTAATGATTTATGAAATGATTTGTGTCGGAGATTGGTTGATTCTATGTCTTATCCTCCACTCATCTTATTCTTCGTACTTCTACCTTTCCACCTTCAACAATTTCGGGCAACAAAATCAAGATAATCAGTGGTTCAACTTGTTACTTTGGTGTTATCATTTCATGTGTACGTTATGGGCTGATTTTTCATATGAAAGATAACTGGGATGCATTTGGTGAGATGAAGATGTTGATACTCTGTTCCCCCAAACGGATAATCTTGAAGAAGGTCGAGTCTACAGTCTGTTCTACATTTTCCGCTACGCGTTAGAAGACTAAAGACAAATTGCATTTTATTATCAAAAGACTTCTTCAGATTTAGGGCAATCATCAGAAAGATTGTCAGTTTGGGGGAGAGCACTAATTAGGGGAGAGTGTAAAGCCAGATTTAATCCCTAATTAGATTTGCTCACATGGTTCGTCTGCAAGTAAAGAAATGAAAGCTGAGAAGATTCTGCAAGCTGAACGAAGTAATGACGTTTGAAGACTATTCTTTGTGCTTATGGTTTATATTTTACTTGTAGGGAACATTGTAAGCAATTCCCATATGACTTCACTTTGGGGAGAGATTGTTAGCCTTAAAGTTTTGTCATATGTGGGAATTGCAATAGCATTTAAAGTACAAGGACTAGTTTAGTCATATTGCTAAGTTAGAACTTGTATTCATGTAATAAATACCCTCCTATGTCAACACTAGGAGGGTTGGGGATTCACATTATTTTTGAGGTGTGTATGTTTTCTCTCCTTTCTCTCTCTAGAAAACATACACACCTCCCAATCAATAAACTGAATTTATCATGTTTAATCTTTAGTTCGTGTTTATCGTGTTTCCTCCACCTCCTCAACGTGAATCTTGGCTTCTACAATTAATCACTCTTTATCATACTTATAGATGAGGCGTTAAACACAAGAGATGATGTGGCTGTGATGTATATATGTTGGATCGTATAATAGAGAGAATAGATATGGATGTTAAACTTTTTCTATTAAACACACAACCTTCACAGTGAACCACTCCACAAATGAGGAGATAAGGTTCCTTATATAGTACAAGCCATAATGCCCTAAAGGCTTTAGATGGGCTTGATGTGGGCTCTTGGGCTTTTGTCCAATGGGTTGGACATTTACATATAACATTAAGTCTAAGACTAGCCCACATTATACAAAGTTCTAAATAAAGAGAATGACCATCACTTTAAACTAAAATTAAAGCTAACAATCTCCCCCTAAGGGATGGTCATTCAAAAGATGCACTACGTGATTAGATCTTTAGACTTCTGGGTCTTGAACTTTGTGATTCTTTGTTCCTTCATGCATTGTGATCTTCAAAGTATCGTCTTTTGATTGTTCTTTGCCTTGATCAACATCTTCATGTATTCACAGCGTCTTTTCTTCCAATGTAGATGTTGAGACTTATGATGGTTGATGGACTTTCTTCAGTACCTGCATAAAACAGTTAGCAATAAATCGTCCAGCTCTTCCAGGTTCAGATCTCATTATGACACTTACAACTTATGTCCTTTTTGGTGAACACAAGTGTATTTTATTGGAAGTGTTTCTAAGAGATCTTTGATGAATCTCATGGCTCTAGACTCAATATTGTGCGTTTTGGTTTTAGATATCGGAGGCGTGGAGCAGAGTGCCACCTTTTCAATATCAACTCATCTCGGAGTGAGAGGTCGATAGATTATGCATTGATCTTCGTGATCGAGAAATGAAACAAATATCTTTTAAGAGATATCTGAGTGGCTGGGAGGGGTTTGTGCAGCGCGTCACTGGGTCCATGACGTCTTGTCTTCAATATCAGTATCACCTTAGTGAGTACCGATAACATATGTATTGACCCGGTTTCTGACCTAAGTTTTCATGGAGGGCTATTTCTTTTCACCCTTTCATTAAACTTTTCTTTTTCATTCTTCAACCCCTTCTTTCTCCTTTCTCATTTGCTCCTTTTTTCAATCTTACCTAAGGACTTCTAATTCTAGACTATTGGAATTGTCCTTGGGTAGATCCCTCCGGTTCTGGCAGATCATTAGACATTACCTAACCATAATCACCTTATTACTTCATGATTATCCTAGATTTGTTGATCGCATGCCATAAAACCATTTTGTGAAAATCTCTCAAAGCGTTTATGTATAAAACACATTTTGGTTAACACTTCAAGAGTTTTGCATTTTCTGAAATACTCCCCCTTCACATGTGCTCATGCATTTTTGAAATAAATTGCACATGTTGGGTAGAGTTCGCACATTTGAAATGATCAATTTTCAATGAACATGACCTTCGCGAGACACGCTTACATCACTAGTTAGACTAGCTTGAAATTATTACCCGTCCCGGTCATATTCAATGATCATCTCTCGAATTGGTACATTCTACTCAGACAAGTCCTTTGCGAGACACGCTTACATCACTGGTAAACCAGCTTGAAATTATTACCCGTCCCGGACAAGTCTTTTCGATTACTGACATTTAGTTTTCGTCAATTCGAGGGTTAAACTGAGTCTTTTTGATACCGTTTGATTAAAATCATTGTTTTTGGAAAGCTAATAGGGAGAAACGATTTTGCATGAACTTTTTGGAACAAATTTCTTTTTGGAATACTCCCCCTCAAAACTTGCATTGGTTTTGACATTTTTGAAAACTTTGGAGCAAGTGGGGAGTAACGATTTGAAAATCTTAAGCAAAATTTTTGAAAAGTTTTGAAAAACCTTTTGAGAAATTTTGAGTAAAATTTTGCTTAAGATTAAGAAGTTTGAATAAACATTGCATGAAAACTTCTTTTCTTTTAGGATTGTTGCCATAAATTGTACAACAGGGTCCTTTCTTTGAAAAACGGGTTATACACTGTTATGTGTGCATAAGCCAAAACGTTGAAGCTCAGGTTGTAAGCTGAAATACTTACAAGCCATTTAGATTTTAGGATAAGTGCTCAAAATTTTTTTGATGAAGCACTTTCCTTTCTTTGAAGCTCGGGTCCGAAACTGAGATGTTCCGAAGCCATTGGGTTAAGCTCGGGTTTCGTACTGAAGTGCACGAAAGCCATTTTGAGATCAGATTAGGCAACAACCTTTGGAACCCATTTAAGCACTGCGCCAACGGGTTTAGCAAATTTTGAAAACCATTTGTAAGTTGTGTCAATCTGATTCAAAGAAGTTGAATTCCAACGAGGACTGAAAACCGGTGTTTCATTTGGAAATAACACTCGTGGAATCAACGGTGATTTAAAATCCTTTTTCAAAGCAGAGTCATTCTTGGTTTGCAGCGGAAGTTTTTCAAAGTTTGAAGGACTTTGCTTTGGTCTCCACACTTTCCTTACCCGTGTAAAGCGAGATTGTGGAGTTTGAAATCTTGAAGTCTCTTCATGAGACATGTTTGACCTTGAAAGCATTGGAGGAGTAAGTGTTTCATAAAAACTTGGTTTCTTTGAAAACTTCCTTCCCTTTTGCAAAGAATAGGTGGTAAACTGGGAAACCTTTTTCGAAAATGGTTTTGAAGATTCACCCATGTAAACCTTCTTCGAAACACTACCCGCTTGGGGAAACTTGTTTGAAATAGGAGATTTGCCTTTTGATCGATTGAGAGCGTCAAACTTTGCTTTTAAGGCATTGTATGACATTCGCAAATCATTGTATTCTTTTTGAAGAAGATCTTGAGATGTCAATTTAGATTCCAAAGAGGCAATTTGTTTCAAAAAATGATCTTTTCAGCTTTTGAATCATCCGTTTTACGAGCCAATTTCCGTTCGAAAACAATATTTTCTTTTTCAAGTTTTTCAAAATATGTTTTGAATTTGTTCGTTTTGTTGAAAAGATCAGTTTTGACATCCTCAAGATCATTTGTACGTTGAGCTAAAAGCGTTTCAAGCTCAAGTACTTTTGTTTGAAGCACATGATTTGCATTTTCTGTTTCAAAATCTGAAGAATTAGAATCAAACAGAGGATTTGGATAGGAAACTTTTGTAACTTGAGGCTTCAATACTTCAGACTCCTTTTGTTTCGTGTTTGATTTTTTATTCAGAATTCGTGAATGTTTGATTGAATCAAACAGGTTTTTGTAAGTCTGTTTCAAATGCTCATTTTCTTTATGTAGTGATGCCACAGCATGTTCCAATTCAATATTTTTTGTATCCAGTTCATCCAAATCAAACTTGATATTGGCATCATCACAATTTTCTTCAAAAATCTTTTCCTTTTCAGAAGAAGCAATTCTTTTTGACAATTCTTTTTTGACTTCAGCTACTTCATTTGAAAGTGCAGTGATTTTCCTTTTGAGACAAAGATTTTCAGTTTTGAAAGAAGATGTTTGTTCAAAATCCACATTCTCATACTCAAGGCTGACAGACACCGATTTGAATGACTCAATTTGATTTGTGAAAAATTCTTTTTGAATATCAAGATTTAAGCATTTTGCATCAAATTCATCTTCAAGAGAATGGACGTACTTTAAATCTTCTCTCATTTCAGTGACAAGAAATTTTTCAAAGTATTCAAAACTTAAGTTGATATTTTTCACATGAGGTTCAATCTCATCTTTTAGTAACTTACAGACTTCCCTTTTTAGCCAAGAGTCTGATAACATGAGACGAGTGTAGTCACTCTCGGTGTATTGTTGTTTCGACCAAATGACCTTTAACGTGTGCTCAATGTGATTTTTAAGATTGCAAAATTGTTTACTTGCCTTATTTTGCCATAACTTAGCATCATAAGTAGCAAGTTGAGCTTCTTTGAAAAATCTTTTCACATTTGTGTCTTTTCTTTTTGGAGGTGCTTTTGGTATTTCTGACAATTGTATACAACCATACACAAAGCCATGGTACGAGAGTGGGCTTTTTCTTTGTTTGACTTTTAAGCGTTTTTCCTTTTCCAAATTTTCATCCTCTTCTGACATGAAGAGAGCATCAGTCGGCAAAAATTTATTTTCCACATGATCTGTATTTTCAAAACCAAGTCCAGATTTTCCCTTATGAACTTTCTCAGCTTTAGGAATCATCATTTGAAGAGTTTGAACACTTTGGTCTGTTTTTCGAAGTTTTTCTTCAAGATTGTTTGCACATTTTAAAACCTCTTGATTTTCACTCTCAAGTTTTGTATTAACAATCTTAAAATTTGAAGTGGTTTCCTGAAGCATTGAATATCTCATTTTTAATTCAACGTTCTCATTTAAAAGCGCTTCGATCCTTCTGTTGGCGGGGCCCATATTTGCATCTACAAATTTCTGACCTTGAGATTTAAGGTTTGAGATTTCAATGTCTTTGCTTTTTGTTAATTTTTCAAGTTCTTTGGACAATAAGACGTTTGTTTGCTTAGCATTGCGATTGTCCTCTTTGCACTTTTCAAGTTCATGTTTGAAATTATGGATTAAAGAAGCAAATAAGGCATGATCCTTGATCCGTGCTAAATAGATATAAATATTATGCAACGACGGATGCTCGTGAACAATTACAAATCACCCCTTTGTGAAAAAGGATGCTTGCAAAAACTCACGTTCGTGTGTAGTGTGTAGTCAGGTAAGTAATTACCCGAATCGTTTCCCGACGAGATGTGAATGGGCAACTGTGAAAAGCTAGGATTAGAGTGATTGATGTGATTAGGTATTTTTGATTTTGCTTTTTTAATAATTCTAAATAACAAATGATAAACAAATATACACAATAAAATTAAACGCGAATAAATATAAACCGAAAAATGCATAACGAGAAAGCTAAAATGGGACAAAAACTGAAATTTATGAAATTAAAACTTAAAAATGTAAAATTACTTAAAACTTATTTAAAAACTTAAATTATATATATATTTTTTATACTTTTTATTTAATTATTATTAATTATTTATTATTTAATAACTTTTTAAACTATTTAAATTTATAAAAAAAATACTAAATGAACAAGGAAAATTCTAAAACTTTTTCTAAAAATATTATAAGATGAAAAGAAGCTAAGAAAATTATAAAAATAAAACTTACTTAATTAAAATTTAAAAAGATAAATTCTATTAAATAGAAGCTATCACTATTTTTCTATTTTTGATTTTCTTAAGGTCTAAAAATAAGATTATATTTTTCCTAGATTAAAAATGACAAAAGAAAATTATGAAAATTGGATTTATATTTTTCTGATTATTTTTCTATTTATTATGATTTTATTGCTAATAGAAACTAATAAAAGAGATTAAAAATATCAAATGACTTAGGAAAAATCTGAAAAATTCAGGATAAGCCAAAAATATTATTTAAAAGATAGGAAAAATAAAAGCAAAAGTTTAATAAGCCTGGAGAGCTGATTTGGGCAGATAAGCAATAAGCAAATAAGCCAAAAATAAGCTAATAAGCACAAAAGTTATCCAAGTGCTCAGGAAAGGTTTAATATACTTAAATAAACACAAAACAACTGAAAAATACAAATAAGCACTATGAATTAAGCTAAAAAGAAGATAAGCAGTAGCAAGGTTTCAGCAGAAACCTCAGAAAATTGCCAACTTTCAAGGCAATTTAAGCACACTAAATAAGCACTGAGATGCAATCTTATGGGGGCAAAAGCAAGCTAGCAGTATGAACTATTCAGAAATACAAAAAGCTAGGCAAGAGCTTATGTGGATAAGCCACAAATCAAGTGAGATCAGCTGCTTCAGCAACTCAGTGTATACTGAGTTGCTTTGTGCAGGTCTGTGCAGAGTAGCACAAGCCAAAGGCTTTCAATCCAACTTTTGTGGCTACTTCAAATGAGTCACAATGGACTCAGAGAAGTCAAGAAAATGGGCAATATGAGCTTATGGCTGCAGATGGCTTATTTGAACCTTTCACAGCCTAAAATCAACACAAAGAACCAAAAACTTGATTTTATACTTAAATAACTTTTTAAAACTTGAAAACAGCTTATAATGACTTATAAAAGCTAGATCAAAGTTGGCCTTGATGCAAATCTACAGTACAAGCTAGGTTTGACTTAGTTAGACTGCTAAACCAAACAACCCTTATTGGACTGTCTGTTGTGATTTTTCAAAGAAAACAATTAATTTAACTTATGATTACTGATTATTATTGACTAAACAACTTATAAGAACTATAATAAGCAACTTATAAAACAGAATTAAGCAATTTAGTAAGCTATACTAGGTTTGACTGTTTTTGACTTTTTTAAGTTTTTAAGTAAAATTAAGACACAAGCTATATTATACTGATAATATTGATGAAACAAGTCTACAAACTACTAATAAGCAAGATTTAACAATAATAAGCTACTAATAAACAGTTACACAGTAAACTTTAGAAAATTGAATAAAACTTGAAATTGGCTTACAACTTAAAAGAGCTTATAGAACAAGAACCAAGGATCAGAAACAACTCCTAGCTTGTTGTCAACAAGCTAGAAACCAGAAAAGCCATCCAGATTAGCTTCTATCCCCCAGAACTGCTTATTTGACCTCCCAGTTGACTTCCTTTGACTTTTTCTTGATTTCTTGAAATAGAACATATAGAACTAAAATAAACTCACCAAAAGCTATATTGAGCTGATATGAGCTTATTTAAACAGATAATAAGCTATTCCAAACAACATTTAAATTAAAACGAATTACAGTAAAGCTTAAAATTGTAAATTGACTGAAATTAAATGACAAGATATATTAAAATAAGATCAAAATGACTGTAAATTGACTATATTGATGACTGGAAATTAAAATTACAATAAGGAAAGACAAATAAGTAAATGACGATTTAATAAAAATTAACTACTACTCTAATTCCTATTACATTGATCTATTTATACAAAATTGAGATGGGAAAACCCTAGTCGACATCTCTGAGCTCTTCTGCACCCTTGAATTATCCTCAATTGATCTGAGCCTTTGATTTCACTTTTGGCGCCAAAATTGATAGTAGTGGATTGAGCAGGTTATTGCATTTAATGCGTTTTGGGGAGGTGGAGAAGAAGCATTCAATGCATTTGTTTTGTTAGGTAATTGGGATAGGATGGGGGTGGTATTTGCAGGAAACTATGGGTGAGGTGGTTTTGTCGGGGTTGTGAGGTTGAAGACAGTTTGACCGAAGTCAAACTGGTATTTAAATACCAGGGTTGGGTTGGATCGGGTTATGATTGGGCTTTGTGGGCTGGGTTTAATTATAAAGGATGGGTTGGGTTGTGTAAATAAGGGTAGTGGGTTTTATTAATAGTTTAGGTCCGGATTTTGGTTTTAGTTTAAAACTAGGGACCAATGTTGTAATTACTGAATTCTTGAAGGACTGAAATTGTAATTTTACCAAAGTTATCAAAAGGGTTTAATTTGCCAATTATAAATAGCACAAGGGTAATATTTGATAAATTCCAATTTTTAAATACCCGAGGACTAGTTTTGCCAATTTTGAAACTTGAGGGGTAAAAGTTGTCATTTTTAAAAAACTTTCATCCAGGGATTAAGTGAATATGTTTGATATCCCAAGGACTAAAGTTGACTTTTCTTTCATTTTAAACCTTCAGGGACTAAAATTTTGCCAATTTGTGAAACTCCAGGGACTGAAAGTGACAATTATGCAAACTTTGTTCGTTTTTTACTTATTTTCAATCTTTTTGTTCCTGAGTCATATAAAAACACATTTTATGATATTTTCAGTATTTTGAAGCATATCTGCATGTTTTTAAATGTTTTTGCAGATAAAATGTGACAGAAATGATGAGTATTTAGACACTCATCAATCCTGATCATGAGAAGATCCATCCTGGGCAGGCTCACCTCCATTAGGATCCATATCTGGGGTTGTGGGAGTGATATTACTATCAAACCGTTGCTCCACATATGTGTCACTGATGGACTCAGGATGCGCAGGATGTGTCTTGTCATGAACAAACATATTCTCGAACAAATCAACATTATCATGATCGTGTGAATGTTGTACCGTTGCCAAGATTGCTATGTCAGATGAAGGTCTGATATGGTCAGCCTCAGTATCCCAAACAGCTTCATTCCTGTGCGAACCATCAGCATCCGAATCGTATCTTGGAGTACTGCTTACAACCTGCTGTTCTGATGATGTGTCACTACCCGTTAAAACCAAGCTATCATCAGATGTTGTACCCTCATCGACTGTTTCTTCATCTTTGTTTGCCTCTTTCTCATTCACCTCTGTTTCCTTTAATAGCACTTCTTTTTCAATCTGCTCTCTTTCCCGTTTCTGCTTCTCCATTTCATTAAGCGCAACTTCTTCTTCATCAAGTGATTTTTCGAGTTCACTCATGTAATCGATGCATTGGGTTTGGAAGGTCTTGAAGTCTAGCCAATATTTTCGGGAAAACGCATTGAGAAACCCTGACAGGCTTAATATCCCAGGTTGCAGAATAATCTGAAGATGAGATTTGATCACTTCAAGAGCGTCCTTGCAGTTGTGCATATACAGTTCTTCTTCATTCATTATCTTCTCATATTGATTCAGGCTTTGTTGAAGTGGAGGGGTGAAATAATGAAATTGCATTCTTATGTAGTATTCAAATGCCTGATCGAAACTTGAGTCATATCCTGTAGAAATGATGACATTCTCAATATGAGTCTTGAACACAGTAAACGCTTTCCTTGATTTTCTCTCTTTCATTTTCATTTCCTTTTCCATTTAGCTCCAATGTGTGATAAAGTTGATTCAGGATCTTTGCAACGAAATAGGAGATGTTGTTGTTGAAGGTTAAGATTGGTTGTTGTTGCGAAGACTTGTTGTGTTGTTGATGATGGTTGAAGTTGCAGTTTATATAAACGAAACAAATTTAAATAAAGTTACAAAATCTGATTAGAGTATAATTAAGACAAAGTCAAAAGTTTACAATTTCGACAAAGGTTATGTAAATTACAATTTAGATAAAATGATAATTTCTATAGAAATTTCAATTTGACCAAAATTTATATAAATTATGGCAAAATGTCAATTTAGATAGAAATATATCCAATTTATATAAATTGGCAATTTATATAAAATCTAACACTCTTATACAAGAGGGTAGATATCCGTTTGTCGAAGTATTTTACACTCTTATACAAGAGTAAAAATACCGAGTTCACTTTTGAGTTGACGAAATTACGTTCGAATCAAATCCTTAAAAGTTATTTAACTTTGAAATCGTTTCACAGAAGTATGAGGACCAAAATTGCTAAATCTGAAAGTTCTCTAAGGCTGCTGGAAAGGACAGGGACTGAAACTGCCAATTCTGAAAAGTTAGTTTTGTCCGATATCGCAAATGGTGTTTTGTCCGATATCAGAATTGCACAAGGATCTCGGACAGAACTGGTTTGCGAAGTCTGATGAATCTGATTTGCGATAAGTTCTGGCAGAGGACCCAATTGCGATAATTTTATCGCTATTCTAATTGCGATAAACACTGAATTCCGATAAAACCTGACTTTTGAATTGCGATAAGCTTGTCAGTTCCCAATTGCGATAATAATGCCGAATTGCGATAATTCGCTGATTTTTGCTGAATTCCGATAGAAAGCGCTGATGAAGCAATTTCGACAATTTCGCCTTTTTCAACCACTTTTTGACCTTTTGTGTCACTTGACCACTTGCAACCTTATCTTAGAAGATATTTCCTGACACTCCCATGTGACTTGTAAGACTTTCTTCACCAACTCTTACTAACTTCTTTCAATCACTATCAATAATTCACATAACAATCCAAGAACAAATCTTATGCAATATTTCTTGATTACTATCGATCTAGGAACCAAGAACAACAAAAACTCCAACACTTAAATGCTGTGATCGATTGAAAGAATAATACCCCTTCACTTACCAAGTCGATTCAACACAAAAAACACAACTTAACACTTGATTTTTGTACGGATCGAAAAAATGTAAAACACAAATTGTAACTTTTCTATAGGAAGAAAAATAACAATGGATGTTTTATTTTCTAGGATCAAACAAAAATACTCCTTTTGGTCTTTTGATCTTGCGTGACCAAGTTTCACAGAAAGACAAAAGTAGCCACTTTTATTTCCAATCAAAAGCGCAACTTTGCTTTATTTTGTTTTAGCAAGAACCGAACAAAGATAACTCCTACCTCGAAGCTAGGCTGTTGATACCACTTGTTGTAGCTCATAATCACTCTTTATCACACTTATAGATGAGGCGTTAAACACAAGAGATGATGTGGCTGTGATGTATATTTGTTGGATCGTATAATAGAGAGAATAGATATGGATGTTAAAGCTTTTCTATTTAGCACACAACTTTCACAGTTAACCACTCCACAAATGAGGAGATAAGGTTCCTTATATAGTACAAGCCATAATGCCCTAAAGGCTTTAGATCGGCTTGATGTGGGCTCTTTGGATTTTGTCCAATGGGATGGATATTTACATATAACATTAAGTCTAAGACTAGCCCCCATTATACAAAGTTCTAAATAAAGAGAATGAGACTTTAAACTAAAATTAAAGCTAACACACACGCACTCACATGTTTTACTCTTGTTTATTAACCCTCACAACAAACACAACTATTCCATGCATGCAAAACACTGACAAAACACAATGCATACATATTCACATAAAATCATACCCAGTCCAAACCTTTCTTCACTAATTAAATACTTACGCCCCATCATTATTTCTTTATGTTTTATAATCAGATCTTAGTACATATTTTATAGGTTAACATGAGTGTTGAGAAGCCAACATAGAGACATATATACAAGCAGATACGAAGGATCCAAAACAAACAAAGGTTCGACCATTTCTTACCCAACCCAACCAAGATTCTTTTAACCCTTTTTAATTCAGTTTATAACAGATTTTTAGACCATTTTAGACTACTCAAACTCACGCACAACCACACCATTTTACACCCCACAATCACACATACAGACCACATAAAATACACCACCAACCAGCCCTAGCCTAGTTCCTTGCGTTTAAATCCTTGATTCGACACACACACATACACGACACCACACCCTTTTCAGTCCCTTGACACACCACACATACACCCAGAAAACCAGTTCCTTCGACACACATTTTCTTCTTCTAAAATCACCCTCGACACACCCTATCTTCTCCCCTATTCGACCACCCCAAACACGACTTATAACTATCCATGAAATCTTTCATTATTTATATACATATTGACCCATGTTTCTATATATACAAACCGATCCCACAACACTGCATGAAATCAGATTCTACTTAGCCATCTAAAACACACATCGATACATATATATATATATATTCTATTGTCCCATGTGCTAGTTTTGTTTCAGGTTTTATGTATACTAACAGCTCCCACCACCATGCATGCAAATCTAATTTTAAAAGCCACAACAGTCCCTATATTGACCATATACATATTATGATTTTATGCATATATTTTCGGATTCATGAGCCCACAAACACTGATTCGAAATAGCACCTAAAACTCAGCATCGACCCATATTTCATGCACTAATTAAGTTTAGTTTCCCAGTGTTCAGATCATATACATATATATTAATTAATTTCCAGACCATAATCTCTTTAAAATTGATTCGAATGACAGCCTAAAACACTAGTCGACTTATATTAGATTTGTCATATCATGAGTTACTTCTTTAGTATTTTACTTGATCCATATAACCTTCCATCCCATGTTCTATTTTTAGTCGATTTCTCTTGTTTTAGGTTACAAATACTAACATTCCATGTGCATGTTATCTGTATAAATATTACAAGGGAAACAAAACAGTCTAGATGATACCTTTGGACGGTTTAGAAGAGAGGCAAACAAGAACAAAAACCCAATTACAGAACCTGCTTCGAACCACAAAACCAAACCCTTTTTAATCCTTCTTTGCACTTCCTTTGCACCACTTGAGTATGATCTAAACTAAAGAGTCGACTGAAATTTTTCTCTAAGGTTTTCTGTGGGTTTGGTGGTGTGTTATATTCGGTATATAAATCAGAATGAGATAAGGAGTTGGAGCTGATATTGAGGCCGATTATATGGGATAAGAGAAGGGACCAAATCACTTTTAAATTTGCCAATATATCTAGACATTATTTAAGGTTTAAGTTGTGTACAATAAAAAAAAAAAAAAAAAAAAAAAAAAAAAAAAAAAAAAAAGACAGCCCTATGGCGCAAAAGCAATGAAAAAAAATTGGTAAGTGGGAGTATGGAACTTTTTGTTACACATAGGGAAGTTTGTGTTCTTTTATCGAGTTTTATCATTTTTCCTTAGAGCACATAATGAGTGATTCTCTAGTCTCATGTGCTAGCAGCTAAGACATACTAACAATATGAAATATTAACATAAAAAAAAAAAAAAAAAAAAAAAAAAAAAAAAAACAGAGGAAAGTTGAATGATTATAAAACCCAAGGAACATAATTAGTAGTCCAATATTTCATTTTCAATATATACGATTGTCAACGAAAAGTTACTATAGGTATGACATTTTAGGCGTGTGATATGCATCTTGAATTACTATGCAAATGTCGACTTTTATGTATTTTTGGAACTCCTTTGTCGTGTGATAATTTGCTATGTGTGGCATGTATTTGGTTGACCTATATGTATACTTTTAGCATGTGATATAGAACATAATATATAATGTATGTGTTGATTTTCATGTAAGACTTAGGTTATAAATTTTTTTAGGATCTTGTAGTTTAAATTCTTATGATTCTTAGTTACTTAGGTAGTATTCGGGTTCAAGCTCAAATAGATAACGGATTTTAGAAATCATATCTTAGGTTATTATAATATAAGTGATGACACTAAAATCACCAACATTCCTCCCCCATTTTAGTGAAATCCTTGATCTACTAAAATAAACAAAAAAAACCGAACTCATGCATAAACGAAAATGTCTTAGAGATTGAATTTTCACATAGTATATTACGCATTCCAAATATTAGAGAATCAGGGTGTCCCACGGATTGAACCCATCAACTCGTTTGAATACTCGAAGATAATATACACATAAGTTTCTACAAGTTTCTAATGTACATATACTTGACACTATTACGTCGCCTTGTGTCCATATCCTTCATGAGCATATAAAAGCCAGTCCTAGCTTCTTGAAGCGGCGACACTCCATGCTCACATAGGTAGTTCCTTTAGTCTTACACCTGCAATGCAATTTTTCAAAAGAACTATTAAGAAAATAAACTTCAACCTAACCCACTTGCAGTCTGAACACATACCTTGGGATGATACGATGTGTTACAATCTTTAATTGTAAGCTTTCCGCATTGAATCCAGCTTCTAACGTTGTATTAGATGGGAATTGAGTATCTCACAGTTAGAGATTTAAATGGACTCTAATCCCATCCCGATAGCCAACTTGTGCACTAAGTCTCTGGCTAATCCCTTAGTCAAGTGATCCGCCAAGTTCTATTGAGAATGGACAAAATCCACGGAAATCACTCCATTCGTAATTAACTCACGAACCTTGCTGTGTCTAACACTTAAGTGTCTAGAATTTCCATTGTAAATTTGGCTATATGATTTAGCAAAAGTGGCAGCACTATCACAATGTATAGAAATAGGAGATATTGGTTTCGGCCACAAAGGTATCTCATAGATGAGGTTCCTTAACCATTCTGCCTCCTTTCCAGCAGTAGCTAAGGCTACAAATTCACTTTCCATTGTCGAATCTGTAATGCAAGTTTGCTTCTTAGAAGCCCATGAAATGGCACCTCTACCTAGCAAGAATACCCAACCACTAGTAGAAGAATGATCTTTACTATTGGTTATCCAACTTGCATCAGAATAGCCTTCAATAACCGAAGGAAAACCGATATAAGACAAACCATAGTTCATTGTCTTCTTTAAGTACCTGAATACTCTAATTATTGCTTCCCAATGATAATTACTAGGGTTACTAGCAAATCTACTCAGTTTACCGACAGCATAAGTAATAATCGGCCTTGTGCTTGCCATAACATACATCAAGCATCCAATAGCCCTAGAATATTCATGTTGATTCACAGGTTTACCCAAGTGGGTCTTCATTTTAATACCTGCTTCCATGGGAGTGCAAACTGGACCACAACCTTCACAATTAAACTTCTTGAGAATTTTCTCAATGTAGTGAGATTGTGTAATCGTAAGACCCTTTTTCTCACGTATAATTCTTATTCCAAGAATTACATCCGCCTCCCCCATATCTTTCATAGAGAAATTTGATGACAAAAACTCTTTAGTTTTATCAACTTGGTTTTGATCAGTACCAAAAATCAACATGTCATCAACATATAAGCAAATGATGACTCCTTTACGAGATTCATCAAATTTGCAGTATACACACTTGTCCGATTGATTTAACACAAATCCATTTGATAAAACAACCTGATCAAACTTATCATGCCACTGCTTAGGAGCTTGTTTGAGTCCATACAACGATTTAATTAACTTACACACTTTATGCTCATTACCTGGCATAACAAATCCTTCTGGTTGCTTCATGTATACCTCCTCTTCCAAATCACCATTTAAAAATGTTGTTTTGACATCCATTTGATGGATCACTAGACTGTGAGTAGCTGCTAAAGCTATCAACAATCTAATAGTGGAGATACGAGCAACTGGTGCATAGGTATCGAAGTAATCGATCCCTTCCTTTTGTCTAAAGCCTTGGATTACCAATCGAGCCTTAAACTTGTCAATAGTTCCATCAACTTTCATCTTCCTTTTGAAGATCCATTTGCACCCTAAAGGTTTACAACCAGGTGGTAGGTCAGATAATACCCAAGTATTATTTTCCATTATTGATCCTATTTCATCATCAATTGCTTCATAAAAGGTCTTTGGATCCTCTTCTATACTATAACAGTAAGAATATTGAGTTCCAATTTCATCTCTTGATCCCTCAACTAAATATAGTTGAAAATCAGATCCATATGATTTAGCTACCCGAGCTCTGTTACTTCTCCGAGGTTCAGGAATCTCATTTGGAGTTTCACCTAATAGGTCTCCAACTTGAGTTCCACTTGAGCTAGATACTATGTCCTTTGGTCTAGGTATTGAAGAGAAACGATTCTCATCAAATATTGCATCTCTTGATTCTATAACTGAATTAACTGATACAGAATCATTAGGTTCAATAACATAGAACCTATATGCTTTGGAATGCTCAGCATATCCAATAAAGATGCAATCAATACCTTTTTCACCCACATTTTTCCTTTTGGGTTCCGGAAGTCTTACGACCGCCCTACAACCCCAAACTCGCGAGTAAGACTAGTTGGGTCGTTTCTTATACCAAAGTTCATATGGGATAATCTTGCTATTTTTGTTAGGAACCCTATTTAGCAAATAACAGGCCGTTAACATGGCCTCTCCCCAAAACCCTTCACTCAATCCCGAGTAGGATAACATGGAATTAACCATTTCCTTTAAAGCTCTACTTTTCCTTTCGGACACACCATTTTGTTGTGGTGTATATGGAGCCGTTGTTTGATGAATGATTCCTACAGATTGGAAATAACTAGGATCATAATATTCACCACCTCTATCCGTGCCTAAAGTTTTAATTAAACTATTTTGTTGTAACTCTACTTCAGTTTTATAGATCTTAAATTTATCTAAGGCTTCATCTTTAGCATGCAATAGATAAACATAACAAAATCTAGAGGCATCATCTATATATGTAACAACATATTTCTTGTTTCCTATAGATGGGGTTGCATGGAAATCACATAAATCACTATGTATCAATTCAAGCAAAACAAAATTCCTTTTTACATGCAAGTATTACATTTTTCCAAGTTCATGTCAAATGAAGGTATTAAACTATCTTTAGACATATCATGCAAACGTCTATAATGAACATGTCCTAAACGAGCATGCCATACTTTAGAATCAACAACATGAGAATAAGCCATATAAACAGAATTAATACTAGTAGGAACTTTATTAAGATTTAACATAAACATGCCATTATTATAGTATCTGAAACCAATAAATACACCATGTCTTGATAAGATATACTTATCAGATTCATAGACTTGTTTGTAGCCACACTTATTCAACACGGGGCCGGACATAAGGTTCTTCCTAAGCCCCGGTACATACACAACATTAAATAAAGTAATTGTTTTTCCAGAACTAAATTCTATTACAACATTTCCACGTCCAAGTATTGGTTTTGTTGACTCGTCGCCCATATGAAGAACGGATCCATCTTCTACCGGATGAAAAGTATCAAACCAGCAACGATCCTTACATGCATGAAAAGTTGCACCCGAGTCAATCCACCAAGCAATTTCATCATCCTGTACATAACATATTTCAGAAATATGTGATACATAATTTTTAACAGGAATTATAACATGGTCAAAAATCAGACCTTGTTGTGGACTTGGATCCTTAGACCCTTGTCCCAATCCAGAAGTGCTTGCACCATTGTTCTTCTTAACCCGACAATCCTTCTTGAAGTGACCAGGTTTGCCACACTTCCAACACGCCATCTTAGGCTTTTTGTTGGAACCGTCGTCATTATGGAATTTCCTTTTGTTTCCCTTGGAGTTTTTGTTGTTCTTCTTGTTCTTACCATCCATGATGGTGGAAGTTTGTCTATGATACTAGACACCGAGATAGACTCGTCCATAAACAAACCGTGTTGTGTGTATTGTCCCAGAATTCGAAGGAGTTCGTGATATTGTTCCATCACAGGCCTTGAATCAACCATTCTGTAATTGTTAAAATTACTAACCAGAAACTTCTTACTAGAAGAATCTTCTGCCATGTATTTTGATTCAAGTTGATCCCATAACTCCTTGGCCGATTCCACGTTTTGGTATACATCAAATAAGGCATCAGACATACCGTTCAAGATGTGCCCTCGACATATATAATCATCGTTCTCCCACTTCATTCGTTTCCTCGTCTGTTCCAGCGTCTCCTGATCTTCAACGTACTCTGGCATGGGGCACTCAGAACATACACAACCTTCAAAGTTGTCAGAAAGGAATGCATCTTCTTCTGCCAGCGCCTTAAGTCACTGCCCTCAAACTTGTCTAACTTTCCAAACTTCGACGTCATATCTTTCACAGAATCCATCATGATTAAAACCAGAAAATACTTCAATTTTTGTTAGAATTTCGGTGTGTGTGGGTGGTAATAATCCTGATATGTTCTTTGAATCGTGTTGAGATCACTATCAGATTGAAGTATTTCGAACCTATATGCCTCGGGTATCACGCAATCCTCAATTGGATTAGACAAAGAACAACACTTTGTTTCTAAGGCACGAGAAATCAAAGCAAATACAGAGAAAGTTGTTATCTCTGTTTTGTTATGAAAGAGATGAATAAATAATGAAAATACATAACCGAAAGTTAGTTAAAATCGGTTAAAGACGGTTGGCGGGAAGGGTCATGACTGTTGGGAAAAGAGGTGACTTTTGGTGGGAAAAAACCGTTTGGAAATAAAAACGAAAATAAAAGCGGGACCCCAGCAAGGGGGCACGTATTCCTTAACCTCCGCTCTTTGTTCGTGGCGGCATCAAGCTAGCTAGAACGAGTGTGCACTCTGCAGTCCGCACCTCTTAACTCGACTGTAAACTAAACCTGATTGAGCCCTTGATCTCAAGTAAATCACAATTACATAAAATATAAGTGATGACACTAAAATCACTAACACACGATATATCCATATATTATGCATAGTTGTGGCACGTACGTGCAAGTTACATTGATGTTTTACGCCGACGGCGTACGAGGAAACCTTGGGAACGTTTAAGAAGCATAGAACAAAAACGAATACGATGAAACAATCAATATAACATGCTTGTAAAGTGAGATCTCGAAGACCAACCCCTTTAGCCACGGACCCAGAAATAAAGTAATATAAACTATGAGAATATACTTATAGCTGGAAAGGAAACAAGTGTATAATTCCAATTTTTATAGAAGTATAGTAAAAGTGTGGCGTGAATGCGGGAAAACAATTGTTAAACGATTGTATGCAACCAAGTTTATGTATTAAAGAATACCATTTGGAAACATGTTTATGTATAATAAAATTAAGGGTTAATTACATGTAATAGCAATGTACTTTCTCAATTGTTCAAATATCAGATACGAACCCATAAAAATACCACAATACCCATCCAACTTTCAAATTTTGTGTCATTATCATACGTTTTAGAGTCATCTCATTGCACTTTTAGTCCTTTTGACTAACGACCGTTTGTAATTAACTCAAAAATATGTTTTTTTACGTTTTTATACGTTTTAATCCATTTTCTTACATTTTCATACGTTTTTATCCGTTTTATACGTTTTCTCCCATTTTCTTACATTTTCATGCGTTTTTGTTCGTTTTTAAACGTTTTCGTCCGTTTTTATACGGGTGAAAACGTATAAAACGGATAAAAATGTATGAAAACATAAGAAAACGTATAAAAACGGATAAAAACGTATAAAAACGGATAAAAATGTATGAAAACATATGAAAACGTATAAAAACGCCTAAAAACATATTAAAACGGACGAAAACTTTTAAAATCGAACAAAAACGTATGAAAACGGGCGAAAACGTGTAAAAATGTATGAAAACGTAAGAAAACGGATAAAAACGTAAGAAAAACATATTCTTGAGTTAATTACAAACGGTCGTTAGTCAAAAGGACTAACGGTGCAAAGAGATGACGCTAAAACGTATGATAATGAAACAAAATTTGAAAGTTGGATAGGTATTATGGTATTTTTTTGGATTCGTATCTGATATTTGAACAAATGAGAAAGTAGGTTGCTATAACATGCCATTAACCCTAAAATTAATTAATAAATGATGTAATTTATATAGTTCAATATATGTTACAGGTATACAAAAAGGATGCAGACACTAAGGGTGCGTTTAGTTAAAGAAAAAATTATCTTGTTTTCTATCTCTAGTTTTGTAAAGATTTGAAAGGGAAATTTATCTCCACAAAACACTTGAAAATATATAAAACGCGTTTAGTTGAAGTTTGTATTTTCTATTTTGGTGAAAGGGAGGGAGGGTTGTGGGTTACAAAGGAAAACAAAGAAAACAACTAAAATTTGTTTTGTAATTTTCCTTGTTAAGTTATGAAATAGGGTATTTTGTGTTTTGCAAAACATTTTGTTGGAAAACGTTAATTTGTACGCGATCTCTGTAACACCCCAACCCGATAAGGGTAGAAGTATTACGTTATGGTGACATATCAAAGCAAACACAAGCATATGACTTAAATAATACAAATGAATTTCAAAGGTTTCAAGGGAAAATTCTGAAATACAAGGTTACAAATGAGAACAACAATAAATCCTAAGTCTAAAAATGCGTAAACACGTCTAGTCATCTCTAATCCAGGATAGCTATCAAAGTATAGTCTTCTAAGTCCAAGATACTCTCCACTCATAACCCAGCTTCCAACTAAAACCTGCCGCATGAAAAGAAAATGCGGCTGAGCTTAAAAAGCCCAGTGAACAGATATATATAGACGAAAGCAAAAGATAAGGAACGAGTATGTAAAGTATGGTGCATTGGGAAAAAACATAAGGTATAAACGAACGGATATCAAGTAAGGAAAGGTCAGTAATAAATCCCCGAGCCCAAACAAATCAAGTCATAATCATCAGTAACCATAGAGGAGCGACCTCTCAATTATGTGAAGGACGTGTATTGCACACAACATCAATCACCAAATCAAATTATATCATATCATATCATATACAAAGCAAATCTAGGATGCATCCATACGCCCCTGCAAAGATATTAGTGGCCAAACATATATAATAATCGAGCTCTTATCAAATACAAAAAGGGACGGTGTGGCACATCACTCGACCACACTGGAGTCATGCCATTGGTGCATCAACGACACGGCCATGGAACCCCCATGACTAGGAAAACATAATGGCTCGGGTATCAAACTGACGGGTCAAAGGAAAATTCAAAGTTTGGCAAATGTCTAAGTTATCGGAATATCAAAGGTTCATAATCAAAGGTTCGAAATCAAATGGTTCATAGCAAGGTTCAATTCAAAGGTTTCTATCAAATGTTCATTTAAAGAAATCTTTTAATAATGGTTTTCATAAAAATGATCTTTAATAACGGTTTTCATAAAGGTAGTCTTTAAAAGTAGTTTTCATAAAAGTTAGTAAAATTTCATATAAAAGTGGTATCGCATCGTGCTTATAAACATCATTTTAAAATAGTTTTTCTCAAAATATTTCCATGATATAATTAAGAAAGGTTTTCACATCCAGTTACAATATCAATGGTTTACAAATCTAAGGGAGCATAGTAAAGGCATAGATAAGAAAGCCATAATAAGAAGGCTCAGATCAAAGGCATCATAATCAAAGCTAATATCAAACCGATGTGAACGAATCATGAGAAACCTTAAGAGATAAGGTCAGAATATCTGTACCTTAGACCGCAAGTGAAAACATAACAGAAACATAAAGATCAGAATCAAACTCCTTCTTCAGCGAATCTACACGAATACATGATCGTCTTATTATTAATATCTTATTTAAATCAGATTACTTATTTTAGTCGGCTTTTCATTTTTAGTAACTTTCCTTTTACAGCAGCTTTCCAAAAATAGTAACTTTCCAAAAATAGTAAGTTTCCTCTTTAAGTAGTTTAACCATTTTAAGCAACTTTCTATTTTTAGCAGGTTTCCCGAATTAGTAAGTTTCCATAATTAGTAGGTTTCCATATATAATATCTTAGGGTTACTTTCATTCTAATTATGGTTTACAAATGATCGTTGTTTAGTTTACTTACTAATTATGATCATGTCTCATATTAACTTGAGTTATGAAAAGTGCTTAAGTATCTTAATTACCTCTAGAACGTCAAATTAAGTGGAGGATTGTAGCTTATAATCACTTTTACCCTTTTTGATTAAGTTAGACACTTAATTAGCTTTTTAACCTTTTTATCAGCTTTTACTCATAAACAGGTCACCACATTACGAATTTTTCTACCACATTAGAACTCAAAGATAAATTCCACAAAAATTCTCACAGATACTTCCATGTCTTTAGAACCCACACGAATTTTCCCAGAATTTATTAGTTAGTCTAACCCCACACGAAAAATACTCCAACTCAGACTACTCAGAAAACGTATCTGCTACAGTACCCAGAAAGTATCCACTTGGATGACCCACCAATACACCCAGGAAAAATCCCCAAAAATTCATGATATTACTAGGCATATGGAAGTTAAATACTGGAAAGTTTTATGACCCAACTCCTCATGGTTTGAAAATGAAAATTCGGCAAAGTGGACTGATTTTCAAAATCCTGAATTCAGCTTTAACTCTTAATCACACAAAAATCAAAAACACGACCAAATCAACTCGAAATCACTCCAAGTCAATTTGAGAACTTAACTAAGACATAAAACTAAGTTTTCATGCAAAGAAACCGAATCAAACCACTCTATATCATGACCCAAGCTCGTTCACAAAATCGGTTATACATGCTGTCCAGTTTTAGGGTTTCGTTTTAGACCATTATAACAATTGTTAACGCACCCAAACACATCCATGACTCTCATAATTCATACAACCTGAATTTTAATATCATATTAACATGTTCTAAAAATCCCACATCAATTTACCCACGAATTCTATCAAAACTCCAGCCTTAATTCGTTATTTTATGTGATGCTGTTTGTGATTTTATGTAACCTGTTATGGTTTTATGTGCTAGTATTATATTCGATTATGAAGACAAAAAATTTAATCAAGACAAAAACAATTAGTGAGAATCGAACAAGGTTCAGTTGTATTACCCTCGTAGCGCGACGAAGGGGAAGAACACGAGAGCAGGGTTGAGTACTCGCCTCTCCAAAACCGCGACAGCAAGACACCCCCTCGAACCAAAACAAAAGTCATGCTTACCACACCCTTCGAACAGAAGTAACAATCCAAGTACAAGACCCTTCCACCCCAAATAAAGTCGCGTCTATACATTTGTTGAAAAGCAGTAACGAATCACGAACACGACACCTTCATCATCCACACGTATCCTCCTTTTTACTTTGTTTAATTCGAACAAGATTGAAAAGAAATAAGAGGGTGGCCGCCGGTTGTATTATTTAGAGTATTAGGGTTTGTTACGTTTTCTGTTTTGTTATGTCGTGTGTTAATGTGATTGATATTCGGTATTATAAGAATCGATTAGGGAGGGGAAACAAGAAGGAAAGTATCCGAAAATATGGGATTTAGATTAGAGCCTTACCATATTTATCACCAATCATGTATGTAGTCATGTTTCAAGTCTTGGTTTACTTGTGCACCTTAATATAATTGACCCATACGCTATATTAGGCTTGACATAGCTTTTAAAAAAATATATAAATGTGACATGGCTTAACAATGTATAACATAAGTATAGTCTTAAGTTGTAGGTTCCAAATGTCGCGTACGTTCAAGTATTAGCATATAAATACTTTAGGTTATACGTAAATATACGTTCTTCAAAAGTTCAAAATTTAAGGGTATTTTAGGTATTTTCAAATGTTTCAGATTTTAGGGTTTTACAATCTCTGTTTTCCTTATTTTTCACAAAACTTTTTGTGGAAAACAAGGGTGTTTTCCCCCAACTAAACACACCCTAAAAATAGTGCTCTGCATTCAGACGGGTAAGATTTGAACCTTGTACCTCCATCCTAGAAGATATCATACTTACCAGTCCAACTACAAACACCACATTCAGCCGGTTAAGATTTGAACCTTGTACCTCCATCCTAGAAAATAGTGCTCTGCATTCAGATGGTTAACATTTGAACCTTGTACCTCCATCCTAGAAGATATCATACACCACATTCATTTCTTTCAATTTCTAGTTACTTAAATAGAGGATTGCATTCTAGTGATATTAATGGGCTTTTAACGAATACCTATAAACTTCGGTTTAGAAAGTTAGACCGAAGTGCAACTTAATCTTGGAAAAAATCTTTTTTTATAGACCCCGGCCTATATTCTGCAAAACAATTAAAAACTTCTAAAACATGAAAAAGAGGAGTTGAAAAAAAAGTACCCGCAAAATAATCTTGAATATATGTGAGCTTGAGGAACAATATAAAAAAAGTTAATGCTGAATATCTACTCAAGTAGCACTTAACACGGATTCTTGTTAATTTTCTAACTTAAGTGTAACAAATCCATAAACACTTGTTAATGGTAAATATCGTTACACGTCATAACTCGATTTGTTTCGTAACTAAGAGCAAGTGGGTGATCGATTTGAGATATTGTTGTAAAGTAAACAATACGTACTACAGTGTTTCGACATCCTTTAATAACCTTAAGAATTATCTATACCCGAATAGAAATCTTTATACAACTTTGAATCTATAATTACAGTTCTTTAGAAACTTGTTCTAAAGTGGGTCACTGGAAAAATATGCTTGTGTTTAAATATTAGAAACTGAAAGAAATTGATGTGGTAAATGTAGTTGGGTTGGTAAGCATGATGTTACCTAAGGTAGAGGTACCCCGTTCGAATATTACCAACCGAACAAACATTTTCCATCTTTTAGTTTTCACCTCTTTTTTGTACAGCTAAACATGTTTGTATATATTTGAAAAGGGATAATACCATCAAAATGTAGTGAACTTGACACCATTTTCAATTCTGTGTAGTGATATATATATATATATATATATATATATATATATATATATATATATATATATATATATATATATATATATATATATATATATATATATTTTCAAAAAAAGTAACCAACTTTCTAAATTTGACTATTATGTGTAGTCTAATACTGCCCAAATTGCCCGTTCCACGTGGTATATACACGTTGGTTTTTTATTTTTTAAAATAGCACCAACAATTCCACATAGACAATCCACAAACAAATATTATAATAAACCCACTGGTCCCCAAATTGGACCACAACTTTCCCCCCAAATCCGACCAGAAAAACCCTAACCACCAAATTGGACCACCATTGTCGATTGAATGTCGTTTTCAGTACAATCTATAAATTAATTGATGCAAAAGGTACAATATATGATATAATACTAGTTTCCCACTTTGAATTGTCGAAAAATAATGTTTGTTTATGTTATTTTTTTTAGGGTTCCGTTTATATAATAGTATTTATATAAATTTATTGTTTAATTTAGGGTTTTGTCTAACTTTTTGCAGTATGGCACCTTCGTTTACAATGCCTTTGATGTTTGAAGTACACTTCGCTGGTACTTTTGAGTTCTTGCCGCTGAGGTATGAAAATGGAGTTGTTTTTCATTGAAGAGTTGAAAGGGAAAACAAAATGGACTTTCAAACTGCTTTTAAGTATTTAAGTGAACGAACAGATGAGCCCCTTTATCAGTTGTTCTTTAAGCTGCCACAATGTGAACTTGACAAGGGTTTGAAAGTAATAGAAAATGACAATGATTTATTTGCTATGTATGACTATGCTGAATCTTATGGGCTTATACATGTGTACATAGCACATGGACCTCAGGAGTTACATGTTTATTATGTTGAGAATTTGTATGTAGGTGGTTCTGATGAAGAGGTTCAGTCTAGGAAAACATTAGTAAAAGATGCTGGTAATATGAGTGTAGAAGAGTTAATTGCTTGGGCTGAGGAGGAGTTAGAAAGTATGGATGTGAGTGTTAGTGTAGGAAATGGTCTTAGTGGTAATGTGAGTGTTGACAAGGGTAATGGGTGTGTTGACAAGGGTAAAGGGGCTGTGGACAAAGGAAAATCCATCATGGTAGATGAAGGTAAGATAGGTCAAACCAGAAAGTCTGCTAGGAAGAGGAATGTTGGTATTGTGATTAATGATAATGTAAACCCTTATAAGAATGACCTTGATGATTCTGATAGTGACATAGTTTGCAAGAAATGTTTGAGGATGTTCATGAATATGATTATGATAGTGAATACTCTGACAAGTCTGTAGATTATCTATCAGAAGGTGAGGATGAGCTGATTTCACTTAGGAAAAGAAAGACTGAGGCAAAACATAATCCTACACCAACTAAGCCAAATAGAAACACACAAGAGGCTGGTTGTTCTAGACCTAGCAGGGTGTATGATGTAGCTGAATCTGATATTGTTAGAGACCATCAAGAGTATATGGATAACTTAATGTTTCAGTTGAGAAATGGTGATGATGGTTTGACAGATCCATTTACTATCTTGGAAAATAATGATGACAAGTTTCCATTTCATGATAACCAGACACACTGGAAGTTGAGAAAACCTCAGGTATAATTTATTCTTTGTAAATTTTTTTTACTTCCTATCAATTAGTACGACATTGTATAGTAAAAATGTAATTGTCATTTCACAGGTTGGTGAAAAGTATATTAATGCAGACCAATTCAAGGAATGCCTAACATTTTATGGTCTGGCAAATGGATATTCCTTATGGTTCTATAGAACCTCAAAAGAACAGGTAATTGCAAGGTGTGGGTTCAGACCTGAAAGTCTAAAAAATAAACAAAAAGGTAAGCAAACGAAATGGAATAAGTATCCAACTGCTGGTAGAGATGAGCATGGTCAATGCCCATTCAGATGTTATGGTAAGAAAATGGTTACGGAAAATTCATTCCAGGTAATCTCTATGACTGACAAGCATACATGTGTTAGGAGCTTTAAGTATGGAAGTTTAGTTAACTACAAGTGGATTGGTAAACAGTTTGGAAACAAGATTAGGCAGAATCCAACTGTATTGTTTAAAAAAAAGGCCACAACAGGCTATCTTGTTCTAATCCAACTGTATTGATACCACCAAAGCAACCTGCTAAAAAAGGGAGACCAAGGAAGAATAACAATGAAACACCTGAAACAGTAGGTGTTGGAAGTGCTGGGAGCACAATAAATGTCAATGAACCTGCTAGAGCAGCAAGTGAGGGTGCAAGAATTGAGGTACCTTTGAGAGATCCTAGTAGTTTGGGTGTCAAGAGATCTTTGTTTGGAAGTTTGTCAACTGCAGGTACATCTACCTCAGGAAGTTTAGGGAAGAGAATTAGAAAGGGCTTAACTTATACAGTTGCAGCAAAGAAGGCACAATCTAAAGCTATTTCAGACCCCATTGAAGAAAGCCAAGATCCTGCCACACAACCTAATGTTGGACCAGCAACTCAGCAATCTCAAGTCAACAATGGAATGCAACAACCTGTTAACCATGGAAGAGAAGCACAAACTGCCCAAATAAGACCAAGAGACAACTTTGTAAGACCAAGGCCCCTAAGTCAAAGGATTTTAAAGAAGAAA
The DNA here is from genome assembly GCA_021014915.2 of Artemisia tridentata subsp. tridentata. Classification (NCBI taxonomy): domain Eukaryota; kingdom Viridiplantae; phylum Streptophyta; class Magnoliopsida; order Asterales; family Asteraceae; genus Artemisia; species Artemisia tridentata. The sequence continues at coordinate 79,249,316 of CP139506.1, read as the reverse complement.
CTAGCCAAGAGCATTACAGGGATTGGTTCATCACAGGCCAATTCAGTTGATGTGGATTAACTTTGTTACCACTAAGTTACCACTTTGTTATATTTTGTACTAAGTATGAAACATTAGCTAAACATGTCTTTTGTGAATCTGTATGTGGTAATACAGATGTATGAAACTGGTGATGGTGTGCACATCTTTTGTCTATCTTTTGTGAATTTGTATGTGGTGCACATACATAATTCTCGTATGTAATCAAGTTATGACTTTTAATGTTATTAATGTAGTTATGACTTGTGCAAAATTTGTGTTTGTAACATGTGTTTACAACCTGGAAATGCCAGAAGATTACTTCAACACACTTTAAAATTGACTTCACATAGTCAAATGTAGTAGTACAACTTGGTTACAACATGCTTATTCAGGATACAACAACTTTATTCAAACAAAGTACTTCCTAAATCAACCAAAACATACTTTTTTGCCCTTCCCTTTTGTAGACACTTTGGGAATTTTTGGAGCAAATGGTTTTATACCATTGTCTTCACAAGTCTCATCATTGGGAAGGCCTAGCACCTGAACCCTCTCATCAAAAAGCTCTTTATCAGTCTTTTTAGGAGTTTGAATCTTCCTAGCATCATCCTTTTTTGTCTTTGATCCACAATAACCCTTTGGAAAGTAGTCTTCCCATCCAGAACAACTTGAGGTGTTAAAGGAACTTGAGTCACTTCTGTTAACATAAATGATTTCTGCAAAAAAAAATAAAAAAATATTAAAATTATATAAAATATAAAAAAATGAAAAACAAGTAAATGTTGGAACTCATGTGTTTGAAACAACCTTTCTTCTTGGAACTCATTGTTTCAGTAGCTAGAATGGGGTGGTGGGAGCATGCTTGGTGTGTTTGGTTTTTATAGAGGAAAACGTATGCTTGGTTAGTGTTTCAAAAATGCAAAAGTAGTCAATTGACAGTCAAGAAAAAAATAGTGTTGGGTACCCTTCTTACAGTCATGACATTACTTTTTTCATGTGTGCAGACATGAGAAAAAAATAGTGTTTGCAGGACCAAGGGCAAAACAGTCAAATTAAAAGACCAATGCCAGGCCAATACAGTCAATTAATGTGGAAAAAAAAAAAAAAAAAAAAAAAAAAAACAGGTGTGCAACTAATCTAATTTCACTTGTTCAGAATGTGGCCAAAACAGACCAAAACAGTCACTTGTGCAGAACCTGTTCCTGCATAATGTGGCCAAAACAGTCAAATTGCAAGACCAATGCCAGGCCAAAACAGGCTATTTGCAAGACCATTTTCATTAAACAAAACCTACTTGCAATAAAAAATGAAACTGATATACAATCAAGAAACCAACACATAATACTTATAGAAACAATGTACAACATTAAACTGATACTTCATTAAAATGATATTGCAGGTGTACAACCATAACCAACCACATACAAAAGTCTTATAGAAACCATTAAAAACCTACATTTGCTTAAGCTACAACAAGGTACCCAATTACAACACATAGGAAGAGCAAATAGATACAAACCACAAACATTAGCCTATCATTGGCATTCAATTTTGACTTTATACAAGTCAAATCATCCCTAAAATCATAAAGCATAACCATTTGCTTGTTTGACTCATTCAGCATAACCATCTTGTCGTTTGAATCAATAACCATCTGCTTGTTACAATCATCCATACCTTTAGTTCTGTTGTACATGTTCCTCAATGCTTTGTTCTCCTCATGCAAATCAAAGAACAACTGTTTATAGTAATCACTAGGAAGTTCTTCATCAAGAAAACCGTACACTTCACACTTCCTCCTTTTATCTCGTACTGGACATTCCTTGAAACGTCTTCGTGGATTATCAAGTGTCCATGCTACCTGAACTGGAATAGGATATGGACAGTCACAATGTGTCTTATTCGACACATCTTGGTTGTAACGGCGGTAAAATGTTGAGGAAGATGAAGATCTCATTTTTGGGGTTAGGGTTTGAAATTGATAAAGGAGTGGTGGGGAATTGTTAATAATAAAGGGATGCGTGGGGTTTAACAATCCTAAAATTTAAAAAAAAAAAAAAAAAAAAAAAAAAAAAAAAAACTGATTTCTAATTCCCACGTGGATCGGGCAGGGTGATTTGGCATGGGCAGCATTAGACTACACATAATAGTCGGATTTAGAAAGTTGGTTACTTTTTTTGAAAAAAAAAAAAAAGATCACTACACAAAATTGAAAATAGTGTCAAGTTCACTACATTTTGGTGGTGTTATCTGTAAAACCCGAAAATTTTAAACCATAAATTTTGCACCATTTTAAAATCCCCCCTAAGTATGAAATATTAATATAAATGTCATTGAAACTATGCCTTATAAATTAAAGACACCTTATAATTAAATAACTAAACTAAATAAATATAGCCTAAAGTTACCTACAATCATATTATGTCCTATGTACCTATGTGCTAGCCAAAATTTTTCCCTAGCCCTATCTCTCTTGCAATTGGTTGTCACCAGAAGATAAACATACACATTATTCGTCCCAAAAATAGGAGATCTCATGCCATTCTTATTCCAAATCACTTTACACGGATTACCTTAAAACACAACACGCTTTTCCTTTTATTTTGAACCGTATAATTTACTCCCTTGTGTCATCCTCATCTACACTGATTCTAACCAGAAGAACACACACAAAATCACATATTTTTCTGCCAAGGAAGAAGGAGAGAAGGAGCAGGTCGTTGGTGTCAATAAAGAGTGCAATCGTTGGAGTCCTTGTGTGGTTAATCCGAGCCTTAGTCCTTATTCCATTCGGTTTCCTTCGCCCTAGTCGACTTCAGGTTCTTGATGTTCTCCATTTTGCTCTCTTTGATTCAACTTATGCACCATGAAACAAAGCTAATAACCTGCTAAGAAACTATAAGAATCATGCTCGCATGTATGTTGTTTAATTTGTCTCGTAAACTTTGTCACATAAAATCACAAAACTCACATAAAATCATAATTTATATCCACAAATAACGATTGCAAAGCTTGCATATATGTCGACCCATATCTTGTTCGACCTTCATATTTTTCTGTTTTGTTTTGGGTCGTGTTAAACCCTCTATACACGCATGAGACTAAATCTTTTCGAACAAAAATATAGAGTATGCTTACATGCTGGGTTGGGTCGATCAACGGTAAAACAAAACAGCCATGCATGGGTGTGTTTAGAGTTGTGTCGAGTTAAAGGACCAACATGTCATCCTGTGTTCTTTTTTCTGCATCGAACAACAACAAAAAGGGGTCACAACTTGTTGAACTAACCATGTATTCGACCAATAAAAACTCACATGAAATAACGCTACACATCGACGTATAGGGGCTGTTTTCATTGATTCGGTTGGATACACTCTTACACGACTTAAGCATATGTTATATCAAATCATTACGAGCTAAAAGAAAATAAACGAGGCATGGTTATGTATGGGTTGTGCTCGGTATAAAACAAAACAAGAGTGTGTCGCGAGTTTATTTGTGTCATGAAGTATATGTGTGGCTTGTGATGTCTCGCGAGCTGTTTCGAGGGTTGTGCCTTCCTTCTTGAGCTCGTATTCATGCCCACTTATATTGCATACATCTTAATACGCATGAAGAGTGGGTTATGCTAGGAAGATTTCATGCATGGTCATTTAATTTCCTTTGCCTGTGTTCCATCTTCGAAACAGTGAAACAAAAGAATAAATGGGTTTGTCCTTGTACAGTGATGGGTGTAATACTATAATAAGAGTAGCATGTTAGTAGATGTGTAGCATGGTTGATTTTTCTTGTCCATTCTTTCAATTCGAATAAAAAAGAAATCAAAGGAGTGAGTTGTCTTGACTGTTGGCGGTACAACAAAGTAGAGTAGCCTATGCTTTTTCACTAAATTTCACATTTCACCCCATACCGTACCATTTAGTCACATTAAACCCTAAAATTTCTAAAGGTGTCATATTAAATCTTAAGCTAAAATATTTATCATTTTAAGTCTAAAATTATCTAATTGTCATTTTAAACCTTAAACGTTATTATATCAGAAAACGTGATAAAAATAGATGATCACTAAAAATGGAAAGCATACTAAAATTCATATGACTTAAAGTAATACTTGGTATTAAATTCGTATAGGTTCCGTGAAGCGGGAGTGATCTTTCATCTTGTGACTTTTCTTTCGTTGTTTGCTTTTGCTTCGAATAAGGTACAGATATTCTACCCATTCTCAGTAAGGGTGTCCTCTCTCATGACTCATTGATCTTGTTTCGTTTTAAGATTTCCTAAGCCACTGCTATGTTCCCTACACTTTGGTTCGTTTGTTTGATTCATTTTGACTTTGATGTTCGATATGACCCTTTTGCTTTGAGCCTCTATAATGATCCATTGATATTCGTTCGTGACCTTGTGATATTAGTGTTCGAATCACTTGATACTTCGAAGGTTCATTTGATTTTGGTAAATAGATGTGAAAACCTTTTCAATTATAACATGGAAATGTTTTGAGGAAAACTTATTTTAAAATGATGTCTATGAAATATGCGATACCACTTTTATATGGAATTTCTATCTTTTATGAAAACTACTTTTAAAGACTACTTTTGTAAAAACAGTTATTAAAGATCATTTTAAATGAAAACCATTCGATAAAAATTTCTTACAATGAACCAGTTGATTATGAACCTTTATTCAGTTCGTTTGGATTCATTTGACTTTGATATTGGATATGACCTTTGCCATGAACCTTTGATATTGGACTTTGACTATGATTCGATGACTTTGACTATTTGAACCTTTGCTATGATTTGGACCTTTGACCCTTCAGTTTGATACCCGAGCCAAAATTTGTTTCCTAGCCATGAAGGTAACATGGCCATGTCATTGATGCACCGATGGCATGACTCTAGTGTGGTTGAGTGATGTTCCACACCGTCCCCATTTGCTACTACATGCGCGCTTTATTATTTATTATGGCCTATATTATTGTTCGGGGGGCGTATGGATGCATCCTAGATTTGTTTTGTTTCGAGGGATATATCATGATTTGATTTGATTTGATTTGGTGACTGATGATGGGTGCAATCCACGTCTTTCACAAGTTTGGGAGCTAGCTACTCCATTTGAAGAATGAGGACACCCCTCATATTATCTTATTATCTGAGAGGTCTCCCCTCTATATGATTTTGAGGATATGGTTACTATATTTGATTTGTTCGGGCTCGTGGTGGATTACTGACCTTCCATTTTCCCTTTCCTACTTTGTACCTTTGTCTATGCCTTATATTATTCCATTGCTATACCATATTTGTTCGTTTGCTTTTGCTTTCGTTTTCGTTCATTATATATCTGTTCACTGGGCTTTTTAAGCTCAGCCGCATTTCTTTTCATGCGGCAGGTTTTTAGTTGGAAGATGGGTATGAGAGAAGAGACTTTTGGACTTAGAAGACTTGATAGTTATTTTGGCCTAGAGATGATTAGAAGTTATTATATTGTTGAATTTGTATTCGCATTTGTAACCTTGTAATTTCAGTATTTCATTTGTAACCTTTGAGATTCCTTGTATTACTGTAATGTATGCTTTGTTTTGATCTGATATGAAACCATTAGTTTGACATCTTTACCCTTGTCGGGTTGGGGTGTTACATTATCCCATTTGAAAAATATATTTATTACATCATCTAATATATATATAACAAAAGTTGCGTAATGATGACGTCAGCAGCTCTAAGTCGATGAAGATTTTGACGCCACGTGGAACCCTAAATCTGCAGCTTAGGTGGCAAAATCGGTTAAGAGATTTAAATATGGAACGGATTATGCATATCTATTCATTAAATACAGCTATGGTTAATTATAAAGATTAAAATCAAAAGTTACGCCTCCTTTTTATGTCTGCATCGTCTCCACAAAACCCTAAACTATGCACATGGTTTATGCTATCTACGTAATGCGTATTCATTTAATTAATTTATGTTTACATGCATGTAGGTACGTGCTAATAAACTGATTACAAGATGAGATGATGACACAATGAAAGTAGTTCGAATTCGTCTTCTTCAAGCAATAGTGACGATGGAGATGAGTATGTGTTTTTCTATATTTTTTATTATCTGATTAATTGTTGTATTTTTTTGGATGTATAGTTGTACCTATGAAACACGTTTACACATAATCGTCTTCATGTTTACATATGCATATCTATTACGTAGCCTTATGATGAGTGTGTAAATACTCATCATTTTATGCCCATTTTAGACCATAAAAATATCAAAAACACCCAAATACACCATATATTATTGCAAATATCCTTGGTTTGTGTTTTTATGTGTTTCAGGTACAAAAGGATCGAAAACAGGGCGAAAACGGACAAAACCGAGCACAATACTGGAAAAGCGTGAAAAGCCGAAGCCGGAAAAGGAATTTACAAGTTTGGACCGGGATTATGCTCAAATTGTCAAAGTCAACCCTCCGAAATATCAAAAGGGTCAAGATTGGTCCTTGGTGATATTTTTCAGAATGTGCATAATTGATCCCTGAACTTTCAGAATGTTACACATATGGTCCCTAAACTTAACATCAATCAAATCCTTATCCCAACTTAAATAAAAACCAAAAACATTAAACCCTTTACCCCCTAACCCATAACCCCTAAAACTAAAAACAACCCAACCCATTATCCTAAATCTAAATCCAATCCTAAACACTGGCCCATCACAACCCACATAGCCCACAACAAATTAATCCAACCCCCGTTTTAACCCTTAGCTAAAAAACCCACAGGTCAAACTTCGGTCAAAACCATCATCTCCCTAAAACTACCCCGCCAAAACCAGGATACCATTTTATCCTCACCCACTCCTGACAATCCTACCTCCCATCCCATGCTTTCTTCTCTGGCATACGTTTTCCCTCCCCCCCTCCTACTTAGCTACTCACTCCAAGTCCCACGTGCAAAAAAAGATAAAATCCCACTTGGCCTGGTTTCCCGCCAAAACTGAATCCAATGATTGAGATTAATTTCACCCAATCCAATGGGTGGGAATGAGAGAGAAGAGATCAATGAAGCCTTTTGGATTGGTATTTAAAGAAGAAGAAGACAGAAGAAAACTTTGTCAATGTTTTAGACCACATTCGTAGTGTAAAATGTTTATTTACTTATTTTCAGTTTAAATCTTAGTCTTAAATTGTAATTCAAGTTCTTGTAAGCTCCTTTGTATTTTAATTCATCAACATTTTCCGAATTTTAAGTATTAAGCAAATTTCAAGTTTTAGATTAAATCAGTGTTTTAAAGTTATTGTTATTGCAAAGCCTTTTAAACTTCCATTTATGTTCAATAAGCTTGTATAAGCTTATTTTAGCTTTAGAAAAAGTCCACTTGTTTTAAGTCAGTGTTAAGCTCAAATTTCCAGAAAAGTCAACATAAGTCAACTGACTTGGTCAAATAAGCTATTCTGGTGATAAGCTGTTTGGATAAGCTGGTTTTAGGTATTTTTGGCTTAATTGGATAAGCCTGGGTTGTTATTTGTTCTTGTGATCATCCATATTCAGCAGGAACCATTTGTGAGTTTAAATTCCATTTTTAGCTTATTTAATGCTTATTTGAGTTCAGCTTAAGTTACTGCTTAATTGTCTGTATTTTTCTGTTTCTTAGATCATTGATAACTTAGATAATCATAGTTTAGGGTAAAACATGGTTTAAATTATAAGTTTCTAGTGTAAAATGCAAATTCAGTTTCAATAAATAGTGTTTGGATTAGCTTCTATTTTTCCTTGTACTGTTCAAATGCAAGTAGTTAGGATTTGATTAAGTTGAATTAAGGTGTAGTGATTACTTATCAGTAGGGTTTTAGAGGTTAATTGCTCATTAATAGGTATTTGTCTTATAGGGTGATTTTTATGGTTTTAACTGCCAAAATAAGCTCAGATAAGCTGAGCTTATTAGGATCCATATTTTTAGCATTTTTGAGTTCCCTTTGGTGTTTTAAGTGTGGATATAGGATTGGGTTTCATTTCACTGTAGATTGTAAGAGTTAAGTGCAAATAGCCATGTCTGCACATTTTTCAATTTTTGCCTTTTCTGCCCTTTTCAACATCAGATTTAAGCTAGTTAGAATAGGATTTAATTTCTAATTTTTGTTTTTATCAGTAGCTTGCTAGTTAATCTTTATCTGTTTCAACTTTATTCTGTATTGGTAGCTTATTTTCTAGCTTATTTCTTGTCTGCTAAAAGCCATGCAGAACTGCCCTGAGCCTGCACAGCTTTTTGTGTTCCACACCATCTGATCTAGGCCTCATTTCTATAAGAAATTATGTTTAGAATTTGGGCATTTTTGGAATTTAAGCATTCTGATATATGAGCTTTAAGGTGTAGCTTTTGGATTCCCCAAATAAGCTTGTGCCTAGCTTATTGGACTGCTGCAATTCAGCCTGCCACTCATCTTTTCCTGCACATTTGGTGCAGCTGTTCTACTGCTTTTCAGCTTATTTCTTTTGCTTCTTTGATCTTATTCAGTGGTTTTAAGTGTCAATTAGTGTATTAAACTGTTTCTGAGCTTTTGATAATTTTTGGTCAACCTTAGCTTATTTTTAGCTTATTTTCAAACTGCTTATTTAGCCCATTCTGCTTATTATGGGTTAGACAGTTCTAATTTTATTTTTCCTAGCTTTTAAATTAAATTTTAGATTTACTTGAATTTTTTCAGATTTTTCTAAACTGTTTTGCTATTTTTAAATTATTTAAATAGTTTAAATTAGTTTTAAATTCATAATAATTAATTAAAAAGTCAAAAAAATATTTTTCTTTTTCCCAAAATTTTATTTTATCATTTAGGACGTAGGAAAAATAATTTTGTACCCGTAGAGTTTTTATTTAATTATTTTGACGTTTTTAAGTTCGTTCTCAGTCCCGTTTTTCTATAATTCGCGTTTTTAAGTTTTTCTGTTACGTTTTTAATCACGTTTGTTTTTCTTCTAGCTTTTTAAATCGTTTTTAGTTAATGTTCACATATCTTAGTTTAGAAAACCCAAAATCCCTTTTTATTCACCATTCACTGCACGCAACCACGATTCGAGAACACGAATTCCATTCACGCCTTCGTTGGGGATAATGACCCGGGAATACAGCTTTCATTGTATTCCTTGGAAATAAATATGACTTGATTCCAGCGAATCAATTTTTGGCGCCGCTACCGGGGAGGTTGTGTTGCGACAATATTGTTAAAGGTTTTAACGATTAGTGACTTGAGATCCTTCCTTGTGAAGTTCCCGTTTTCCATAAACCTTATAAAAAACAAAAATAATTTTCTTTTCTTTTGTATATATATTATCATATAAAAACAAAAATACAAAAACATTCTTCGTTTTATTGTGTTAAATAAAAGATAAAAGCAATCTCAATATAATATTCCTCAACTTGGAGTATTATGATATTAAGTTCCCAAACAAAAGATATAAAACTTGCCTTTGTGTCGCTTGCGAATTCGGCTCACGTTTGATTGATTAACAAACTATAAAGGAGGTTCTAGGATGGTCTTGACATTAAATTGCAGACCGAAAGGAGCGGGTTTTTAAGAGCATTTATTGCCCACCTTTGCTCCTCCGCCAGCCTGTGCGTTTTTCTTTCAAAGAGCTACCGTACGCTTGTTTGATTTAAGGTTTAAGTTCACTTGTGTTTTGCCTCGGTCTTGTTTTAATTGAATTGTTTTTTTATTGCATGCGCACTCGTTCTTCTCCGTCAACAAGTCCTTTACGTGAACTCGTGCATGCCCCGAGAAGAAGTAATCGGAGAGGTAATCGTAGGCATTCCGCCTCAATAGCCGAACCCGAGATTCGTGCTATTCTCGTTCCTCCCATTGTCACAATGGCAGAGGAACGCACCATGTCTGAGCTTCTTCAAGCACCCACCGAGGGTTACGGAGATGCAATTGTTGTTCCGGCAATCGTTGCCGATAGCTTTGAACTAAAGACCGGGTTGCTATCCTTAGTAACTGCGAGTCAATATTTCGGATTTGAGAGGGACGATCCTCATTCCCACATTCGATGGTTTAACAAGATCACCTCTACCATCAAATACCGAAATGTTCCTCAAGACGCTATCAAACTTCTTCTTTTTCCTTTTTCTCTCGAGGGGGCAGCCCGAATTTGGCTCGAAAAACAACCCCCTCGTTCTATTGAAACATGGGAAGATTTCGTGTCAAAATTTGTGAATGAATTCTTTCCTCCATCAAAAACCACAAGCCTTAAAAATGAAATCACCAAATTCACTCAAAAATTTGATGAATCCTTTAGTGAAGCGTGGGACCGTTTTAAAGAATTACTTCGCAAATGTCCTCACCATGGTTTCTCCGAGTTACATCAACTCGATACCTTCTATAATGGTTTGAACCATTCCGATCAAGACTCTCTAAATGCCGCCGCCGGTGGTTATCTCTTGTATCGGACGACTAAAGATGCTTTAGCCATCATTGAGAATAAGTCCAAGGTCCGCACTACACGAAGCAAACCGGTTGTTTCCCAAGTTAGTGCCTCCACTTCTTCTTCATCTCCCGTGAGTTCTTCTAGCACCGATGCTAAGATTGACAAACTCACGGAGGTTATTCAAGCTTTGGCTCTTTCCAAGCAAAAGAAACAATCTTCCCCACAAACTTCTTCACCCACTCAAGTCAAAGCGGTGGAAGAAACTTGTGTCACTTGTGGTGGTCCTCATGCATACTACAATTGTACTGCCACCGATGGTAGTCGTTGTGACGTTAATGCAGTAGCCGGGTCTTACAACCAAGGAGGTAACCAATACCGTCCTCAAGTTGACCCGAACTATCGTGCTAGCAATCAAAATGGACCACCCGGATTTTCTCAACCCAACAATCCAAATAGATTCAACCAAAACCAACCGAGAGGGCAAGATGTTCGAAACCAATTTCAAGCCCCGGTAAATCACTACCCAAACCAAGGGGGTAATTTCAATCAAGGCTTTCAAGCTTCTAATTACCAAGCCCCCGTTGGTCCCTCAAATGAACTTTCTAACTACATCAAGTCAAATGAGGCTAACTTGAGGTCAATGCAAAATCAAATCACCACTTTAAAAAATGATTTTCAAACCTCAATTTCAAAACAAGGTCATGAGCTTAAAAATGAACTTAAGAATACAAATCAAAAGATTGATCAATCTCAAAGTAAAATTGAGAACATGTTTGCTAGTCTCATGTGCCAATTGAATCAACCTTCAACTTCGGGAACCCTCCCGGGAAATACCATTCCAAACCCGAAGGGTGAGTTGAAAGCTATTACCACCCGAAGTGGTAAGACAATTGATGGACCCTCGACTCCTATACCCCCTCCATCGGGGGAAGTGAATCGAGAGACCGAGGTGACAAAGGACAAAGTGCAAAATACAAGCCCACAAAGTACCGCAAACGTCCAACCTCCGGTCGTCCAATCTCCAATTCCGGAACCCGATGTTCCGAAGACAAATTCTAAGCCCTCGATTCCTTATCCTTCGAGGCTTAATGAACAAAAGCTCCGTGACAAAACTAATAGTCAAATGATGAAGTTTCTTGAAATCTTTCAAAAGATACACTTCGATATTAGTTTTGCGGATGCTCTTCTCTACATGCCAAAGTTTGTTTCAACATTCAAAAGTCTCCTTAGCAATAAGGAAAAATTGTTGGAATTGGCAAAGACTCCATTAAATGAGAATTGTTCGGCGGTAATCCTTAAAAAGTTGCCCGAAAAACTAGGAGACCCCGGCAAATTTCTCATCCCTTGTGATTTTCAAAAGCTAGATGAATGCTTAGCCTTGGCCGATCTTGGCGCAAGCATCAATCTAATGCCTCTTTCAGTTTGGGAAAATCTTTCTCTTCCGGAGCTTACTTCTACACGAATGACTCTCGAGCTTGCAAACTGATGAACTCAAATAAGTACATATTATTACTATCATTTATCCTATTAATTTGACTTGTTTTATTATATTATGTATGAGGATTGATACTTAATCATTTACTTTTGTAATTCTCAGGTAAAAACAAGCATTTGGTGAAACTTGGCGATTTTGGACTAATTATGGAGCAAAACATGCAAGAAGTTAAGAGTCTACCGAAATGTACAAGATCAAGACTATTCTGCTCCAGATGCGCCGCATCTCATTTATGACATGCGCCGCATCACTATCAATATTTCACCAGATACGATCCAAGATACAAGAGGACATGCGCCGCATCCTAGAATGGAGTTACGCCGCATCTTCTGGCGGTGTACGAATATTCCTGAATATATTAATCTTGGACCACACGCGAAGTTAAGTCAATGCGCCGCATCTACTTACTAGATGCGCCGCATCCTACCCTCAGACAGAAACTATAAATACCCCAAGACCGAATTTCATGTGATATATTATATCCGAAGACCGAAGTACAGAAACCTAAGGCCGAATTCAGACGAATAGGCAGCACAAGACACACCCAAACGAAGATACAAGAGCTGTAAGAAGGTGCTGCATGTGTTTAATTCATTAAGTAGTTTTGTTTTATTGTGTTAGTAAACTTTAATTCATCAAGATTGGTGGCTTGTGTAATGTGACAACGGAAAGATTGCACTCCCTTAAAACTGCTTTCTCATTAATTAAAGTTTATATGTTGATGTCTTTGGTGACTTTTATTAGTGCATTGATAACCTCTGTGTCTAGCTGAGCGTTGATCGGGTCGCCATGCCTCTGCCCTCGCCTATTTATTAGATCGCCTATGCATTCTATCGTCTGTAGAAAAGTAGGAAGAAAGATAAATAGGATAGTCATAAGTAATCATTAAGGGTTTACTCGCCGATAAGATTAGAACCAACGAGAAAGGACTTAATCTCGGTGCGTTGCATCGAACTATACACTTCATATAAAACTAGCAATAAAACAAGTGACAAACTACTTATCTATCAGGACAACCTTCTTATTGTCTCGAGTATTTATCTGTGTACGTGTGTGCTATTCGCTGATTCGTGCCTATTGGTTTAGTTTATTATTTAATTGCAACCAAATCGTGCCAGTCTCTCAGGCTGAACCCCCTTGCGTTAGAATAGGTTGTATAGCTAACTTAATATATTAAAATACTGATTAGAATAACTAGATAATACGTTCCACTCTTAGTGATCGACACTCTACTTACCATTATATTCATACTGACCGGGTACACTGCTCGTTAAGTGTGTGTGTTATTGATAAGTCGGCTAAATATAAATTTAAAACTTGAGTAGGCATTAATACTGCTAAACCGCAACGACATACACGCGCATCAAGTTTTTGGCGCCGCTGCCGGGGAGTGAATTGTTATTATCTGTTAATTTGATTAGTATTTTAATTAGGTTTTTAATTTTTAATCTAACCGCTAATTTTGTGGTGTATTAGATTAATTTGCATTCATTGTACTATTTTGCATATTTTCTGTTTTTGTGTGTTATTTGTTTGCTTTTATTTTGTTTTTATTTTCGTGTGTTTTATTTGTTTTTAATTTTTCGTATTTTTTGTATTCTGCTATCGTTGTACTGAGCTAAATCGAACGATACGGCGCATCTGATTTCTCAGATACGGCGTATTGCGTTTAATTTTTATAAAATACAACGCGTTTAATTAATTCGATACGACACATCTTTTCCCCAAGATACGGCGTATCTGTTTTTGATAAAAAAAATTTCTAAACGTTAACGCGATACGACGCATCTGCTTTAGCAGATACGGCGTGTCTATTATTTTAATTAAAAACAGTTTTCGAATTATTAAACAGATACGACGCATCGATCTCTGTCGATACGGCGTATCTTCTGAATCAAAAATCTCGTATTTTGAAACGTAACGAAAATACGGCGCATTAACTTTTGTTAATACGACGCATTTAATTTTAAATAAATATCGATTTTTGATTATTAAAATTGATACGACGCATTCAAATTTCTAAGCGGCGTATCTATTTTCTGAATAAAGTCTGATTTAATTTTAACGATTATAAGATACGGCGTATCCAACTTTCTGGATACGGCGCATCGTCCACAGATATCAGCCATTTTTATTCTTTATATCCGTTTCTAAATTCATTAATTTATCTTCTAGCGAACAGATGCTACTGACGATTTTACCTATGATAACAGGTTTTGCTATGGAAGATATGTCAATGAACGGATATCTTGCTAAAGGAACAAAACAACATGATTAATGGATTGGCAATTGAGTGCACCAAGTGTCAACGGTGCTTAACAAAGTTCTTTTGGTAAAACACGATGTGGAAAACTAGAAAGGGGGGTTGAATAGTCTTATGTCCTTTTAAAATTTATTGTGAAAACTTTATTTACTTTTAAAACTTAGATTCGAATTTATGTGATCTCAACTCTTGAACAATATGAACAATACGTATATAAGTAAATATAACTAAGTAATGCAAGTAAGGTAATAAAATGAAATGAAAGCTAGAGATGGAAAGATCTAACCGAGAGACAAGAGATTTATAGTGGTTCGGCTACAAGGACACCTTCCTTGCCCTACTCCACTCCCCGAGCACCTAACTCGAGAGTTTTCTTCACTATGTCAACAAGCTCCCTTATGGCAGAGAAAACCTTTACACAACTTTAGCTTACACCGGCTTAACGACACAAAGCTAGATGTCGAGTCCTAATCGTAGCTAGAACCAATCTCACACCTTAAACACGACTTAATCACACCTTCTTCTTCACGACTAGTTCACGACTTCTTCACGACTTCTTCACAACTTCTTCACGACACTTCACGACTAACCACTACCTATGTTCACTACTACTTCTTCACACCTTCACAACTTACACACCTTAACAACACAACTTTTCTACTTACACACTAACCTATCCCAAATAATTATACACACAACTATCTAATAACAATACACAACTTATATACAAATATATGTGATGACACAAACAACTTAGGTATCTAAGTTGCAATACTTCTTCTCTAGTTGTTGAAGGAGTATTCTTCTTTTGCACTTGAATGAAGGAAGCTTGG
The DNA here is from genome assembly GCA_021014915.2 of Artemisia tridentata subsp. tridentata. Lineage (NCBI taxonomy): Eukaryota > Viridiplantae > Streptophyta > Magnoliopsida > Asterales > Asteraceae > Artemisia > Artemisia tridentata. The sequence goes on along the minus strand of CP139506.1, from coordinate 79,234,293 downwards.
ATCACTTAGAAACCAAAGCTTAAGATTATATGATCAAAGGATTTTGAAGATATGAAATGTGATTTAAAACAGAAAGTTTTAGTGTGCAAAAGGTGAGTAAAAGTCCAGGAGAAGACTGGTATTTATAGGAGAAAAATTGGACAGCTGGAAGTCTACTGGAGCGGGGGCGGTCCCCTTAATAATTAAGGGGGCCGCCTAGTAAAATTAAGGGGGCCGCCCCTTCTGTCCGTTGGCCAATTTTGTCCTTTTGTGGGGAAGGTTTTTCTGGAACATTTTAACTGATTTTGGTTAAAAATTTGAATTCATATTTTTATAAAAGATTAAACATTTTTATTTAATGCCAAAAATGTTTTTCAAAAATATATAAAATGTTTTTGATGTTTTATAAAAAATCTAGTTATTAAGAAAATGTTCCTTTGATCATATAATGCATTAAGCACTTGTTTATTCATACCTTAAGTGATTAAGTTGTAGAAGTGAATATTTACAACTAAATACTTGTTTATTTGATAAGTTTATGTTTAATGAGTTTATATTTTGAGTAAGGTGAGGATGGAGGTTGTCCCTTGTTGCGTTGTGTGAGGTGCATAGCAAGGAGATCATTAAGATCATGGATTTGGTTAATCTCTTCATGAAGCTTATGTCTTTCATGAATGGGGATTTGGTTATTTGGTGAAAATGGATGGTATTGGGGTGAAAGGTTTGATGTTTGACCAAGGTGATGAGGGTTTTCAAGTATTCCATTGAAGTTGGTTTGAGGTTTAGGTGAGTAGTTTGGAATGAATGTGGATGTTTGGTCAAAATGGTAGGGTTTGTGAAATGGTTCAATGGAATGAGGTTGTGATCTTGGAGAGTAGTTGGGGATGAATGATGATGGAGGTGTTGGTTGTCTAGTTGTAATGGGCTTGTGGTGAGGGTTAGGTTTTCTTTTCCACCCGGGTTTTAAGGTCATCCTTGCTAGCTTAGAGGTTTTTGGTTTTGGGTTGAGTGAGGAAGACATGATGGGATGATTGAATGTGGTGAGATATGAGGTTATTTATAGTGGAGGATTTGTGTTGTTTAGGAATGAATAGGCTTGTTGGGTGATTAGGACAAAATGTGTTTGTGAATTTGGGGAAGTATAGGATCAAATGGGCTAAAAAGCAGAAAAAGATTCTCTGAACCCGTCCAGCAGATGGCCGGTCCCCTTAATTATGGGCGGTCCCCTTAATAATTAAGGGGGCCGCCTAGTAAAATTAAGGGGCCGCCCATCTGGTACCTTTCTGGGTTCCAGAAATGGGTTTTTCTGCAGAAATAGGTGAGGATGGCTATGTTTTGAGCTTTTGGTTTTAGGCAAGTCCCACTCTTTGAGGCAATAGAAAAACATATTAAGCATACATGGCATATAATACAAATAAATAAGCAAGCAATAATAAATGCCTAGCAATTAAGAGAATTAAGGAACCTAATCGTCTAAGGCAAGGGTAATGAAGCAAAGGCACTAGAAACTAAATGGGGAATAGATGATGGAACAATTGTGAGGATGTGATTAATAAGCTTGTCCTAGTGTGTGCCTATATGCAACAAATGTGGAGATGTGATTGTTTCGACTTCTAAATGCAAAAATTTCCTAAGAAACAATCCAAGGTCTCCTTGATTTGATTTTTCTCAATATATGAATATCAAAGATGTATATATTAGATTATATACTTTGACAATTCGTGTGAGATCTTTATGTATGAAAAAAAAAATGTTTTTAGCATTATTCAACAATGTAGGAAAAATAGTTTTCATGTGATTTCCTAGATGTAAGAATAATTTGTAGAAAATAGATTGGGTTTTGTTTAAATATGTTTATGCAAAGAAATATCCCAATCTTTTATTTTGTGCAAAACAGATTCCTAGACTCAGATGGGAGGAAACAGAAAAAAGAAAAAAAATTTAATAGTCAATGCCGGTCCCTTATGACAAGCCGGTCCCCTTAATAAATTAAGGGGACCGCCTTTATGACATTAAGGGGTCCGCCCATCTGGAAGAAAAAATTTTACTAAAAATGCAGAAAATTCAATCAATTTGTTCCATCATTCCTAGGCCTAAACGTAAGTGGTTAAAGAGTTCACGCTTAAGGGGCTTAGTGAATATGTCTGCTAAGTTATCTTCCGATGCAGCCTTTTCTATAGATATGTTTCCTTTTTGAACGTTATCGCGGAGGAAGTGGTGGCGTATTTCTATATGTTTAGTCCTAGAGTGTTGAACGGGATTCTTACTTAAATCTATAGCACCTTTATTATCACACATAATTGGGACGTCATCTAACCTAATGCCATAGTCTACGAGAGCTTGTTTCATCCATAGTGCTTGTTGACATGCCTTTCCAGCGCTTACATATTCGGCTTCTGTGGTAGAAATAGCAAGAGTGGTTTGCTTCTTCGAGAACCAAGATGTTAGACAACATCCCATTAACGTGCAAATTCTGCTAGTACTTTTTCTATCCACGTAGTCTCCCGCATGATCCGAATCCGCATAGACGATGGTTTCTATGCCCGATCCCTTAGGATACCATAATCCTAAGTGTATAGTGCCTTTAATGTATCGAAAGATACGCTTAACCGCTTCTAGGTTAGAGGTTTTGGGATCCTCTTGAAAGCGAGCACAAAGGCAGACACTAAACATGATATCCGGTCTACTTGCCGTTAAGTATAGTAAACTACCTATCATTCCTCTATATTTAGTGTTTTCTACGGACTCACCCTCTTCATCTCTTGTGAGTTTTACTTCCGTAGACATTGGTGTCTTCATGGGCTTAGCATCTTCTAATCCAAATTTTTTAAGCATTTCCTTAATGTACTTAGATTGATTAAAAAATATTCCATCTTCTAATTGTTTTATTTGTAATCCTAGGAAGAAATTAAGTTCACCCATCATACTTATCTCAAACTCATCATGCATGATTTTGGCGAATTCATCACACATATCCTGACAAGTCGATCCAAATATAATGTCGTCGACATATATTTGGACAATGATGAGATTTGGGCTTTTCTTTTTCGTGAAAAGAGTGTTATCTACCATTCCCATGGAATAATCATGTTTAATAAGAAATGCCTTTAATCGGTCATACCAAGCCTTGGGAGCTTGTTTGAGTCCATATAAAGCTTTCTTGAGTTTATAAACATAATTAGGTTTTGCGAAGTCAATGAATCCTGGAGGTTGTGCCACGTATACCTCCTCATTGATAAAACCGTTAAGGAATGCACTTTTCACGTCCATTTGAAATAACTTAAAATCTAGGGCGCATGCATAGGCAAGTAGTATTCTTATAGATTCTAATCTAGCTACGGGGGCATAAGTTTCGTCATAATCTATTCCTTCTTGTTGATTATATCCTTGGGCAACTAGCCTAGCCTTGTTCCTAGTAACTATTCCATTTTTATCTAACTTATTTCTATAAACCCACTTAGTTCCTATGATGGTCATGTTCATGGGATTTGGGACTAGTTCCCAAACGTCATTAGTCTTAAATTGATTTAGTTCTTCTTGCATAGCCATAACCCAACTTTCATCTTTTAATGCCTCATTTATATTTTTAGGTTCTATAGTTGATAGGAAACAAAAGAAGTTATTTTTATCTTGAGCTTGTGATCTAAGGGTTCTTTGATTTAAGTTTCCTATTATATTATCTAATGGGTGTGATTTAGATTCCTTAACATTTACTATTTCATCTTCACCTAATATTATATCTTCATTATTATTACCTAAGGGTTTAATTTTACTAACCTCAATAGCTTCTTCTTCAACTAGGTCATCATCTTCTAGGGGAAATGTCTTAGGTGGTGGTGGAGTTTCATCAAATGTTACATTTAAGGACTCTTCTACTTTCATAGTGTGTTTATTAAGTATTATGTATGCTTTACTATTTTGTGAATACCCTAGAAAGATTCCTTCGTACGACTTAGGATCAAACTTAGTAAGGTAATCTTTTGTATTGAGAACAAAACATTTGCTCCCGAATACCCTAAAGTAGTTTAGATTAGGTTTTCTACCTCTTAATAACTCATATGGGGTTTTTCCTAATATTCTCCTAATTGAGACTCTATTTATTATATATGTTGATGTATCTACGGCATGGCACCAAAATTTTTGTGGGATAGATTGTTCATTTAGCATTGTTCTACTCATTTCTTGTAAGGTTCGATTCTTTCTTTCTACTACCCCATTTGATTGTGGAGTGCGAGGAGCGGAAAAATTGTGAGATATCCCATTTAAATCACAATATTTTCCGAATTGCACTTCATTATCAAATTCCCGACCATGGTCCGTCCTAATTGCTACTATAGAACATCCTAATTTATTTTGAATCATTTTACTAAAAATTTCAAATTTATTAAAGGCTTCGGTTTTATCACTTAAAAAACTAGTCCACGTGTATCGTGAATAGTCATCTACAATTACTAAGGTATAACGATTACCTCGGTAACTCCGCACAGCGGTTGGACCAAAAAGGTCCATGTGTAATAATTCTAGGCATCTAGTGGTGGAGACTATATTCTTAGCTTTGTGACTAGCATGTGCTTGCTTTCCTATTTTACATGCATCGCAAAAGTGTTGGTCATATCTTAGGTTAGGCAAGTTTCTAACTAATTCTTTAGAGGCTAGGGATTGTATTTGTTGCATATTTGCGTGACCTAATCTTCTATGCCACAATGTAGAGTTTTCATCTAAGGTTGCTAGACATATTTTGTCTTCCGGTTTATTTCCTAGCTTCATAACATATACGCCACCTTTCCTAACTCCTCTACCTATGACCTTTTCGTCCTTAACTATTTCGCTATCTTTACTTGTAAAAGTAACCCTACACTTATTATCGCATATTTGTCCTATACTAAGCAAGTTATATGTTAAGTTATCTACATGCTCAACATTTTCAATAGTTAGGGAGTCTTGAGAAATCGTACCTTTGCCAATGATTTTTCCACGAAAATCACTACCGAAAATAACGTTACCTCCGTTGTATGCCTTGTAGGAGGAGAATAGCTTCCGGTTTCCTGTCATGTGCTTCGAGCAACCGCTATCCTTAATCCATTCGTCGGGCTCCAAATTTATTCCTAGACATATTTCATCGGTGGCTTGAGCTACAAGGCACTTTTCGTCTTTTGCTTTGTCTGCTTCATCTTTGTCGCTATCGCTCCATGTTCCACTAACAAATGCGCTTTCGTAATCGTAACCCGGTGGCTTTGGACATTCGCCAATGAGATGGTTTTGACTTCCACATCTAAAGCACTTTCTTTTCCCGTAGTTATCATTTCTATTTCTTTGTAGCGATCTTCTTTCATCTCGCGGTTGTCTCGTGAATCTTCCTCGTCTCTTGAAGAATTTCTTGAATTCTCTAACGGCCATTGCATATTCTTCGTATTCACTCTCGTCACTTGAATCATCGTAACCCGGTGGCTTTGGACATTCGCCAATGAGATGGTTTTGACTTCCACATCTAAAGCACTTTCTTTTCCCGTAGTTATCATTTCTATTTCTTTGTAGCGATCTTCTTTCATCTCGCGGTTGTCTCGTGAATCTTCCTCGTCTCTTGAAGAATTTCTTGAATTCTCTAACGGCCATAGCATATTCTTCGTCTTCACTCTCGTCACTTGAATCATCGTCATCACTAAGTTCCTTTTTGGCTTTTAGCGCGAGAGAGTTGATTTGATCTTTCTTGCTCTTGACCGTTTCCGAGTCCCTTTTTATAATTTCTTCATGAACTTTTAAGTTGCCAATTAGCTCGTCAAGTGATAACGTTATCAAGTTCTTTGACTCTTCAATCGCCGTGACCTTTGCGCGCCATTTCAGATGTAATGCCCTAAGAAATCTCCTTACACAATTTTTGCTAGAAAAAGTCTCATCAAGTGCTTTTAAACTTGTGATGATTGTGTTAAATTTAGCAAATGCATTATCAATAGATTCCTCTTCAGGAATTGTAAATTGTTCATATTGTTGTACAAGAAGATCTATTTTATTATCTTTGACTTGACTATTACCTTGGTGAGTGATTAGTAAAGAATCCCAAATATCTTTTGCGGTTTGACACATAAAAATTCTTTCATATTCTTTGCGTGGTAACGCATTATAAATGACCATTTTAGCTTCATTATTTTTCGCTAGTTTCCTTTTTAAATCATCATTTTGTTTTTCAAAAGGTACAATTTCATCTAATTTAGTTAGAGTATTATATTGAATAGGGGGGAAATCACCATAGGTAATAACATGCCAAAGATCAAGATCCTTTGATTTCACATAAGTTTCGAATCTATTTTTCCAATAAAGAAAACCATCACTTTCAAATAGTGGTGGTCTTTGCATAGATTGCCCTTCTAAATATTTTAAAGATTTCATAGATCGTTTCAAGTTTTAAAATACAGTTAATTTTAAAAATCTTTTTTGACGTGGCTCTTGATACCAATTGTGGAAAACTAGAAGGGGGGGTTGAATAGTTTTATGTCCTTTTAAAATTTATTGTGAAAACTTTATTTACTTTTAAAACTTAGATTCGAATTTATGTGATCTCAACTCTTGAACAATATGAACAATACGTATATAAGTAAATATAACTAAGTAATGCAAGTAAGGTAATAAAATGAAATGAAAGCTAGAGATGGAAAGATCTAACCGAGAGACAAGAGATTTATAGTGGTTCGGCTACAAGGACACCTTCCTTGCCCTACTCCACTCCCCGAGCACCTAACTCGAGAGTTTTCTTCACTATGTCAACAAGCTCCCTTATGGCGGAGAAAACCTTTACACAACTTTAGCTTACACCGGCTTAACGACACAAAGCTAGATGTCGAGTCCTAATCGTAGCTAGAACCAATCTCACACCTTAAACACGACTTAATCACACCTTCTTCTTCACGACTAGTTCACGACTTCTTCACGACTTCTTCACGACTTCTTCACAACTTCTTCACGACACTTCACGACTAACCACTACCTATGTTCACTACTACTTCTTCACACCTTCACAACTTACACACCTTAACAACACAACTTTTCTACTTACACACTAACCTATCCCAAATAATTATACACACAACTATCTAATAACAATACACAACTTATATACAAATATATGTGATGACACAAACAACTTAGGTATCTAAGTTGCAATACTTCTTCTTTAGTTGTTGAAGGAGTATTCTTCTTTTGCACTTGAATGGAGGAAGCTTGGATCACTTAGAAACCAAAGCTTAAGATTATATGATCAAAGGATTTTGAAGATATGAAATGTGATTTAAAACAGAAAGTTTTAGTGTGCAAAAGGTGAGTAAAAGTCCAGGAGAAGACTGGTATTTATAGGAGAAAAATTGGACAGCTGGAAGTCTACTGGAGCGGGGGCGGTCCCCTTAATAATTAAGGGGGCCGCCTAGTAAAATTAAGGGGGCCGCCCCTTCTGTCCGTTGGCCAATTTTGTCCTTTTGTGGGGAAGGTTTTTCTGGAACATTTTAACTGATTTTGGTTAAAAATTTGAATTCATATTTTTATAAAAGATTAAACATTTTTATTTAATGCCAAAAATGTTTTTCAAAAATATATAAAATGTTTTTGATGTTTTATAAAAAATCTAGTTATTAAGAAAATGTTCCTTTGATCATATAATGCATTAAGCACTTGTTTATTCATACCTTAAGTGATTAAGTTGTAGAAGTGAATATTTACAACTAAATACTTGTTTATTTGATAAGTTTATGTTTAATGAGTTTATATTTTGTGATCATTAAAACATAGAGATATGAATAATGTTTTTAGGCATTATTTATGTCAACACACGATTTGAAAGGGATTACACCTAGAGGCGGAAAGTCAACCTTTCAAATGTGATCGGTATTAATGAGCTGAACGTGAGTCTAACTTGAAGACTCTGGAATAAAGACAAGTGCTGGCCGGGAGACAACCCGGAGAAATTTTTATTATTCTGTTTTTGTGTCGAGTCAGTCAGGCCGCAGAGAATACGGCGCATCTCAATCCTGAGATGCGACGCATCTCCTGCAATGGTCATATCTTTATTTTTCTGCATTTTTTATTTCTGACTTTAAAACTTTTTATCAGTTTATTTTAATGCGGCGCATCCCTGGTTAAGGATGCGACGCATCTTCTATTCTGATCCGTATTTATTCCAGGCTCGATACGACGTATCTTCTTCCATAAGATACGGCGCATCGACTGACCTGATGATTTTCATTTTTATTTTTATGTTTTATTTTTACCTAACTACTAATGTATTATGCAAGTTTGAACCTTTCTTAACTTAGGTGTGTTTTAAAGCCTTGGTGGTATTATAGATTCCTGCATTTCCTGTGGATACATCTATTATGAAGCTTAAACGTTCTAATCCACAAGAAAGATGATTTTTGCTCTTATACAAATGGAGGATCATACCGAGCAAATCTCAGGGGAGTTTTTCTGTTCTAATTCTTTTATTTTCCATTTTTTAACCTTTGATACAAACAACGAGGACGTTGTTTAACTTAAGTGGGGGGATTGGAGAATTAGAACACTTAACACTTACTTGTCCTAAACTTTTCAAAATATGCTTAAAATGTGCTTAATATATCAAAATTTAAATTTTTTTTAGCATGTTTTTGTTTAAAGTCTAAGTTGCATAGCTGCACACATGACGTTATTTTTAAAAATTGTGATTTTTCAAAACTCACAAATCTATGAGTGTGCCGGTGACTTGTAAACTTTAGAACTTGGCTTGTATACTATTCGAGACCACCATAATAAGTATTATTTTATATAATTGGAATGACTTGTCTAAATTGGTAAATTTCTAGGATTACACCCAAATAGCCTTATATGTTATGTGATATTAACTAACTACACTGGTTAGTTAACCCCCGTATAAACCTTTTGTTACTCTCATTTTTAGAGTAAGATACCCCTAGAAAAACCCTCAGAACCATTCCTTTCGTTTCTTACACCTTTGTTAAAATGTTTCGTTACACCTTAAACCTTAGCCTACCCTGTAGATTAAAATCCGTGGTTGGTTAATTGCTTTAGGCAAAGTGTGTTTCCTTACATTACCTGTGTTCGCGTGCGTAATACATTATCTATGGTTAGGTCGGGAAATTGCACAATGCAATTGGAGTGAAAGTAAATATTGTATATCTTTGAGTTTATTTTTCGTGTGTTTACTACTTTCACTATTACCGTTAAATACCATTCCAAACCCGAAGGGTGAGTTGAAAGCTATTACCACCCGAAGTGGTAAGACAATTGATGGACCCTCGACTCCTATACCCCCTCCATCGGGGGAAGTGAATCGAGAGACCGAGGTGACAAAGGACAAAGTGCAAAATACAAGCCCACAAAGTACCGCAAACGTCCAACCTCCGGTCGTCCAATCTCCAATTCCGGAACCCGATGTTCCGAAGACAAATTCTAAGCCCTCGATTCCTTATCCTTCGAGGCTTAATGAACAAAAGCTCCGTGACAAAACTAATAGTCAAATGATGAAGTTTCTTGAAATCTTTCAAAAGATACACTTCGATATTAGTTTTGCGGATGCTCTTCTCTACATGCCAAAGTTTGCTTCAACATTCAAAAGTCTCCTTAGCAATAAGGAAAAATTGTTGGAATTGGCAAAGACTCCATTAAATGAGAATTGTTCGGCGGTAATCCTTAAAAAGTTGCCCGAAAAACTAGGAGACCCCGGCAAATTTCTCATCCCTTGTGATTTTCAAAAGCTAGATGAATGCTTAGCCTTGGCCGATCTTGGCGCAAGCATCAATCTAATGCCTCTTTCAGTTTGGGAAAATCTTTCTCTTCCGGAGCTTACTTCTACACGAATGACTCTCGAGCTTGCAAACTGATGAACTCAAATAAGTACATATTATTACTATCATTTATCCTATTAATTTGACTTGTTTTATTATATTATGTATGAGGATTGATACTTAATCGTTTACTTTTGTAATTCTCAGGTAAAAACAAGCATTTGGTGAAACTTGGCGATTTTGGACTAATTATGGAGCAAAACATGCAAGAAGTTAAGAGTCTACCGAAATGTACAAGATCAAGACTATTCTGCTCCAGATGCGCCGCATCTCATTTATGACATGCGCCGCATCACTATCAATATTTCACCAGATACGATCCAAGATACAAGAGGACATGCGCCGCATCCTAGAATGGAGTTACGCCGCATCTTCTGGCGGTGTACGAATATTCCTGAATATATTAATCTTGGACCCTACGCGAAGTTAAGTCAATGCGCCTCATCTACTTACTAGATGCACCGCATCCTACCCTCAGACAGAAACTATAAATACCCCCAAGACTAGACGAATTTCGTGTGATATATTATATCCGAAGACCGAAGTACAGAAACCTAAGGCCGAATTCAGACGAATAGGCAGCACAAGACACACCCAAACGAAGATACAAGAGCTGTAAGAAGGTGCTGCATGTGTTTAATTCATTAAGTAGTTTTGTTTTATTGTATTAGTAAACTTTAATTCATCAAGATTGGTGGCTTGTGTAATGTGACAACGGAAAGATTGCACTCCCTTAAAACTGCTTTCTCATTAATTAAAGTTTATTTGTTGATGTCTTTGGTGACTTTTATTAGTGCATTAATAACCTCTGTGTCTAGCTGAGCGTTGATCGGGTCGCCATGCCTCTGCCCTCGCCTATTTATTAGATCGCCTATGCATTCTATCGTCTGTAGAAAAGTAGGAAGAAAGATAAATAGGATAGTCATAAGTAATCATTAAGGGTTTACTCGCCGATAAGATTAGAACCAACGAGAAAGGACTTAATCTCGGTGCGTTGCATCGAACTATACACTTCATATAAAACTAGCAATAAAACAAGTGACAAACTACTTATCTATCAGGACAGCCTTCTTATTGTCTCGAGTATTTATCTGTGTACGTGTGTGCTATTCGCTGATTCGTGCCTATTGGTTTAGTTTATTATTTAATTGCAACCAAATCGTGCCAGTCTCTCAGGCTGAACCCCCTTGCGTTAGAATAGGTTGTATAGCTAACTTAACATATTAAAATACTGATTAGAATAACTAGATAACACGTTCCACTCTTAGTGATCGACACTCTAATTACCATTATATTCATACTGACCGGGTACACTGCTCGTTAAGTGTGTGTGTTATTGATAAGTCGGCTAAATATAAATTTAAAACTTGAGTAGGCATTAATACTGCTAAACCGCAACGACATACACGCGCATCACAAACCGATCGGTTACTGTTCCAAAAGGTATTGCCGAAGATGTCTTCGTGAAGGTTGGCAAGTTCCATTTTCCTGCTGACTTCGTAGTAGTCGATTTTGATGCCGATCCCCGTGTCCCCCTTATTTTGGGAAGACCATTCTTGAAAACGGCTCGTGCATTAATTGATGTCTACAAAGGTGAGATGACTCTTAGGGTCGGAGATGAAAAACTGGTCATTAATATTGAAAGCACTTCAAAAGATCTTCTCAAGCATAAAAGCGAGTCAATTAACCAAATTGACGTCCTTGATTCTACATGCGAGGAATACTTTCAAGAAGTGCTAATTGGCAATCCCACTTCATCTGATCCTACCAATGCCCTCTCTTCCCCCTCTCTCACTCCGTTTGAGGGAGGTGACTTCATCTTGGAAGAGATTGAAGCTTGGTTGTCTTGTGATTCAACTCCATTTGATGATGGTGTATTTGACATGGAGGGAGACATTCTTCTAATTGAGAAGTTACTTAATGAAGATCCATCATCCCTCCCTCCGATAGAACTTCATAATGAGGAAATCAAATCTGTTGAAAATTCTGATGATCCTCCGGAGGTCGAACTTAAGGACTTACCGCCTCATCTCGAATATGCATTTTTGGAGGGTACCGATAAATCACCCGTCATAATTGCTAAAGATTTAAATGATGAGGAGAAAACCGCTCTCATAAAGGTTTTAAAGTCACACAAGCGAGCCATCGCTTGGAAACTTTCCGACATTAAGGGTATTAACCCGGAATTTTGTACAGACAAGATTTTAATGGAAGATGACTTTAAACCAGCGGTTCAACATAAAAGAAGGGTTAATCCAAAAATTCACGAGGTTATCAAAAAGGAAGTTCTTAAACTCCTTGATGCCGGCTTGATTTACCCTATCTCGGATAGTCCTTGGGTGAGCCCCGTTCATTGAGTGCCTAAAAAAGGTGGCATTACCGTTGTTACAAATGATGAGAACGAGTTGATTCCTACTCGATTGGTGACGGGATGGCGTGTATGCATTGACTACCGAAAGTTAAATGACGCCACCCGTAAAGACCACTTCCCTCTTCCATTCATGGACCAAATGCTCGAAAGACTAGCGGGAAACGAGTACTATTGTTTCCTCGATGGTTTCTCGGGTTACTTCCAAATTCCCATTGACCCGCAAGACCAAGAAAAGACCACTTTCACGTGCCCTTATGGAACGTTTGCCTACCGACGCATGCCTTTTGGCTTATGTAATGCTCCAGGCACATTCCAAAGGTGTATGTTAGCCATTTTTCACGACATGGTCGAAAAAACTATGGAAGTATTTATGGATGATTTCTCGGTCTTTGGGGATTCTTTCACCACATGTCTCTCCCATTTGGACAAAATGCTTCAACGTTGTGAAGACACTAATCTTTGTCTAAATTGGGAGAAAAGTCATTTCATGGTCAAAGAGGGCATTGTCCTCGGCCATAAGATTTCTAAGAGTGGGATTGAGGTTGATAAGGCCAAAGTTGATGTTATCGCTAAACTACCTCATCCCACTACCGTCAAGGGTATTCGGAGTTTCCTTGGTCACGCCGGTTTCTATCGTAGATTCATTCAAGATTTTTCAAAAATCGCCCGGCCGATGACTCGTCTCCTTGAAAAGGAAACTCCGTTCATTTTCTCACAAGAGTGCATTGAAGCTTTTCAAACTCTAAAGAGAAAGCTTACTGAAGCACCAATCTCGGTTGCCCCCGATTGGGACCTACCTTTTGAACTTATGTGTGATGCGAGTGATTTTGCCATAGGTGCAGTCTTGGGGCAACGAAAAGCAAAATATTTTCAGCCTATACACTATGCTAGCAAAACTATGACCGAAGCTCAAGCACATTACACCACGACGGAAAAAGAATTATTAGCCGTGGTGTATGCTTTCGAAAAGTTTCGGCCATACTTAATCTTGTCTAAAAGCATAGTGTATACGGATCACTCGGCCCTCAAATATCTCTTTGCAAAACAAGATGTAAAGCCGAGATTGCTCCGTTGGGTTCTCCTCCTACAAGAATTTGATATCACCATCCGTGATAAAAAAAGGAGCCGAGAACCTTGCTGCTGATCATCTGTCCCGATTAGAGAACCCTCATCAAAGTGTGCTTGAGAAAAAGGAAATTAATGAAACATTTCCTCTCGAGACACTTAACGTGGTATCTTCTCGTGGTGATTCTAGTACCCCATGGTTTGCCGATTTTGCAAACTACCATGCGGGAAACTTTGTTGTGAAAGGGATGTCGTCCCAACAAAAGAACAAATTCTTCAAAGATGTGAAGCATTACTTTTGGGACGACCCCTACTTGTTTAAAGTGTGTGCGGATCAAGTCATCCGGCGGTGTGTTCACGGCCAAGAAGCCGTTGAAATTCTTAAGGCTTGCCACAATGGACCCACGGGGGGACATCATGGTGCCAACTACACCGCCAAGAAAGTGTTTGATTCCGGGTTCTATTGGCCCACAATCTACCGTGACGCCCATGACTTAGTCAAATCTTGTGACTCTTGTCAACGTCACGGGAAGATCTCTCAAAAAGATGAAATGCCACAAAATGTCGTTCAAGTTTGTGAAATCTTTGACGTTTGGGGCATTGACTTTATGGGGCCATTCCCGTCTTCACGAGGGAACAAGTATATACTTGTGGCCGTCGATTATTTGTCTAAATGGGTTGAAGCGAAAGCACTCCCCACCAACGACGCCCGAGTAGTGTGTAAATTTTTGAAAACTCTCTTTGCTCGGTTTGGAACTCCCCGTGCTATCATTAGTGATCGTGGTACGCACTTTTGCAATGACCAATTTGCAAAGGTCATGCTTAAGTACGGTATTACTCACCGTCTTTCTACCGCGTATCACCCACAAACAAGTGGACAAGTGGAAGTTTCAAACCGTGGTCTAAAAAGAATTTTGGAAAGGACCGTAGGTGAAAACCGTGCATCTTGGTCGGATAAATTAGATGATGCACTTTGGGCCTTCCGTACAGCTTATAAAACACCCATCGGGTGTACTCCTTACAAGCTTGTATACGGAAAGGTGTGCCATCTACCGATCGAGCTCGAGCACAAAGCTTATTGGGCCTTGAAGCATGCAAACTTCGACCTAAAGTCCATGGGTGATCACCGCAAAGTTTAACTCAATGAATTAAATGAACTTCGTGATCAAGCCTACGAGAACTCTTTGATCTACAAAGAAAAGACAAAGAAGATCCATGACTCCAAAATCAAGAACCGCGTTTTTAACGTTGGTGATCGAGTCCTTCTTTTTAACTCTAGATTAAAGATATTCTCGGGTAAGTAAAAAACCCGTTGGACCGGACCATTCACTGTTGCCAAAGTTTTTCCTTATGGTACCGTCAAGTTATCTCAAAACGACGGACCAAACTTCAAGGTGAACGGTCATAGGTTGAAGCATTATTTTGGAGGGGACATACCATCCATGGTTGTCCCGGATCTCCAAACTTTCCCCATGGACCAATGAATTCGGGGTCGAGTCAAGCTAGTGACTCGGTTAACAAAAACATTAGCATTGCATGGGTAAACGCCCATGTTTCTGACTTCTTCCTATTTTCTAACAACTAAGTGTGGGGGGATCCCATTGTTGTGCTTTGTTTTGTGTGTTGTTTGCCCTTGTTTGCAGGTTTCCCTTGGATAGTGTTGATTGACGCGCCTGTTTTCAATCCAGCCGCCCAATATCCTATCCTTTTGCTAACGATTATCTAGGGATATCTTTTCAACCTTTTTTGTGAAAAATGGAGATTTCTGTTCCACACTTGGCTAGTGGTATTACCTTTTTACGTTCTAAGTGTCGGCATAATAGCCGGTACTTTGAATATTGAGGGCAATATTCAATTCTAAGTGTGGGGGGGAATTCTCGCGAATTTTGTCACATATGTACCTTCTAGTGCCCTAGTACCCCCGTTTTGACCAAAAATTTTAAATTTTTTTTCGTTTTTAAATAAGAAATTGTGTTATGTTTAGTCTTGATTAGGTTAGAACAAAGGGAATCCCGACTCTGCTAGAGTGTTGATCTAGCTGCTTCCTTAACGTTTAGACTAAGGTTTTACGATTTGTGCAAATGAAAATGCTAAGCGTAGAGTAGTTGGTTCTCTTTAGAGCTTATACAAGTAATCTATGGCTTTTCCTCCCAGAAGCTCCTAATCTGCTTAAATACGTGCTGTTTTCAAACGTTTGAACGTTAAAATCATGTTGTTATGCAAAACAAATTTTTATACAATTTTGATATAGAGCCCGAGTTCAACTTTTTATTTTAATTTTTGAGAAAGCATATAAGTCCTAAGCTACGGTTCGAAATCGGCCCTTGGATCCTTTATTCCGAAAGGCGTTTAGGTCTTGGTTCCCGTGAAGCTCCGTTAATTTATGTTGCACAAGTAAAAAAAAATGAAAAAATGAAAAAAAAAAATAATAATAATAAAATAAAATGGAATGATATTGCAAAATGCAATAAATTTTGATGTTGCAAAAATAAAGATATATATGTTAATAAATGTAGAAATTGCTTTCTTTTAAATTTAAATCGGAAGTTGAACTTGGATTCGTCAATTTTGTATAAAAGTTAAACGGTAATTTAGTAGATTGTTGATTTCAAAGTCCCGAAAGCTCCGGTATTATTCTCTGTGAGGTGTCAAAAGCCTGGTCACCTAAAACCAACTGGTTTGGGATGTGCCGAGAAGAAAGCCGTTACATGGAGTAATCTCGCCTTTGAGTCTCTAATCTCTAAATGATCGTTTGTTGTTATCTATTTAAGTATTTAATACTAGCGTAGTGGGAATATCAAAAATCTTTGAAATCGAAATTCCGCTGATTCCGGTACTATTCTTTGTGGGGTTTCAAAAGCCTGGTCACCTAAAACCAACTGGTTTGGGATGTGCCGAGAAGAAAGCCGCTACATGGAAAAGGCCCTTTTGATCCTTAGATTTTCGAGGTTCCCGGTAAATTAGTATTTGACTTAAACGAATAACAACCATAATAAATACTGATTTTTGCGGTCAAAATTTTGAAAATTAGCACAGTCACCTAAATTGAATAAATTGTGGGAGTGAAAAGTTAAGTTTCGGCTTACATAGATTATTAGTATAAGTAGTGTTAGCATTTTACAAAAACATTTGCACATTGAGTTTTAAGCTTAGTTGGGAGTATAAAAAGAGGATGACGATTTCAATTCCCTGGAGACACCCATTTTGTGTGAATCCCGTTCCATGATACCATTTTTGAAAATCAAGCATGTTATCTATTTTGTTCTAAGTTTAAATTTCTCGCATTGAATAAAAAGTCAAAACGGGGTATACTTGGTTCCTTTCATTACTTCATATGATCGGATTGCTAGGGACTAGCAATAGTTTAGTGTGGGGGATTGATGAGTGTGTAAATACTCATCATTTTATGCCCATTTTAGACCATAAAAATACTGAAAACGGCCAAATACACCAAATATTACTGCAGATATCCTTGGTTTGTGTTTTTATGTGTTTCAGGTACAAATGATTGAAAACAGGGCAAAAACGAGCAAAACCGAGCACGAGATTGGAATATCATCAAAAGCCGATGCCGGGAAAGGAATTTATGAGTTTGGACCGGGACATTGCTCAAATTATCAAAGTCAACTTCCAAGAATTATGAAATATCACAAATAGCCCTTGGAGATGATTTTCAAAAATTACATGATTGGTCCCTGGATTTTCAGCTTTTGCACATATGGTCCCTAAACTAAACCTAAACCTAAACTTAACCTTTTTACCCAACCCTTTTAATAATTAACCCATTCATTTATCCCAAACCCAATCCAAAACACATAAACCCGGCCCAACTCACCCACTAGCCCAACCATCCCTTAACTAAAACACAAAATTTGACCTTCGGTCAATACCTTCTACCCCGCCAAAACCAAAAACCAGAAACCACCCTCTTACCCACCATTTTCTTCTGAAAAACCACCCCTCCCCCTTACCCTGCAACCATCCACCACACCTACCCTGTCCAAGCATTTAATGCTTCTTCTACCTCACAAGTAACCAGGTACCAAGTGGATTTTTAGCTAATATATTTTTTGGCGCCAAAAACTGAAGTGATGGCTCAGATTAATTCTCCCCAATCCAACGGCTCAAGCTTACTCAGAAGAAGTCAAAGATGATATCCCAGCATTATTTTACTATAAATAGGCATGTTTGTAGCCTCAAAAAGGCATGTAGATTTTAATTTAAGTCGTATTTTTTAGTTAAGTCTTTAATTAATTGAAATTCCAGTTTTATGTATCAATTCAAGTGTGTTTAAGTTCATTAGTCTTTAATTCATTAAGTATTGTACTCATTTCCAAAGTTAATGTTATTTCAAGTTTTTAAAGTTAACTATGAAATCGAATTAAGTTGATCAGTGTTTGTGTAAGCTTGTTATAAGTTCACTTAAGCTTATATAAGCTTATTAAAACTTTTTATGAGTATAGAATAACTTAGCTCAGCCTTAATAACAAAATTACCAAAAAGTCAAGAAAAGTCAACCTTTGCATTTGACCATGGAGAGCTTTTTGGAAGTTGCCAGTAATGGAATGGCAAGAAGAACTTTACCTAGCTTGTTGTGAAACAAGCTAGGAGCTTGTAGCTGCCATTTTGGAGCCTTTGTTAAGCTAAGGCCCCAAGTGAGTCAATTTCTATTTTTCTTATATTTGTACTGTAGCATAGCTTATTTTTGTGCTTATTTGCTTAATTCTAGCTTAATTGTTCTTTATATTGTTACTTTAGTGTTAATCATTAGGTAGTATAAGCTTGTTTCTGTTTTTACTTGAAAACCTTAAAAAAGTCAAAAACAGTCAAATAAGCACTCAACTTATTTGAGTGCTTATTATCAGTAAAAAGTAGTTCATCAGGGTCACAATAAGTTAGCAAATCAGTTGTGATTGAGTTTCATAGCTTAAATTGGCCTGTTCTTTTGAAATCCAAAAAATCAGTCCTCATAAGGAGTGTTTGGCTTAATGTTGGAAATGGGTCAAAACCAGATGTTACTGTTCATTTGCCATGTTGGAAACTTTAATTTAGCTTAAATTGACTCAAATCAGCTGTTTTTAGGAGTTTATAAGTTATTTTGAAGCTTAGAGGAGTTTTGAGTGGACTGTGACAACCTTAGAACCTTAACTGATCAAATAAGCTTCCCATAAGCTTCTGCTCTTTTGGACCTTATTTTTGGCATATTTGTGGTCCTTTAAGTTCATTAAGATTGTGTCTAAGGGTTGGTTAAGTCTCCACTTGGTTTGTGCAAATCTGTGCAAGTCTGCACATCAGACCAAGAGGAGCAGTCTGCAACTTTTTCTTGCATCTAATTAAGTGCTTATCTCTAGTTCTAATTAGCTTATTTTTACTTTTCTTAATTGTTTGTTAGAGTGTCTTTGCTTATTCCAAAATCCAGAACATAGCTCAGCTTATTTAAGCTTAAAATTAAGCTCAAAAGTTCCCCTATCACACAAGCATGTACTGATTGATCAGTACATACTTGTTGTGAATAGCTTCTTTCCCAGCTTATTTTTAAGCAGTAAAAAGGCTTCCCTTTGTCTGAATTTTGGTTTTCTAGAATCCTTGCTAGGTCTACTTTAATAATCAACAGCTTTTGTAGAATTTAGTGATTATTTGAGTGCTTAAAAATAAGCTTGTAGAAGCTTGATTGAGCCTGCAAAGTGCCCTGTGCACTCAGCAGACCATTGTGCTTTTTGGCTTTTCTCAGTGCTTATTTCTTGCATTTTGTGGCTTATTCTGTTCTAGCATAGCTTATTGTTAGTTGTTGTGCTTATTTCATCTTTGCTTAAGCTTATTTTAAGCTCAAACAGCTTTTCATCAAAAGCCTTGGGGCTTATTCATTGTTTCACCTCTGATCAGCAAAACTTAAGCTCATTTTGAGCTTATTTGTGATTTCCAGACAAAGTGTTAGTTGTGAAAGTTGCTCAGTACCTTGTGCTTAATCAAGTTGGTAAAAGAAAATCAAAAAATAAAATAAAAAGCAAAAAGGCTGAGGCAGGGTTCGAACCTGAGACCTCAGCCCTTCCAAGCCTCAACACCACACACAAGCACCAACTGCCCTAGGGACTTTTTCGTTTAACTCTTTGCACCTTTTTTATTTAACCTTTGTTTTTTCCTTTTGCTTATTTTCCATTTTAGCTTAATAACAGCTTATCCAAATAAGCTGTTGATCCATTTTATTTTTCTTATGTCCTGCTTATAATTTAGCACGTTTCTGGAATTTTTCACATTTTTCCAATTTCGTTTAGTATTTTTAATTCACTTTTCTTTTTAATATAGTTTTTAAATCATATTAAATTAAATAATTATTAGAAAAATATAATTCTTTTTTATAAAATTTTCTTTTGTCATCTAGTACTTAGAAAAAATAAATTTGAACTTGTAGGTTTTATTTTTAGAGATTTCACTTTTAAAGCTCGTTTTTAGATTTCCTGACTCACGTTTTTAGTATAATTGATTTACGTTTAATTTTTCTTTGTAAATTTGTTTCTCATATATTAATTAGAAGTAAAAAACAAAAAAATCAAAATCCAATCATCAAGCATTTTAATTCCTAGCCGATAACAAAATCCTCGATTCACACCTCGCTGGGACACGACCCGGGTAATCACTTATCCGGTATCTCACACCGTATTCACGGGTTTTGCACGTTGACCTTTTTCCTAAGAGGTTAACTAGTTGATTCTCAAGTATCACGGGGATCCGATACTATATTTATATATATACTCACACACGGATCACCTTATATGATGCAGGTAGACTAATATAGTAGTTAATTCTATTAAAATGAGCAGAATTATCTGATTCCTCATCCTACATATTACATATGCATATAAAAACCGTATCGGTCCCATCTTACATATCACAAAAAATAATTGGAGAGTTAGTTTATAAGGAATCTAAACTTCCTTTCAATTCCTTCTTTTTTTTTGCAGATGTTATGGCGAAAAAAGATCTTAGAAGATCTCCAAGTTATGAGAGACTCAAGGAGAGGTAAACTTATATTTTAATTAAAAGATTATTAAAGCTTAATTCAATATTAACATTATTTCTACAGGTTAGGGAAATTTCAAAACGACTGGGTGCTTTGGAATGGTCTTATAAACATATTATGGTTATTGATTATAACTTTTTATTTTGAGGTGGTTCCAGTCATCAAAGTTTCGTCATGTGTTCCTTTGAATTGATCAAGTTAATACTTTGTTCTATCAAGATTATATATTGAAAAATATATTAGTGATGGCATGTTGTGTCATTTTGGCCACTTGGGTAACAAATCACCGTTTTGATTGTAGAGGTCAAAGTCGACTGTGCCTCCACAGTTGAGAGTGAATTTAAACAAATTAAAGTATTGTTTTACGTATCATAAAAGTAAATAGCATGTTGGGTTTTTGCTTTCTTTTAGGCTCTTATTGGTTTGTTGGAACTCCCCCGCTCTTTTGAATATGATGATTATGTGATTTGAGTGATGTCAGTTTTCATAAAACAGGAAGAGTTTAGCAATTTGAAAGCAGTGTATGGGAAGACGGAGCTTAAGATGTGCTCCTTTCAAGCTCCTAAGATTAGGCTACTTCAGAGCCTTTCTATTGAATCAAGCGATGGTATGCAGGTAATATCCTTTTGAATAGATGGTTGTTTATTATAGTTATAATCTTATTACATTTGTTTTAGTCCAGTATAATAGTATAATACATAAGACTATAGTTCTAGAGGAGTTCAAAAATCATATTGCAGTTTACTATTTAGTTGTATCGCCGTATCGGATTCGGATTTGAGCCTTAATTTACTTATAGTTGCTATATCGTGATGTGGATTCTGTAACCTAATTGCAGGTACTCGATTTGGCTATATTCCCAGAAGCAGAATATGACATCCCTATATTTTGTGCCAACTTTTTCACCACTATCAACACAAATATAGTTGTATTGTAAGTCTTTGTAAAAATGTTATCTACATCTTTAATGTTACCGGGTGTCAATATGCTATCAGAGACTTAAATATACGACCCAGTGCAGGGACTTTAATCATTTGCACAATTTCATGAATGAAACACATTACAAGGAGAAGTATTATAAAAGCTTGATTCCTCTTGGCCTGAAGTATACCGAGGTGTGATGAGTTTTACTTCTTTGAGATTATTAAATTTGTTTAGTGTACCTATGTGTGTCGGCTAACATACTTCTTGCAGATCTCAAGGGAAAATCTACAATTTTCATATGCATATGTAAACACGATCGGCGAATCTAAACAATATTAGGCATATGGTACGATTTTTTTTTTGAATGTTGGAGATACATAGTCCAATAATCATCTGCACGCCTCGGTAGGAATGTTGTATCTCTTTATCTCCCCTTCAAATAAGTTTGGTGGAGACTAATATTAGCCTAATATGTTGGGGCATGATCATCGTGATAAAGCTCCTAACGTATATAAATATTATGTCATTAACAAAATATTTACTCAGCTGATGGTTTCGATCATTTTTTGGTGTTGATATTGCCTGTGTAATTTGTACATTGGTGGTTATGTTTTACAGGATGAAGCAACTAATCGTTTCCCCTCTTCTGTACGTGATGCCATTATTGTTCTTTTTTCCCTTTTAGATAGTAATTTTTAATTTAGCTATGTGGTTTTTTCATTTTACGTATCCTAATAATTTCATCTGACAGATCCGAGAAGAGGATGAGGAGATTGAGGCACAGCTTGAGGTGATAAGATGCTTCAGGGAAGTCAACGTCGACACTGTGATATGGTAAGGTTAAAGACGTTGTTTATGTATGTAGAGTTTGGCAAGAACACTTGCATTTACTATATTGAATTGGCATGCAAACTCCATTGATCATTTTGTGATGTATATAAACCTTTTCTTGGGTTTTTTGCTCATTAATTTCGCTAGATATATAAATAAAGTTGTTTTCATTGCTTCCTCATATACCAATCGACTTTATTGGGTCCTTATCAGGTCTATTGAGACCTTCATCATTTACCAGGTAACATAGTTCTTCAATATCGTTTTGCTTTTGTTTCATGATGCTTGCATGGGTTAGCTATTTTACACCCTGTCTGGCAATCAACCGTTGTTACAAGCTTTAAAATTCCACAAATATGGAGAATACAACACCATTTTGCGGCAATCATCTTCATATTGTTGTGACTCCAATCATTGAAAGGTTGAAACTATCGATTGTATACTATAAATCGAATGTGAGATAACCCATACCATGTGATGAACTCAAATAAGTACATTTTATTACCATCATTTATCCTATTTATTTGACTTGTTTTATTATATTATCTGTGAGAATTGATACGTTAATGTTTACTTTTGTAATTCTCAGGTAAAAACAAGTATTATGTGAAACTTGGCGATTTTGGACTAATTATGGAGCAAAACAAGCAAGAAGTTAAGAGTCTACTGAAATGTACAAGATCAAGATTATTCTGCTCCAGATACGCCGCATCCTACTTATTACATACGGCGCATCACTATCAAGATTTCACAAGCTACGATCCAAGACAGCAAGGACATGCGCCGCATCTAGGAATGGAGTTACGTCGCATCTTAAGGCGGTGTACGAATATTCCTGAATATATTAATCTTGGACCCCACGCGAAGTTAAGTCAATGCGCCGCATCTACTTATCCTATGCGCCGCATCTAGCCCTCAGACAGAAACTATAAATACCCCAAAGTCAGACGAATTTCGGAGTTCGACAAATTAGCTAAGTACGATACAGAAGAAACCCTAAGCCGAATTCAGACGAAGTAGCAGCACAAGACACACCTTGAACGAAGATACAAGAGCTGTAAGAAGGTCCTGCATGTATTCAATTCATTAAGTAGTTTTGTTTTATTGTATTAGTACACTTTAATTGGTCAGGATTGATGGGCTTGTGTCATTGATTTAATCATGCACTTCAACTCCCCTTAAAATTGCTTTCCCATTAATTAAAGTTTATATGTTGATGTCTTTGGTGACTTTTATTAGTGCATTGATAACCTCTGTGTCTAGCTGAGCATTGCTTGGGTCGCCATGCCCCTTCCTCGCCTATTTATTATATCGCCTATGCATTATATCGTCTGTAGAAAAGTAGGAAGAAAGATAAGTAGGATAGTCATAAGTGATCATTAAGGGTTTACTCGCCGATAAGATTAGAGCCAATGAGAAAGGAATTAATCTCGGTGCGTTGCATCGAACTATACACTTCATATAAAACTAGCAATAAAACAAGTGACAAGCTACTTAACTATCAGGACAGGTCTTCTTATTGTCTCAAGTATTTATCTGTGTACGTGTGTGCTAATCGCTGATTCGTGCCTATTAGTTTAGTTTATATTTAATCATAATCAAACCGTGCCAGTCTCTCAGGCTGAACCCCCTTGCGTTAGATTAGGTTGTATAGCTAACTTAAGATATTAAAATACTGATTAGAATAACTAGATAATACGTTCCACTCTTAGTGATCGACACTCTACTTACCATTATATTCATACTGACCGGGTACACTGCTCGTTAAAGTGTGTGTGTTATTGATAAGTCGGCTAAATATAAATTTAAAACTTGAATACTGCTAAAACCACAACGACATACCGTGGGTATAAATTAGAGCATACGCACACGCGCATCAAGTTTTTGGCGCCGTTGCCGGGGAGTGAATTGTTATTATCTGTTAATTTGATTAGTATTTTAATTAGGTTTTTCTTTTTAATTTTTATTCTAACTGCTAACTCTGTTGTATATTAGTTAAATTGCATTCATTGTATTATTTTGCATATTTTCTGTTTTTGTGTGTTTTTATTTCTGTTTATTTTTGTTTGTTTTTATTTTTGTTTTTATTTTTCTATTTCTTGTATTCTGCTATCGTTGTACTGAGCTAATTCAAACGATACGGCGCATCTATTTTCTTAGATACGGCGTATTGCGTTTAATTTTTATAAAATACAACGCGTTTAATAAATTCGATACGACGCATCTTTCCCCAAGATACGGCGTATCTGTTTTTAATAAAAAAAAAATTTCTAAGCGATAACGCCATACGACGCATCTGTTTTGACAGATACGGCGTATCTATTATTTTAATTAAAAACAGTTTTTGAATTATTAAACAGATACGACGCATCGATTTTTATCGATACGGCGTATCTTCTGAATAAAAAATCTTGTATTTTGAAACGTAACGAAAATACGGCGCATTAACTTTTGTTAATACGACGCATTCAATTTTGATAAGTATAATTGATTTTTGATAATTAAAACTGATACGGCGCATTCTAAATTCTAAGCGGCGTATCTATTTTCTGAATAAAAGTCTGATTAAATTTTAACGATTATAAGATACGGCGTATCCAACTTTTTGGATACGGCGCATCGTCTGCAGATATCAGTAACTTTAATTTTTCGTATTCCGTTTTCGTTGTTGATTTTCTGATATATTACTTTCTTGAACATACCCTACTGATGCTTTTGTGATAGTTTCAGGAAGTGCATGACCAGGAGTTCTACGAAGAACTTGATTCAACCTTTCGAAGATCCTGAACGAGCCTTTCATTCGCTTAAAAGGCTTTTCAACACAAAGAGCTTTGATATCTCAAGTTCGTTCGAGCTTGATTATTTTTCTGAAGACAAAGAGGATGTAGAAACAGAAACAATGGCGGAAAACACAACTATGGAGGAATACATGAACAAAACCCGTGCTGATTACACTTCAGGAGTTGCTAGACCAAAGTTTGATGAAAATTCTAAGTTTGAGTTGAAGGGTCAGTTTCTCAAGGAGCTAAGAGAAAATGCTTTCAGTGGATCGGAACATGAAGATGCTAATGAACATGTTGAAAAGGTCCTCGAGATTGCAGATTTGTTTACTACAGAAGGAGTCTCTGACGATCAACTCATGCTAAGAATCTTTCCAATTTCGCTAAAAGGAGCTGCTAATAAGTGGCTAAGGAATGAACCTGCTAGTTCAATCACTACATGGGAAGATTTGAAGAGCAAATTCCTGAAGAGATATTGTCCACCTGCTAAAACCGCTAAAAAGATGGAGGCTATCAACAGTTTCAAGCAAGAGCCTGATGAAACTCTTTATCAAGCTTGGGAACGATTCAAAGACCTATTGATGAAATGCCCTCAACATTATCAAAGTGAAATGCAGGAGATAATATTGTTTTATCAAGGATTGGACGTGCCTACTAGACAAATCTTGGATGCTAAGGGAGCTGTGCCTCAAATGAGTGCAGCCAATGCTAGGAAAGCTATCCAAGAAGCTGCTGATCATTCTCAAAAATGGCACGATGGAACCTCTACTAGATCTAAGAGCAGCACTAATTTTGACGGGTTTGCTGCAATTCAAGCTCAATTGGATAAAATTAGTAGAGAGATGAAGAAGCGTGATGAGAAAGTGTATGCTGCCCAAGTTGGATGTGAAAAATGCGAAGGACCTCACTACACTAAGGATTGCCCTAACAAGAATGAAAGTGAGACTTTTGAGGAAGCATATTACACACAATTTGGACAACCATTCAGACCTTCAGGAAGATTTAGGGAAGCTACTCCAGGATTCTATCAAAAGAACAACTTTAATCCCACTTATCAAGAAATGAGGCAGACTTTAGATGACACTTTAAAGCAAATTATGGCCGATGCTGCTAAAAGACATGATGAGAACACTGCTATGATCAAGGAAATCCGAGCTTCAACGGATACTATTACAAGAAATCAAGGAGCTTCGATCAAAGCATTGGAACAACAAATTGGTCAAATGAGCAAAGTTCTTCAAGAAAGGGGATACGGAAGTCTACCTAGCTCAACTGAAACCAACCCAAGAGATCATGTCAAGGCCATAAGCACCATTGAAGAAGTCACTCCTAACATTCCTTCTCCTAGAAGATTGATGAATGGTAATGATGCTGCAAAGCCCGAATTTTTCTTTAATTCTTCAATCAGTTTAAGGAGGTTACTCAAAGAGAAGACAAAGATTGAAGAGGAGATCAAGGCTACAATGAAAGAAGAGAGCTCTGCAACCGACTTACATGCCTTGCCTCATAAAGAAAAGGACCCAGGAAGTTTTAATTTACCTTGTTCTATTAATGATATATCTTTCAATAATGTGTTAGCTGACTTAGGAGCTAGTGTTAGTGTTATGCCCCTTAAGACATTCACTACCCTAGGACTAGGAAAATTAGCACCAACTAAGTTGCTTATTGAATTGGCTGATAAAACGGTAAAACGACCTGAAGGGATTGCTAATAATGTGCTAGTTAAGATTGAGAGGTTTGTTTTCCCTGTAGACTTTGTTATATTAGATATGCCCGAGGATGTTAAGATTCTTTTAATCCTTGGAAGACCTTTCTTGTCTACCGCCCGTGCTAAGATTGATGTGTTTAAAAGAAAAATCTCATTAAGGGTAGGGAATAATAAACTAGTCTACAAGTGCCAAAATCCTGTTAAAAGCATAATTAGAGGCGTCTATGTGCCAGGATTAAGAGAACATGTGGACATCGATCTAGAAGCTAGTTTTATGGGAGAAACCTTGGTAAATAATGAATCACTTGAGACCTATAGTGGAGACTACATTGAATTAAATGATCTTAATCTACCATTAGGATTCAATGATCAATTTATGGAGGATTCTGAACCCGAAATTGAAGAAGGAGAAATTATGGATATACCTAGAGTCAATATGATCAACACTAAGAATTATGATGAATTTTAAGGATATCCTAGTTTCTGTGATTATGGTAGAAAGATCCATGTAGATTGTGCTTATAATTTACAATTTCCTTGTATGATAGGATTTAAACAAATTAGTGCCAACTTTTTCCCTATTTTACCAATTAATGTAATGTCAAAAGATTTCTATAATTCTATAATGAAAAACAAAATTGAGTATAGAGGGAAAAACGTAGTTGGAATGTTCATGAATGTACCTATTTTTGTTGGGAATTTAACTATTGTTACAGATTTCACTGTGGTGGAAAACATGGATGCTTATCGTGATGTTGAGATGGGTGACGTGATCGTTGGGAAGCCATTCTGTAAGGAGGTCGTAATTAACGCTAAAAGATTTGAAGGAAAGATCACCTTTAAAAGTGGAAGCAACGTTATCACTTACATGATGCCTCGTGCTCACCCAAGGTTTGAATATGCCCCTAACAAATTTTGTTACAAATATACACCATTTCTTTTTGTAGATGAAAATGATGCTGAGAAAGGGATCGAGTATCCGCACCAAAAGATGAAAGGATTCTACAAAGGTGTACTTGAATTGGGGCCGGAATATGTTCGTGACGAAGTAATTCGCAACTACATCGTGCGCGGACATGTGGGGATCAATAGATCGGAATAAAGAGCTGAACGTGAGTCTAACTTGAAGACTCTGGAATAAAGACAAGTGCTGACCGGGAGACAACCCGGAGAAAATTTTTACTATTCTGTTCTGTGTCGAGTCAGTCAGGCCCGCAGAAGATACGGCGCATCTCAATCCTGAGATGCGACGCATCTCCTGCACTGGTCATATCTTACTTTATTTTATGCAT
Organism: Artemisia tridentata subsp. tridentata; assembly: GCA_021014915.2. Taxonomy (NCBI): domain Eukaryota; kingdom Viridiplantae; phylum Streptophyta; class Magnoliopsida; order Asterales; family Asteraceae; genus Artemisia; species Artemisia tridentata. The sequence goes on along the minus strand of CP139506.1, from coordinate 79,206,501 downwards.
TTTTTATTTTTGACTTTAAAACTTTTTATCAGTTTATTTTAATGCGGCGCATCCCTGGTTAAGGATGCGACGCATCTTCTATTCTGATTCGTATTTATTCCAGGCTCGATACGGCGCATCTTCTTCCATAAGATACGGCGTATCGACTGACCTGATGATTTTCAGTTTAATTTTTAAGTTTTATTTTTACTAACTACTAATGTATTATGCAAGTTTGAACCTTCTTAACTTAGGTGTGTTAAAGTCTTGATGGTATTATAGATTCCTGCATTTCCTATGGATACATCAATTATGAAGCTTAAACGTTCTCATCTACAAGAAAGATGATTTTTGCTCTTATACAAATAATGGAGGATCATACCGAGCAAATCTCAGGGGAGTTTTTTCTGTTCTAATTCTTTTATTTTCCAGTTTTTAATCTTTTATACAAACAACGAGGATGTTGTTTAACTTAAGTGGGGGGATTGGAGAATTAGAACACTTACTTGTCCTAAACTTTTTTAAAATATGCTTAAAATGCGCTTAATATATCAAAATTTAAAATTTTTTAGCATGTTTTTGTTAAAGTCTAAATTACATAGCTGCACACATGACGTTAATTTTCAAAAATTGTGAACTTTTCAAAATTCACAAATCTATGAGTGTGCCGGTGACTTGTAAACTTTAGAACTTGGCTTGTATACTATTCGAGACCACCATAATAAGTATTATTTATATAATTGGAATGACTTGTCTAAATTGGTAAATTTCTAGGATTACACCCAAATAGCCTTTATATGTTATGTGATATTAGCTAACTACACTGGTTAGTTAACCCCCGTATAAACCCTTTTGTTACTCTCACTTTTAGAGTAAGATACCCCTAGAAAAACACTCAGAGCCATTCCTTTCGTTTTTTACACCTTTGTTATAATGTTTCGTTACACCCTTACACCTTAGCCTACCCTGTAGATTAAAATCCGTGGTTGGTTAATTGCTTTAGGCAAAGTGTGTTTCCTTGCATTACCTGTGTTCGCGTGCGTAATTCATTATCTATGGATAGGTCGGGAAATTGCACAATGCAATTGGAGTAAAAGTAAATATTGTATATCTTTGAGTTTATTTTTCGTGTGTTTTACTACTTTCACTATTACCGTTATTTCTGAAGTCATGAAAAGTATGGAAAAATTATCCGGAAAGAAAGTGATAGAAAAGTTGTTAAATTTTACACATTTATATATATGTTGATGTAAAAAAAAAAAAAAAAATCGAAAAAATAGAAAAGAAAAAAAAAGGAAGAGTTGGATGTTTGTTTTAACCAACTTATGTAAAGTTTTGTATTAAGTGGTCGATATCACCACTAGTTGTTGTATATTATATTTACGGATTGAATGGGAGTTGGACGTTATGGGAACGCCAACTAAGGTTATTCTTTGATTGAGATCTTGTTGAGTATAATTCGTGTCTACCTAAAGCGTGTGTTGCAAGTGTTAAAGCGTGAGTTATTCTATGATATGAGTCTTATTCATGGGATGGTTGGGATAGCAATTTACCACACTTAGGATTTTAATTTATCTGTTTTGTTTATTTTTCATTTTACACCAATTTATATCCCAAATATTATCCATACCCTATATTATTCTTTATCCAAACCTTTGATTTATTGAGATTAGGGATTTGAGCAATCTTAAGTATCGTAGTCGTGGATTCGGCTATGTATTTATGATTTTGTCGCCCTTTTTGATATAATATTATTGGTAAAGATTACTTGGTCCTATCTTTAGCCTATTCGAGTTAAGGATTTGAGCAATTGCAAGTATCGTGTTTTTGGATTCGATCATGTATTTGTGATTTTGTCGCCTTTTCTGGAATTTGAGATCGATAGAAATTAAGGAGAATGATTAACCCTTAACCTACAAACCCTTTTTACCGCTTTAGATTTGTTATTCCTTAGCTTTAGTGGAGGAGATGCGTATACTTGCCAAGCTTATGATAGAATATTCGTCACGACTGGACAGTTAAACGATTAGATTTGCTTTTATCAATATATTTTATTTTACTTCTAATTCGTTAAGTGTTTGGTTGTGTGATTATGACAAAAATGAATACATGCTTAAATATAAAAATAAATCCTAATATCTTTTAGGATACATTTTCATAAGATTAATTCTAAGGTTTACTTGGGGACAAGTAAAGTTCAAGTGGGGAGATATTTGATGAACTCAAATAAGTACATTTTATTACCATCATTTATCCTATTTATTTGACTTGTTTTATTATATTATCTGTGAGAATTGATACGTTAATGTTTACTTTTGTAATTCTCAGGTAAAAAACAAGTATTATGTGAAACTTGGCGATTTTGGACTAATTATGGAGCAAAACAAGCAAGAAGTTAAGAGTCTACTGAAATGTACAAGATCAAGATTATTCTGCTCCAGATACGCCGCATCCTACTTATTACATACGGCGCATCACTATCAAGATTTTACAAGCTACGATCCAAGACAGCAAGGACATGCGCCGCATCTAGGAATGGAGTTACGCCGCATCTTAAGGCGGTGTACGAATATTCCTGAATATATTAATCTTGGACCCCACGCGAAGTTAAGTCAATGCGCCACATCTACTTATCCTATGCGCCGCATCTAGCCCTCAGACAGAAACTATAAATACCCCAAAGTCAGACGAAATTCGGAGTTCGACAAATTAGCTAAGTACGAGACAGAGGAAACCCTAAGCCGAATTCAGACGAAGTAGCAGCACAAGACACACCTTGAACGAAGATATAAGAGCTGTAAGAAGGTCCTGCATGTATTCAATTCATTAAGTAGTTTTGTTTTATTGTATTAGTACACTTTAATTGGTCAGGATTGATGGGCTTGTGTCATTGATTTAATCATGCACTTCAACTCCCCTTAAAATTGCTTTCCCATTAATTAAAGTTTATATGTTGATGTCTTTGGTGACTTTTATTAGTGCATTGATAACCTCTGTGTCTAGCTGAGCATTGCTTGGGTCGCCATGCCCCTTCCTCGCCTATTTATTATATCGCCTATGCATTCTATCGTCTGTAGAAAAGTAGGAAGAAAGATAAGTAGGATAGTCATAAGTGATCATTAAGGGTTTACTCGCCGATAAGATTAGAGCCAACGAGAAAGGAATTAATCTCGGTGCGTTGCATCGAACTATACACTTCATATAAAACTAGCAATAAAACAAGTGACAAGCTACTTAACTATCAGGACAGGTCTTCTTATTGTCTCAAGTATTTATCTGTGTACGTGTGTGCTAATCGCTGATTCGTGCCTATTAGTTTAGTTTATATTTAATCATAATCAAACCGTGCCAGTCTCTCAGGCTGAACCCCCTTGCGTTAGATTAGGTTGTATAGCTAAGTTAAGATATTAAAATACTGATTAGAATAACTAGATAATACGTTCCACTCTTAGTGATCGACACTCTACTTACCATTATATTCATACTGACCGGGTACACTGCTCGTTAAAGTGTGTGTGTTATTGATAAGTAGGCTAAATATAAATTTAAAACTTGAATACTGCTAAAACCACAACGACATACTGTGGGTATAAATTAGAGCATACGCACACGCGCATCACCATGCAGTAGAGACGCATTAGATTTATATACTTTGTGTATCTATTACACTATTGTCACTTTTTTGCTGTTATGTTTTAGAAATTTGACCATCATACATTATATATTTTAGACTACATCATTTGTTTCTATGGCATATCTTTCTCATATGTGCTCCAACTTGAAAACTATACTATATCCATATGTTTGTTTATAAAAAACAAGTCATTTCAAATTTACAATTGTGGTTCGGTTTTGTGGGTGCTTTCAGTGGAACAAATACGATTTATTTATCTAAAATTGTTTTTGGGCATATAAAATACAATTGTAGTTCGGTGGTGATTTATGTTACTGAGTAATGGTTGCATGCTAACATAGATAGGTTGAAGGGTGTGCCTGCAATTGGCTTCTATCCAATGGCAAACACTCCTATCCTTCTTCACGACCATAATGAGGTACGTGGCCATCTTTTACTGTGCTCTAATCTTGGGTCTCATGGTTTGGTAAAGTACTTGAGCCGCACCTTAGAGATGACCAAATGGTGGTTCAGATTAGAGGGTCAAAACGGGTAATATTGGTACAGATCCTTTTTTTCTTATGCATTATTTGTGTTGGATAATATTGATATATACTGTTTCAAATAGATTGATCTTTAAAATAGAGAGATTTAGTTGTATACCATAGGTGAATTTTGACCCGATTGACCCCTTTTTAAAAAAAAAAAAAACTTTTATATCCTACCCACATGACACGTTGTATTAACCCATACTTTAGTAATTGGGTCAAAACCGTTACCTCTATTGGACTCTATTGATCCGGTTGACTACTGTTGTGAATATCTTTTTTTTTTGTATTGGCTATAAATATGCTTAATAACAATTTTAGGGTTTAAGCATTTTAGCTTATGGAGCTGTGTTTTTGTTGTAGTTCTTGAACAAGGAAGAGTACTTGAAAGGGATTGATGTGTATGTGTCAATAATCAAAGATTTTGCATCTTTCGAAGACACTAAAAAAGACTAGCAGAGATGAGCTGTAAAGAGATGGCTGCACTTGAGACTCGTTTTTGTCAAACTTGCATAATTCTGTTTGTTGCTTAAAGAGCCTGAGATTGACTGATTCAATGATTGGCGATGAAAGATACAACGACATATCAAGTTGGTGCTATAGAACAACAAAATAAGTATGCCATGAAGCAAAATTACAAACCTTATTTTCTGTATTGGCTTTATGATCTGAACAACCTTTTATGTTTCTTGCAGTTTTTCTTGATTGAACCTGTAAGATTTTGTTTGATTGTGCACCACGGTGGAATACTTTTCACACATTGTTCACACATCCTATAATGTGGTGGAGATGCGGATGTGATCAAAGATATTGGCCCTCACTTTTTCACGTATATTGATGTTGCCAACAATGTAAGGCTTTTACTTCGGTACTATAATGATATAACGGTCCCCTTATTCGGCTTTCAGTACCCCAAGCCGTAATTTTAATTTTTGAATTCTTGAATCATTTGTTAAGTTTGAAATATAATGATAGTCATGTGTGATGTTTTTTTCTCTTTAGTATGCAGATTCCACTACCTCCAGTGAATGAGAAGAAAAAGGTAATTGACGATGTTGAAAAGGATAGAAGGTATGCACACATGGTTATGGACCTGTCTACTTATCGAAGTCTGTGATAGTAGCTTCAATTGTTGAACAAAGAAAGGTCGATTCATTACCCGTGGTTAAAAGTGCATAGATGAAGACTAAATCTAATGAGAATTCAGTCTGCCTAAAGGATAAGACTATGAAAAACAAGATTTTTGAAAAACCGGCATTGGGAAGTGATGATGTGGTGTTAATCAGAAGGATGAGTCAATAGACAAAAAAGAAGAAAATAATAGTGTCAAAAAATGAGCTTGAATTAATGAGGAAGTGAAGAAGTGATTGCCGCAAAGTTGAAAGAACAACGACGGTTGGAGGAAAAGGAGAAGGCAAGTGAGGCATTGGAGAGGAAGAAACGAAAATGCTGAAAAGGCCCAAACGAGGGCTCGCTTTCAAGCTCGGAAAGAAGTTGAGAAAAAGATAAGGTAAGAAAGGCGATAAAACGAAGCAAGGTCTTTGTGATAAGACCGTAACGAATATATATGAAAACGAATAGGGGTAGATATAAGAAATTTATGAATGTATTTATGTAAATACAACATATGTAATCAAATAATTTTTTTATTAATTTGTTTTGATAACTTAATTTTTATGTATATCGATTAATAATGTTAAAACTATTTAATGTTACATTTGAAGATGATATAATTTTAATTTAATTACATTCGTTTGTGCTATTCATTATAATATTATATTAAGTCATAATTAAATATTTGATTTTTACACACATATTTTTAAACAAATAAATTTAATAACTATTTACAAATTACAAAAAAAAAAAAAAAAAAAAAAAAAAAAAAAAAAAAAAAACCATATATCTTGATATCCTGTAAACAAATAACAAAATATAATCTTAACATATTTAAAACTATGTCATTTTTTAATAAAATTTAAAAATCCATACCATATCTAAAAGTATATGATATTCTAAATTAATTAAAAGTATTCATACATTTTAAATACAGAACACACTTGATATACTTTAAACAAACAACACAATATAAGACATATCTAAAAGTATATGATATTCTAAACTAACTAAAAGTCTTGATACTAGTATTTTAAATACATAACACTATAGTTATCCTAAAATATTTTAAAGTATTAATACATTTTAAATATACAACATAATAGTTATCCTAAAATACTTAAAACTATATAATATTATATTTTAAATTTAAAAGACCATACTATACATAATAATCATATCATATTATAAATTTGAAAATAGTTAAAAGTATTGTTAACATAATACAAACTTATCACCCGTAAATTTATATGCATCATTATCATGTATCATAATTTAAAATTTTAAATCAGAAAAAAATACAAATGATAAATATAAACCATTATACTTGATATCTTTTAAACAAATAACACACAAGATATCCCAAAATTAAACACATAATACAATAATTGTCCTAAAATATTTAGAACTATATCATATCCTATTTTAAAATTACAAAATCATAGCATAAATAATAAACATATCCTATTTTAAATTTAAAAATACTAACATAATAAACATACCATTAAATTATTAATTTGACATTTTTATCATTGTAAGAGAATAAGGTTTTGATAGTTTAATTTGACATCTTCAATTGGTTTATACATTTGATAAAATATTCTAATTTACAAAAGTTTAGTAGTCCTTCCACCTTATACATAGTAATGATAGATTTCTATATGTATAACTAAGGCGTGTATATAGTATGGGAATATATACTTAATATCTTTTAAACAAATAAAACAATACATATCCTAATATATTTAAAAGTATGTCATATCCTATTAAAAAATTTAAAATTTACCTTATATAAAATATATCATATTTTATAATAGTTAAAAATATTTATATATTTTAAAAAAATAACACTATAGTTTTCCTAAAATTTTAAGTATGGATATATTTTAAACACACACACAATAATTATCCAAAAGTACTTAAAACTATATCATATGTTATTTTAAATTTTAAAACCATACAATTACATAATAAACATATTTGATGGCAAGCAATGTTGATTAAATATGAGATTAGTAAATTAGTATAATAAACATATTCGAAAATTGTTCTAAGTTTTTTAAATAACCGACAAGTAATAACTTGATAATACTAACACACTAAACATATCATAAAATTATTAATTTATCATTTTTATCATTGTGAGAATTTGTTTTTGATAGTTTAATTTGACATCTTCAATTAGTTTATACATTTGATTAAGTATTATAATTCACTAAAGTTTAGTAGTCGTCCGGCCTTATACATATTAATGATGGACTTTTATTTGTATAACTAAAGTGTGTATAGTATGGTAATATATATTTGATATCTTTTAAATCTAAATATTTAAAAGTATGTCATATCCTATTAAAAAATTTAAAATGCGTACCATATATTAACATATATCATATTCTATAATAGTTAAAAATTTTGATATATTTTAAATAAATAACACTATGTTTTTCCTAAAATATTAATTTTGGACATATTTTAAACACATAACACAATATTTATCTTAAATTACTTGAAACTAGATCATATCCTATTTTAAAATAGAAAAACAATACCGATAATAATAAACATATCCTACTATAAATTTTAAAAACATAACATATTGATAAATATTAACACAATAAACATATTCGAAAATTGTTAAAAAACTAAAAGATCCGACAATTATAAACGTAAAATTTATATAAATAAATAAACAAGAAAGTTCATTTAACATATTCATGATAAGTTTTTAGATATTTTAAATTAATAACACAATATTTTCCTAAAATATTTAAAGGAAATCAATAGTTCTCCTAAAATAATTCAACTAATCCGTATCATATTAAAATTTTTAAAAACCAAACACGTTTTAAAGAATATTTATTTAAGAAACAACAAACAATTTAAAAGAAATAAATCTAATAAACAACAAAGTTTTAAAGAAGAGAATTTAATAAACAACAAACACGTTTTAAAGAAGAGAAATTTAATAAACAACAAACACGTTTTAAAGAAGAGAAATCTAAAAAATAACAAACACGTTTTAAAAAATATAAATTTAAGAAACAACAAACACATTTTAAAGAAAAGGAATCTAAGAAACAACAAACACGTTTTACAGAAGAGAGGTCTAAAAAATAACAAACATGTTTTAAAGAAGAGAAAATTAAGAAATAACAAACACGTTTTAAAGAAGAAAAATCTAATAAACAACAAACATGTTTTAAAGAATAAAAATCTAATAAACAACAAACACATTTTAAAAAAGAGAAATCTAATAAACAACAAACACGTTTTAAAGAAGAGAAATATAAGAAACAACAAACATTTTTTGACGAATAGAAATCTAAAAAACAACAAACACTTTTTAAAGAAGATAAATCTAAGATAAAACGCATTTTATAACAAATATTATTAGTATCTAATATTTATAACAAATATTATTATTATCTAAACGTTAAAAAGAAAGAAATCTGAGAAATGTTAGCTTTAAAGTTTTGTCATATGTGGGAATTGCAATTCTTTCTTTGTACAAGGACTAGTTTAGGCATTAGTTCTAAGTTAGCTTTGTATTCTTGTAATAAATACCTTCCTAGTCACAACTAGGAAGGTGGGGATTCACATTGTTCTTGGAGGTGTGTGTGTTTTCTAGACTTTCTCTCTCTAGAAAACATACACACCTCCCCCAATCAATAAAGTTCTACCATGTTTAATCTTTATCACTAGTTTCCCCGACCTCCAGAACGTGATCTTGGTCTTTACAATTGGCATCAGAGCTAACCAAGTGGCTAACGTGGTGTCTTTGAGGTAAAAAATATGATTTATGGTGTGTTTTATCTCGTTGTAGTTCATCAGTAGAGTTTTTGGGTTTCTTTGTGTTCGATTTATGTTCATAAGTACCAAACAGTTGCGTTTTTGTCTCTTAAAAACGTGAGCTGTTGTGTCTTTCTTGGAATCGTACGCAAAAATCAAGGTTCAAGGTTGTGTTTGTTAGTGTTTTAACGAGTTGGTTTGTGAATCTGTGATAGTTCTTCACTCGAATCTTGAGTTTATAGGTTGGATTTTTGTTACTTGTTACACTGACGCAGGCTGGGAGACAGATCGTGATGACACCAAATCCCAGACAGGATATGTTTTCATCATGAACGGAGGTGCTGTTGACTGGAAGAGTGCCAAACAAAGCACTATCACGATGTCCTCTACAGAAGCTGAATACATAGCTACTTCTGAAGCTGCAATGGAGGCGATTTGGATACGTAAATTCATTTATGGGCTTGGCATTGTCCCCAGAAATGAACGACGTATGGATATGTACTGTGACAATACAAGTGCCATTATCATAGCCAATGAACCAGGTGTTCAAAAGGGTGCCAAACATTTTCGTCAAAAAGTTCACTACATTCGAGAAGTTATTGAAAGTGGTGATATTCGTCTTCTCAAAGTTCACACAGATGACAACATAGCTGATCCTTTTACGAAACCAATGCCTTGTGCCAAACATGTCGAACATGCTAGGAGCATTGGACTTCGACCAACTAGTAGTCTCATGTAGATCTATTTTTAGTATTTGAATAATTGGAATGTTAAACAGTTTATATTTATAATGAATTGATGTACTGGTTATGATCGTTTTCATTCATATCAACTGTGTTCTATATTTGCATGTTTAATCCATGAATAATTTATTTATTCTAAAATTGTCCATTGTCGGTTGACGATACGGGAGTATCATCAAATTAAGGCAAATGTGAGCGTGTTGGTGATTTATTTACCAAACTCACATGTTGTTCATTGTGATGAACATTGGATTGACCCAACCTACGAGTTTCACTACATGGATCGTCATCAATAGTGAATCTCGCAAGTGGTTATGTCTCTCATCCTTAGACTTGAGATGCAAGTAGGTCTTGCATGTGTGAAATTTCATTCCTTGATATGGTTAAACGCTGTCCTGAATAAGGTAGTTATAAAGACCATCTTCAGGAGTGATATGAAGCACATGAATGACACGTGCAGTCAAAATAGGATTTGTTCCTCCACATGTCATGGAGTTAGATACTATTGGGCCCCTCGATGAATTGGACAGATGTTTGTATGGCCGTACCCAAATGAGATTAAGATGAATCTTAATCCACTTGGTAATCTTGTTCAATGTCTATATCGAGAAACATAATAGTTGAACCATTAGAATGACATTTGATCCATGTCTAATGTTCAACATGGTGTCTGTAATAAAAGGATAGATGACATATAAACCATCTAAAATGAGACGTTTAAGAAACTAACCTCACATATCTCTAGGGGCATTGGCGTGTTGCTAGATGCTAACCATTGCTTGTATAATTACTTAATTATTATGACGTCGCAAGTGGGAGCTGTTGGAGTATGCTCGTGTCATAATTACTAATTATATGGCTAGATATATGTGAGCCTATGGGGTCACATACATATACACTGAGGTACCACTTTATATATCGTGTTTATTGTATTTACGATATATAAATAACCGTACGTAACTAAGGATCACTATTGGGCTTCTAATGACTAAGTAATGGACTTAATCTATTGGACATGGAAATCAAATGGTGAACCCATTTGAGACCCAATAGTGGCCGGCCATTATGAGGGTTCAAAAGGGGGTTATGAACCTTAAACGGGTTCAAGGGGATTGCATGGAGTTAATGATTAAACCTCAAGCATGCTTCATGTAATTAATGCTCATGCACCTTGAGACATGGGATTTATCTATCCCAAATATGACTTAATTATGTATCCTATTCCAAGAGGGAGTAATTAAGAAAACCCTCCTCCCTCCTCCTCCATATGGGACGGCAAAACAACACACACACATAAGTGTTTTTGTTTTTATTAATCTCTCTTTTGTATCTTGTTAATTCAAAAGAGACTTGAAAGGTTACAAGGTTAAAGACTAGCATCAAGGGGTATACGGTGAAGTGTAGTGTGGATATTCATAGAGGTGATCTTCTTTGGTCACTTGGTTAGAGAGTAGTTTGGTGTTGAGAAGGTCTCCATTCATTTCTACCATTCACACTACAAAGGTATGATTCTTGTATTCTAATTTGTGATTGATCATATGGCTATATGGATCAGTTGTTGGTGATATTTTCCGCTGCATTTATATGTTAAGTTTGTTTATATATATATTCAACATCACCTATAGTACTACCAGATAGCCGGATCCCTGGGTATGGTCTTGCCGGATCCCTTTGGGAAGGTGGTATGTTTATTTTCACATACCTTTTCTTTATCAAAAATGGACTCAAAAGACCAAAAACGTATCATAAATGCCAAATATATGCTTGTTTTTGTGTTTGTGTATGTGCAGATAATGGATATGAGAAAAGGACAAAAATAAAGACAAAACGGACAAAAACGAGCATGAGATTGGAAAGAGCGTGAAAAGCCGAATCCGAGGATAATTTTCTTCATTTTGGATCATGCCTAAACCCAAAACTTTCAAACGTAAACCTTATTGTTAAATCATTTTCATCATTAGTCCTAAACCCTTTCACCATTAGCCCTAAACTAATTACACCATTAGTCCTTTAACTTAACAACCATTAAACCCTTTTATACAAACCCAGCCCAAACCAATAACCAAGCCCAAACCCAATCCAATACCACTTAACCCGACCAAACCCAAGTCAAACCCACCTTATACCCGTTCAACCTTTTTTAACTGAAAAAAAGGGCGTGAAGGGGTTTTACTATTCACCCTTCGTTCCCAAATTACCCAGACCCTCACACACACCAGTTAACCCCACTTAATCCAATTAACCCTTCTAGAAGGCTGACAAGTCAGACACGAATGACATCATTTCAGTCCAAGCTGGCAATCCCCAAGGATGTGATTGGTTGAAGAACGCTGGCACACGATCTAAGGGCCAAGATTAATGCTTATGTTTGGGAAATGATTGGAGGGTCTGGATTGAAAGCTCAAGACGCTCCCAAAGACCTTGATCCTTCTCAAGCTGCCTATAAAAGGAGGCCTCCTCACCTCACACAAAGATCCTGTTTTTCATCTATTTAGTCGTCTAGTCTTTAGCTTATTGTCCAATTTAATTTATGTTTTAATGTAATTTTCCTTTAAAGCTTTGTAAACGTTTTAAGTGATTAATAAAAGTTTAGTTTGTTTAAATCTTTTGTTGTTTCATTTTAATACTTTATGCTTTAATCATGTTTTCATTTGGTGGAATAAGCTGTCAAATAAAGCTCTTCTTACTTTCACTTATACTCAAACAAGCTTCTCAATAACTTGTTTGAGTTGGTGTAGCTTGTGATTTAATTTAGAAACAGTTTGATTTGATAATTTGGATTTAAGAAAGTATAAGCTTCAATAAGGATGATAAGCCAGAAATGGAAGGGCTTATAGGGCTTCACCAGCTTATCAGTTGATAAGCTGGAACTTGTAGAGTAGCTCCTCGAGCTTATTTGATCCTTTTTGAGCTAGGATCAAGGTATTCTTCATTTTTAGCTTAAAACTGCTTATTGCTTATCTGCTTATTAGATCTGCTTATTCTGCTTAATTACTTGCTTATTTGCTGCTTTTCTACTTAATTGTTGCTTAATAATGTTGTTTTAGTTTAGATCTCTTAGCTTTGTTTAGTTTAAAACTATTTTAGTCTATTTTTTCCATATAAACTGTCAAAATAGCGAATAAGCTTTGCTTATTGGTTAAGTGCTTATTTCTTATAAACTTTTGCTTAAAAACCTTTCAATACACTTAATGTTAATCTTTTTTCAATAAAACATGAGTCTTATGTCTTAATTCAGTTTTAAAAAGTCATTTTCAAGTTTTAAATGAGTGTTTGGCTAGCAGTTTTAACCAAGGATTAAAACTGTTTTAGTTTTTTTGGTCATAAGTCCACTTTGATTTTAGTTTTTAATTAGCATTATTAGAAGTTTTAGGTAAGTTTTAGTCAATTTATTTGAGTCTTATAGTTGTTAGATAAAACTTCCAAGTTTCATAGTCTTAAACTGTTCTTATTAAGCTTAATTGGTAAAGTTCATAATAAGGTCTTTTGAGTTGTTATTTTTGTGTCAAAAGCAGTCTAAATTTCATATATCAACTTTTGGTTAAGTGTCAAAAAGAATAGAAAATGTTTGAGTCAGTTTTCATTTTCAAAAACCCAATCAGCATAAAAATTTCTATGTTGATTGATCAGCATAGGATTTCATAGGTTTTGTTTCAGCTTATTTTTGGCTCAGAAATTCTTAAAAATTGTTTCTAAGTATTGATTAGTGGTTAGTCTTCATCTGTTTTTAGTTTTTAAGGTTTAGCTTAACCTTTTAGTAGCTTATTTTTTTGCTTAGGAAATAGCAGTTCAGCATAAAAAGTTTTAATAATTCCAAAAATAAAGTCTCAACTGTCCTGTCTTATCAGCTTATTTTTAAGCTCATTTTTAGTTCAAATTATCTGAAAATTGTTTTATGTGTTCTTTAGTTGGTGTTCTTTGCTGTTTTAAAGTTTTAGCTTATTTCATCAGCTTTTGGTAGCTTAATTGTAGCTTAGAAAGTAGAGGATCAGTCTGTTTTCAAGTCTTTTAAGTTTATAAAAATCTCAACTGTTCAATTTTCTCAGCTTATTTTTAAGCTCTAATCTGGTTCAAAATGTTTGAAAATTGTTTTATGAGTTCCTTGATAGGTAAACTTGATCTGTTTTCAGGTTTGATAAATTAGCTTATTGATATATTAGCTTATTGATATATTAGCTTATTTAGTTGCTTAAAACTGCCCATCTAGGCTATTTTTTTATAGCAATTTAGTTTTGTAAGCTTATTTGTAGTTCTGAGCTTTTGGCTTATTAAGTGCTTTTCTTTTGGTATTTTTGGCTTATTTAAGGTCCTTAGTGCTTATTAGGATTAGATTTTTAGGTTTTATCAACTTTAGAGCTTATTGGTGTGCTTATTTGTTGCTAAAAAGCTATAGCAGTTCTAACCTCAAGTTAGAACTGCTGAACTTATTTAGCTTATTTCTCGCTTATTAGAGCTTTTATAAAAATATTACTTTTACAAAAGTTGCTTATTTTCAGCTTTTTAATAAAAAGATTTGCAAAAATAAAAACATGGGAAGCTGCGGAAGCCAAGGGTGAGCCAGGCTCGAACCTGAGACCTCTACCCAGCCTCAACCACACCTTTATACACACACACCAAACCATCCGCGCCCTTGGGTCTTTTTCGTTTAGGTTTGCATTGGATATTTACTTAACCCTTTTTTTACCATTTAAGCTTTCAATCCTTTTTAGCTTATTTTCAGCTTATTTAGATAAGCTGGACCATCAGCTTTATTTTTCCTAGAATCTACATAACTTAAAGTACTTTTCATGATTTTTTTAGATTTTTCATAATTAGTTTAGTATTTTTAATAAAATCTTTAGGTTAAAAGTGTTGTTAATTCATAATAAATAAAAAAATAAAAATAAAAAATAATTCTTTTTTTCTAAAATTATTTTTAGTTATTTAGGACTTTTAGAAATTAAATTTGCACTTCAGGCCCGTTAAGTTCTCGTTAAAAGCCCGTTTTAAGTTTAGTTTGCGTTAGAACTTTATTGTGCTTTGTTTTATTGATTTGTATGCTTATTATTTGCTTCCTTGTTTATGTATTCTATTTTAAGTAGCAAAATCCAAAATATCTCTATCATTCAATCACCTGATCACGAACCGAATCCGATATTCCATTCACACTTTGTTGGGACATAAACGACCCGGGAATATCAACTACTTCCGGAAATATATATAGTTTGACTTTCTTTGACCATTTGGGATTTTCACTCTTGGTTAGAGAGCGAATTGACTAATTGGTCTTTTATCTTACTATTATATATATACTTTGAAACTGATACCAGAAGGGATCCGCCGGATCTGGGTGAACGGTGCTCAGAATTGCCTATAAATAGTGAGCCATTTCTCTCTTGTTTCTCACCCCACTTAGATATATCTTCTCTCTATATTCTAAGTTCTCTAACCTCAGATCTAAAGATCATTCTTGTAGCTTTCTTTCTCTTGTGTTCTCAAGGTTCTTCTTACAAGACGAGATCACGCTTTCTAGCATACGAGCCATTCTTCTCCTCAAGTTGCTCGAACTCCTCATCACCTCAAGACCATTGAGTTGTCTCTTCTTGTTGATACTTCTTCTTGTATTCTCAAATTTGTTGTGTTAGTTGTGTTGTTGTGTTGGTTTGGTCCGTCGTGCTAAGGACTCGGTATTTAGCTTTGTACCGGAAAAAGTGTAAGCAACTTGCATTATCTATATCTAAACGTCCAAAGGTTTCACATACCACCGATCTAAAGTTTTTAATCTAAAATTAAATCGGTAAAAACTATTCAACCCCCATTCTAGTTTTCTACAGCATGGTTGTCATATTTTCAAGAATATAAGCATTTAATGGAAGATATACTTCTCCATTGGAATCTTGACGCGTCTCAACAACCCCACTAACAAGAACCTCGTACTCACTATAAAAGAAAATGTTGGTCGAGAGTAAATGTCACCACTTCACGTATTTATTGTTGTATTAATTGAAGTGCATTTACTTTATTGAACTTACAATAGGTCGATGATCTTATCAGAGAGACCTCATAAGTTTGCTCGCAAACTTAAATATGTTTTAAGTTTGTGTGGTCAAAGAGCATCACTATTGTCATTCAACAAGTGTTTATTCCGTAAAGCACTTTGTAATCATTTGATTTATTCAATAGAGATTTACACGTTTGAAAAGAAAATACTTGTGTTTGATTTTACTTAACTGTCTTATACTTTAGCTCCACTATCCTCCATTCCAAACACCTCCCCTTCCTCTATCTCTTATCCTTTGCCAATTACTTCCACCCTCTTAATAACAACCACCCTTCCGGAACCTAATTATTCATACTAACATAGTAACATCACTTCTCTAACTGAGATTACCCGTTATATGCCCATCAAACTTCGCCGAAATTCTTACTCGCCGTTTAGATGACCGGCGAGATGGCGACATTATGAATATTATCAAAACATAATAAATGCTAACTAAATCAAGAAATACAATAGAAACACAATAAATCTACTACACTCACTATTTGATAACACAATATGTTGTTTTACTGAAAAAATTATGAAAATAAAACATTTAAACCGATAGAAATATGAATTATACAATTATGAATCGATCTATCGGATTAGATTTTGAAAATATGTAGAAAATGATGAAGAAATCAAGGTTTTAATGACGAAAATGAAGGTAAAATGTGGCGGGAAAGTATGTTACGGTTTGTTAGAGGAGAAGGAATTTTTCTCACACGCAAATCTTACAGATGATTGCGTCAACGTGTCTATATTTTCCTAAGTATTACAAGTTCCGTCTAGTAGCATCGTAACACCGAATAAAAGCTAAATGAGAATCAATGTGTCTCATAATAAAAGTAATTGCTTTCAAATTTCTACAAACTTTTATTGGATGCTAAAGTGTTTTTTTTTTTTTTTTATTATTATTTTTACTTTGAAACTAAACAACAAACCCACGCAGAATAAAAAAATAAAATAAAAAATTAGCGCAGGAGCACACATTAGGCCCAAAATAAAATAAAATAACCCGTATTAAAACCCCCAAAATTTTTTATTCCAATCATTTCATTTCACCCTCACTTTCATGCACACAAAAAAACACACTATTTTCACACATACACTAACTGCGTGTAATTCATGGCGGCCTATAAACAGATTAACACCGTCAGAAGAAGCATAAAACGAAAACTAGAAGACTCATTCACCGTAATCGATTTATCATCATCTCAACAACAACAGGATGATGATCTGTTAATCGAAATCCGTGAGTTAATTGAAGTACTGGAGACTAATTCTTCAGATCGTGCCCTAATTAAACGTTCTATTCAGATTTTATCTGAGCTTGCCAAAAACGGTATAAATTTGACATGTTATACTTTTTTATTCGAATTCTTATCAATTCTGTATATAAATTGCATGTTATTGGTACGGATTGTTAAGTTTTGAGTATACTGATTAATTATTATTGTATGAGCTTGTAAATAACGGTATAGATTTGTGTAATTATGTTTTGTTACTCAATTTTATGTAAATTTTGTATAATAATTGCTTTCAGATTTTCTGTAAGTTGATTAGTTATTATCTGAGCTTGCGAAAAATGGTATAAAAATTTATATAAGTTTGTGTATTAATTGTGTGTTATTGGTACGGAGTGTTTACATTTTGAGTATATTGATTAATGATTATTATCTGAGCTTGCGGTATAAATTTGTGTTATTATGTTTTGTTACTCAAATTTATATAACTTTGCGTATTAATTGTATGTTATTGGTCCGGAGTGCTAAATTTTGAGTATATTGATTAATCATTATTCTCTGAGCTTGTAAACAACGGTATAAATTTGTGTTATTATTTTATGTTACTCGAATTTATATAAGTTTTGTATATTAATTATTATTGGTACTGAGTGTTAAAATTTGAGTATATTGACTATTATTATTATCTGAGCCTGTAGATAACGATATAAATTTGTGTTACGGTATTATATTTTGCTATTCAAGTTTATATAATTTTGTATCATTTTTGTGTTCAAATTTTATATCGTTATTATTATCTGAGCTAGCGAATTACGGTATAATTTGGTAACGATATTATGATTTTCTATACTTTTGATTTAATTTTGTTTCGTTTTTGCGGTTAATTTGTCTAGTTATTATTTTAGATAACTTATGATTATGTAATGTTAGCCTTAAAGTTTTGTCATATGTGGGAATTGCACTTCTTTCTTTGTACAAGGACTAGTTTAGACATATTGGCTAAGTTAGCTTTGTATTCTTAGCATAAATACCTTCCTAGTCAACACTAGGAAGGTTGAGGATTCACAGTTATTGTTTGAGGGGTGTGTGTGTTTCATTTCCTCTCTCAAGAAATAACACACACACATCCCCAATCAATAAAGTTCTATAATGTTTAATCTTTAGATCGTGTTTCCTCCACCTCCCGTATGTGAATCTATACCTCTACAATTGGTATCATGAGCTAACCGGGTGGCCATTCGTGGTGTTTTTGAGGTAACTAATGTGATTTATGTTGTGATCTATCTCGGTTCTTCTTTATCTTCTTCATCAGCCGAGTTTAGTGCTATATTGTGTTCGATTTGTGTTTTTAAAGTTCTCCACTGTTGCGTTTTTCTTCTCTAAAAATGTTACAGTTTGTGGCTTTCTTTCGAATCGTTCACATAATCAAATGGTAAGGTTGTGTTTTTTAACGAGTTGGGTTGTGACTTTGTGATAGTTCTTCACTCAAATCTTGTTTAAAGGAAGAATAGACTTTGGTTTGTTCTTGGTTCATTGATCGAATTTCATAAACAAATCTTGTACAAGATTTGTTTTTGGATAAAATATTGATAGATTTGATTGATAAGAGTGGGTCAAAGTTGGTGGAAGTTAGTGAAGAAAAGTGATACAAGAAGCATGGGTTTGGCAGTGGGAAGCATGGGCAACTAAGGAAAATGACAAAAAGTTGGTAACCCCACCTGTTATCGCAATTCCCAGAACCCAGACGAGTTATCGCAATTCGCCACTTTTATCGCATTTGCAACTCAGATAACCTTATCGCATTTGCAACTCAGATAATCTTATCGCATTTGCAACTCAGACAGATTTATCGCATTTGCAACTTTGCCAGCTTTATCGCAATTGAAGCCTCAGATAATTATCGCAGTTCAAATCGCGATAAAAGTATCGCAATTGGACCCTTCATCAGATTTTATCGCGATTCAACCTTAGACCATTTTATCGCAATTCAAAAAAAAAAGTATTTTGGCGGGAAAATTTGAGTAAAATTTAATTCGGAGGAGTGACTTAACGGTCCATTTTTACGCGAGATTCAAATTCTGGTACAAGAGTGAAAATTTTGGCCCAAAATTCGAATTTTTAGGGGAATTTTTGGCGTAAAAATTTCTCATACTCAAATTTTTCCTGCACCATTAGAATTGCATTTTATGGCATTTTTCACAACAAAATCACAAATGATATTATCGGACTGCACCTTCAAAATCACCACATATAGCCAAAAAGATCCTGATCAAGATTCACAATCAAATGACAATGGTTAAATTATTAGCTGTGACTACGGGGATGATTCGTTATTATTTATTTGGGTTTGAAGTAAGGTTTTACGGACGCGTGTACTTATTTCATCTTCTTTCTTTCTACCCTACCGCGAAGATGACTTGTTTGGGCATATATTAATGGTGACGAAGACTTGGATATCTAGTTACTTTTGTGATTCTCTCTCTATTCTCACAAAGTAGCTATCACTTTAAGGAGTTACGTTGTAGTGCTCAGTGTC
The DNA here is from genome assembly GCA_021014915.2 of Artemisia tridentata subsp. tridentata. Taxonomy (NCBI): domain Eukaryota; kingdom Viridiplantae; phylum Streptophyta; class Magnoliopsida; order Asterales; family Asteraceae; genus Artemisia; species Artemisia tridentata. The sequence goes on along the minus strand of CP139506.1, from coordinate 79,186,917 downwards.
TCACGTAGTTGAGGATATGTCAAGAGGTTTTGTACTAATACTTCTGTTAAGGGTATCGGGTACACCGTTCTTAGTCACAAGGATAGTACAAGCTTAAGTCACAAATCTGGGCGATTTTACTTCAGTATCAAATTTGTCATAGTGGGTTTTCTTCATCAGTAGTCACTACATGAAGCCGTTGTTTTTTATTCAGGAGGTTAGATTGGGTTCATCGACATCTTCTCACAGGCTGACTGGGTTTAATGATAAAGTGCTTCAGTTAATACTTCACGTACACAACATTATGCTGATTCCGATAAATCGTAACCAGCAGGGGAGAGAAATGTGTACATCGAGAACAAGTTCACGTGATCGGGCTTAATGATTTATGAAATGATTTGTGTCGGAGATTGGTTGATTCTATGTCTTATCCTCTACTCATCTTATTCTACGTACTTCTACCTTTTCCACCTTCAACAATTTCGGGCAACAAAATCAAGATGATCAGTGGTTCAACTTGTTACTTTGGTGTTATCATTTCATGTGTACGTTATGGGCTGATTTTTCAAATGAAAGATAACTGGGATGCATTTGGTGAGATGAAGATGTTGATACCCTGTTCCCCCAAATGGATAATCTTGAAGAAGGTCGAGTCTACTGTCTGTTCTACATTTTCCGCAGCATGTTAGAAGACTAAAGACGAAATGCATTTAATTATCAAAAGACTTCTTCAGATTCAGGGCAATCATCAGAAAGGTTGTCAGTTTAGGGGAGAGCACTAATTAGGGGAGAGCACTCAGGGCACGCTGTATTAAACCCTAATTAGATTTGCTCACATGGTTCGTCTGCAAGTAAAGAAATGAAAGCTGAGAAGATTCTGCAAGCTGAACGAAGTAATGACGTTTGAAGACTATTCTCTGTGCTTATGGTTTATATTTTACTTGTAGGGAACATTGTAAGCAATTCCCATATGACTTCACTTTGGGGAGAGATTGTTAGCCTTAAAGTTTTGTCATATGTGGGAATTGCACTTCTTTCTTTGTACAAGGACTAGTTTAGACATATTGGCTAAGTTAGCTTTGTATTCTTAGCATAAATACCTTCCTAGTCAACACTAGGAAGGTTGAGGATTCACAGTTATTGTTTGAGGTGTGTGTGTTTTCATTTCCTCTCTCAAGAAATAACACACACACCTCCCCAATCAATAAAGTTCTATAATGTTTAATCTTTAGATCGTGTTTCCTCCACCTCCCATATATGAATCTATACCTCTACATGTAATTGTGACGGTGAAATTTGTGTATATAACTGAATGTTAGTGTTCAAATTATAATTTCGAGTATTTTTATGTTTATGATTTTAGGTTTTCATAATTTGTGTGATTCCGTAGGTGAATTGTTTATATTTTACTAATTTGATTTAGTAATAGCATTCTGCTTTTATATACTTTTAATGTGATTTAGTATCCTGTTTTGTTATTGGTGAATTGTTAATGGATTAGTATTTGCATGATCTACTAAATTATGAGTCCATGTTATTAGTATTATTTTGATATTGTCTTGATTTTGCTGATATTTGTATATATCATGTTCAATAGTATTTGTAGGTTCTATCAACTTTCGAGTTCACGTTATGTTAAGCTGTTAATAATTTGTATCTGTGTTGATATGATTGGTTTGATTTTGTGTATACCTTTTATTTATTGCCTTAGGTTTTGTCACTTTGTGTAATATTTTTGGTCTATTATATGTGTAGTTAATGTGCTTTATGTAAGTGGCTGGTTAATTTGTTTTATAATTTTTTTTTTGGGTTACCTTGGTTTCTAACTCAACATTGCGAGCCGACTAATCCCAGGGTGACTATCTTTTTGGATAGCCCGGAGTCGGCTCAGGTGAACCTCCGTGGCCACAAGGGGATTAATTTTCTCCCCGTTGGATTCAAACGTGTTAATGTCTGAGGGCATAAAAAGCTGATACATTTGTTATGTTATTTTGAAATAAATAATTTATGGTGTTTTAATTTGATATCATATACATTTTACGTAAATTTTTTATAGTTGTTGTGTTAGGTTTAGGTTTTTGTGGTATATTGTATTGATGTAGTATGTGAATGATCTGTTATATTGTGTTAATGTGATTATGTTCCGTCTTTGTGCTTACCTTTTGCACCTAGCGTGTTAGATTTAGGTTCACTCTGATTTCGCTTTTGTGTTGATGTGATTTATATTGTTTGTTACATATAATATTCGTAGTTATTGATTAAGGTTTTTGTGGTTCGTTATTGGCTTATTGTGATGGTAAATTATTGATGTATTAATTGGATGTTCTGTTGATATTTGAATTTACGCTGTGTTAATCTGTTTTTCTTTCATTTTTGTGTATAATTTCTGTAGTTATTGTTTTAGGTATTGTGTTAGATTTAGGTTTTTGTGGTTTTTGCTATTATGAAGGTGATTCGTTAATGGATTTATACTGTGTCTAATGTATTTATATATGTAAATCACTGATTATATTGTGTTTATTGTTGTTGTGCTGACGAAAGTATTTTATATTCAATGCATCCCTAGTGTTGTTTTTAGATTCTACTTTCTTTGATGTCTAAATACATAAAAAACGTTTTTCTTGGCCATAAGTTTTCGTGGCCAAATTCTTTATACAAACGTTTTTCTTGTAAAAACTCGTGTGGATCTAGTTTATTAAAACAAAACTCGTCCGATTTATGGTTGAATCGACTCAACTGAGTGAGTTGAGTCAACTCACTGAGTTGGGTTGACTCGGTATTCTTTATTCATTTTCTTGTTATTCCGTGTGTTGTTATGCTCGTTATATGTTAAGTTGCATTTGTTTATTACTTTTGTGTATAACCGATTAGGTCTTAACCCATGCTTTCCTAAATTTAGTGAAGTTATATGTTCTCTAGTTTAAGCTAACTTGCACTTTCGGGCTTCTTTAACTTCTTACTTTTTTTTGTCAACAGTTCAACCTGCTTAGAGAGCCAAAGAAAAGCTGCCTTGATTCTTAGACAATTCACTGCTGCTGTAAGTGACAATAACTGTTACTTTATTGTCCACCTATAGTAACAGGTTAACTAACTATGAAAAGTGGTTTTATTGATCAACCACTTTCTATTCCATGACTTGTTTTAAGAAATAAAGGGTAAAAAGCTTTAGATGCAATACACAAAGATAAACTTTTTAATTGTATAATTCTTTTTAGAATGAATAAAAAAATTACGAAATGTTATGCGGATAAACACTTAATTGAATAACAATAAGTTTTGCTCTTTGATGAAGCGAACTCAAACAAAGGTTAGAGTTTGCATGTTGATGAAGTAGATAATCTGGAAACAGATTTAAACTTGGGGAACAAGGAATAGGAAACTTGGGGAGCAAGGAATCCAAGTCACAGTAGATTCTTCAGTTTTATTAGGAAACTTCTCTTATGTTTATCTTTATTTGTTAATTAGTATTAGTATGCAATTAGGAAACCATTACTTCTAGTCAGTTTACAATTAGGATTCTTAGGTCTATTTAAACCACGTTCCAACGCATTCAATTCATTATTAAAATTTTCAATTCAATTTTGTTCTTCTCTACTCGTGAAGTCAAGTAATCAACAGGTTTATTGCGTCTGCAATTCTTCCTGTTCACTAAGCGTTTGCTGTGAACGTGTAACACCCCAACCCGGCAAGGGTAGAAGTGTCACGCAAATGGTGACATATCAAAGGCAAGCATAACATACGACTTACATAATACAAATGGTTCACAATGTTACAAAGGAAAAATATACCAAATCTACGTAGTCATACATAAATGAATACTAAAACTAAGGTATCGTCTTCATAAGCTAATTCTCTCATCCCAAAGCAAACCCAAGCTCCTGGCTTCCTACTAAAACCTGCCGCAGGAAAAGAAATGCGGCTGAGCTTAAAAAGCCCAGTGAACAGATATATAATAAACGAAAACAAAATTTAATGGAGATGAACAGACATATCATAATGAATGAGATATAGGAAAAGGAAATAAAGAGTAAGGTTTAGGACAGTAATCCACCACGAGCCCATATCATAACATATCATATCATATCATAATCATGTAGAGGGGATGCCTCTCAATAAACAGATAATATGAGGGGTGTCCTCATTCTTCAATCCAAATAATATGAGGGGTGTCCTCATTCTTCAAATGGAGTGATCAGCTCCCAGGGGTGTGAAAGGAGTGGATTGCACCCAGCCCCAGTCACCATATCATATCATATCAAAGCATATCATATCAGAACATATCTAGGATGCATCCATTCGCCCCCCAAACAAATCATATTGGCCATATCAAATCATATCATAGTGAGCTCATATCATATCATAATGGGGACGGTGTAACCAAATCACTAGGGCTACACACTAGTCATGCCAGTGGTGCATCACAGACATGGCCATGTTACCTTCATGGCTAGGAAACATATTTTGGCTCGTAGTATCAAACTGGGGTCAAAGGTCAAAGGTTCATAGGTTCATATCATAGCAAAGGTTCATATGTCATAATCATAGTCCAAATCTCAAGGTTCATATCAAGGGTTCATATCAAAGGTTCACAAATCGAAAGGATCACATCAAGTGTAGGGAACATAGCAATGTCATAGGGAAACCCTAATATGAATCAAAATAGAGATCGAAGGCTCCTTATGCAAAGAGCAGAATATCTGTACCTTATGACGAAAGCACAAACAGAAACAAACACAGGATATGGGAACAGCTCAAAGTCTCTCCTTCTTCACACCTAAAGGAGTAGAAGGGGAGGATTACAAATCATTCTTAATTATCTGCCTTTTCATTTTAAGTAACTTTCCATTTTAAGCAGGTTTCCAAAATTAGCAAGTTTCCATATTTAGTAAGTTTCCATCTTTAGTAGGATTAAGGTATCATAGTTAAATTAACTCATTCTCATACTTGAGTTATCCAGAATTACACATTTAGTCTTTTAGATTATAAAATTTACACTTTATACCCTTTTATCAAATAAGTTACGCTTTAAACCTTATAATATCAATAATTACACATTAAACCCTTAGTTATTCCCTTTTACACGATATACACTTATTTTAATATGTTGTACGAACACCCCTTCAATTATTCATAATTTACACAACAAGTCCCTCAAGTTATCAAAGTTACATATTAAGTCCTTTAATTTACAATTTCAACTTTTAATTATTAATAATCACATATTAAGCCATTTAATTACCAAAATTACACATTACCCCCTGAATATAATTTATTACTCAATTTAACCTTAAATTTCCAGAATTTACATTTTTAGCCCCTCTCTTTCATTTAATTATAAATCGAATTAATATTTATTTAATTAATCAAAATAACCTTTTAAATGCAAAATTTACACATGACACCCTCAACTCATATTTTTAACATTTTAGTACCAATCTTAATAATGTGCTAAAAATACCCCACAAGTTTCATAATTTACAAAACACACCCTTAACTATTAAAATATACAAATCGGCTGATATATTATTTATTTAAAACAAACCCTATATGTCCCATCATTATTCAATCATCATAACAACCTTAAAAAGTCATAAATGAACAGATCTCAACAAGAAAACCCTAACCCTAATTTTATCCCTTTTTATTTTAATCCTTTTCTTTTTATTTAATAAATCCGGTTTAAGTTTAATTATACCATGACTCATATAGGCTTCAATAATTCGAATTAACATTTTTCTGAGTTCATATGTATTATATAGAGTTCAAATAAAATAGATTTCATGCCATGAAAATTCATATAGAATTATTTAGGGTTTTAATTCGTTTTTAAGGGTTAAATCACAAATTAATTATATATCATGCATGGTTTGACTTTATCATTTTATTTGATGTTCATATAATGTAAGAAACACAGGAAAAATACCAAACCTATTTTAGAATGTGTCGAAAGATCGTAACGAATTATTGCTCCTCGAATGCACACGCGACACCAAAAAATATCCAAGAGCACACGAACGATCCCACAACCTTGTAGCCATTTTTCACAGAGTATATACGTTATAAGGAGTATGAGAAAAATGCTAAACGAATTTTATAGGGCTCGAATGAATTATTTGAGAATATACCTCACGAATTGACAACAAATTCTCCACAAGCGAATTGAGCAAGGCACGACCTCAAAACTATTTTTCACAGATCATATATGATGTGAGAGACATGGGAAAAATAACAAAAGAATTTTATTAAGGTCGAAAAGATCAAAACGAATTATACCTCAAAATGGCACTCGACAAGGAAATAATTCACAAGGATCGAACCAGGCCAAGAGCAGCTTCAACCTTATTTTTCTAGGCTTCTATAGATGTCAAAGAACATAGGAAAAATGATCTAGTGCCTTGGAAAAATCGGATGGAGTGTGGAGGTATTTTTCTTGAGTTTGTTAGGGTTTCGGTAAAGGAAAATGAGGAATAATAGGAAAGAATTGATATGGGCTTGATTTTGCCGAGTTTTAGGAGGGGGAAGGACAGAATTTTCGGCCACAATCAATCTCTAATTAAATTTTGATCTCTTGCCTATTTTAACTTGTTATTATCATATTTTAATTAATTTTAAAATGTCAATATAAATAAATAATGTAAAGTTTTGGTCCATATGACTTTGTAATGTGTTATAAATATTTTTGTGGCTTGTACAAATATTTACTTGGTGCCTCATAATTATTTTATATCATATATGGTTTAGCCACATAGGTTTTGTGATTTAATTTGGCACTTATATAAGCTTTAATTGAATTTCACAGTTGTAGGGGCATTTTGGTCTTTTTACACGTTTTAGATTTTAGGGTTTTACAGAACGAATAAGCCTTCCGCTGTCCTACTTCACAAGTGAACTCTAATGAATGTGTCCTTCAGCTTTCAGTTTCTTATACATACGTTTATGTTTAAATCTAGTTAGAGACCCTTGGGCACCAAATTGACCCAATAATCTCCCTCTATTTGAAAATAAATTATACTAACTTAAATTATTGTAAGTGAGCACACGACTTCCTCTTACTAATATTTTTGATAAATAATTAAAAAAAAAAAGTTTTATTACATCACCCCTACACCTCTAAATTCTTTTCTTTCCTTTTTGTCTCTTCATAGTCATCCCTGGCAGTGGCGGAGCCAAAAAAATAGGTTGTGGGGGGCAAAAACAAAAGTTTTCCTTCATGACGAGATACTATTTTTTGCATCTCAAAACAAGTTGGGTCGGGTTTGATTCAAGATTAAAAAATAAATGCTAATTCAAGGTATTAACACTAATGTGAGTTGTCGGTTTTTATGCATCGAAACACTAATGATCCGCCAGAACCGGAGGGATCTACCCAAGGACAATTCCAATAGTTTAGAATTAGATGTCCTTAGGTATGATTGAAAAAAGGAGCAAAATGAGAAAGGAGAAAGAAGGGGTTGAAGAATGAAAAAGAAAAGTTTAATGAAAGGGTGAAAAGAAATAGCCCTCCATGAAAACTTAGGTCAGAAACCGGGTCAATACATATGCTATCGGTATTCACTAAGGTGATACTGATATTGAAGACAAGACGTCATGGACCCAGTGACACGGTGCACAAACCCCTCCTAGCCACTTAGATATCTCTTAAAAGATATTTGTTTCATTTCTCACGGAGATCAATGCATAATCTATCGACCTCTCACTCCGAGATGTGTTGATATTGAAAAGGTGGCACTCTGCTCCACGCCTCCGACGACTAAAACCAAAACGCACATAATTGAGTCTAGAGCCATGAGATTCATCAAAGATCTCTTAGGAACACTTCCAATAAAATACACTTGTGTTCACCAAAAAGGACATAAGTTGTAAGTGTCATAATGAGATCTGAACCTGGAAGAGCTGGACGATTTATTGCTAACTGTTTTATGCAGGTACTGAAGAAAGTCCATCGATCATCGTATGTCTCAACATCTACATTGGAAGAAAAGACGCTGTGAATACATGAAGATGTTGAAGATCACAATGCATGAAGGAACAAAGAATCACAAAGTTCAAGACCCAGAAGTCTAAAGATCTAATCACGTAGTGCATATTTTGAATGACCATCCCTTAGGGGGAGATTGTTAGCTTTAATTTTAGATTAAAGTGATGGTCATTCAAGTAAATTAGAACTTTGTATCATGTGGGCTTGTTTTAGAGTTAGAAAGTTATCTAAATGTACAATCCATGAGCTAAAGCCCACAAGCCCACACAAAAGCCTTTTAGGGCAAAAAGGTTGTGCTATTTAAAGCACATTATATCCTCATTTGTGAGGTGGTTCACAGGTGTGTGTTGTGTGTTTAATAGAAAAAGTTTAACATCCATATCTATCTCCATAACATACGATCCAACATATTCATCTTGTCCCATCTCCTCTTGTGTTTAAACGCCAAATATATGTGTGATAAATAGTGATTATCGACTACAACAGAGGCTGCTTGCATTGCTCTTGATTTTACATTAGCTAACTTTTTGGTAGCTGAGGTTTTTGTCTTCGTTTGTTCCCAAGTATTTAGGCATGGAGGAATCTAGAATCTTACCAGGGTTGCCTTTAAGAGTATCTCTAATCACCCTTAGTATGTAGATCACAAATGGTTTTCTTTGGCCTGTGTTTCCTTTTTTCTTAGAAGGGTTGGGTTTGGACTTAGATTTTATTTTCTTAGTCTTAACCTTTTTTCAATTGGTGCTTCGGGCTGAGAAGTATAACTAACATTAGCCTTGGACAAAGGCTTGTCATATGATCCTTCAACATTCAACTTCATTAATGAAGTGATCGAAGTCTATTGTCCATCTTGATCACCACATTCACTGATCATATGAAAGGTTTTTCATCGTATGCGGTTGTTCCCATTTGGAAGCTTGAGTGTTTCTCTCAATCAGGGAGTATATATTCTTCTCCAATCATTAGGGAGAGACACCTTGTATACCAGATATTTTGCCTCGTTTTTTTAGGGTTCAACTTTTCCACAAGATCATTGAAGATCAATGTGGCATAGTCAAGGTTTATGCCCAAAAATCAACCCATAAGCGAGATCGTGAGATCTCTGATATGTACCATGTGAACCCTCCATGTTGATGAGAAGTACCTGATTCTCACCAGAGATGATCTGATAGGAATAAATGGAGTGGCTTGCTAATTATTTGAAGGCCCAGAGTTGCTAAACCATTTTTCACTGTCTCTATGGAAGGTTGTTCATCAGCTTGAATATAGGGTCCATTATACTTTACCCGATAGAAGATGCTTAGGTTAAAGGATAAATTCCTTGAACCATTTAGGACAGTGAAGGAAATAGTTTCATTTTCTTTGTCTACTTGAGTAGTATACCAAGACTTCTTGAAGATATTTTTGATAGAAAGCTTCAGGTTTCTGGTAAACGCAGCAGATATGCAACATTTTTGCATGAAAGTGACAATGGGTTTGTATAAATTGTTTGAATAATCGAGACTAGCAACATAGTTGTTAGATTTGATTATCCCTTCTTAAATAATGTGCAGTGGCTGGTTTTTCGTAGGTAATGGGGCCCCTTGACCTTTCTTGTAAACGGTTGTTCCCACATCCGAGAAATTAGATGCCCTTTTCAAAAAAGATTATGTTTTGTTCATGAATGTTTTGATCATTTATAACTAAGTTCAAAGCATTTAGTAACACATTCAATGATCTTATCAGAGGGTTTGTAAAGTTTTGATGCACGAGAGACCTTTTGATCAATATTTAACATACCTAGCTGAGTGACTAACCTAGTGAAAGTAGGTTCATGTAGAGGTTTTGTAAAAGTATCAGCTAGCTGAAAGTTAGTTGATATGAAGTGTAACTCAATGTCACCTTTTAAAATGTGGTCTCTAACTTACCATGGTTTTTATAGTCAAGTGGTTGTAAACCACGTTAACACAACCACTGTCAAGTAGGTTATGATAGTTCTTCTAATTGAAAATAGTCGATTCTTTTACTGTTGAGAGCAGATACCTCACAGAAAAGTTAAATCTGTTTGATCTCAGAAATTAGGAGAAATCTGTTGCTGGAAGCACGTTGTGTGTTTTCTTTAAAGGAAAAACTTGGGAGTAGATTTGTGTAGAGACCAAGATCCATGACATGGAGGTGGGAGAAACACAATAAACACGAACTAAAGATTAAACATGATATTCGGTTTATTAACTGTCGAGGTGTGTATGTTTTTCTAGAGAGAAGCTAGAGAAAACACATACACCTCTTTTGTATTAATGAATCTCCAACCCTCCTAGTGTTGACATACGAGGGTATTTATTACAAGAATACAAAGATAATTTAGCTAACATGACTAAACTAGTCCTTGTACAAAGAAAGAAGTGCAATTCCAACATATGACAAAACTTTAAGTCTAACAATCTCTCCCCAAAGTGAAGTCATATGGGAATTGCTTACAATGTTCCCTACAAGTAAAATATAAACCATAAGCACAGAGAATAGTCTTTGATGAGTGTCTAAATACTCATCATTTTACACCCATTTAAGACACAAAAATAACCAAAAACACCCAAATATACTACAAATATCCTTGGTTTTGTGTTTTATGTGTTTCAGGTACCAAAGGATTGAAAACGGAGCGAAAACCGGCATTTTTGGAACGACTCGACAACAATGGTGCATTTGATCAAGTGAAGACGGAGTCAAAGTCAAAGTCAAAGTCAAACCCAAAAAAATTCCAAAATGACACAAATTATCCTTGGAATTTAATTTCAGATTTTGGCAGCCCTAGTCCTTGTGATAAATAACCAAATGGATCCTTGATTTAATAAACCCAACACAACTAAATCCTAAAACCCACTAACCTAAATATCTGCTTGGCCCATTTCCCTTCACCAGCCCACGTTATTTATTAAACCCCCCAACCCAGTCAACAAGTCAATGGGGTCAAAAGGTCAAAGATTGGTCAAACCCAGTCAAACAAGCACCTTCTTCCCCACCCCCGCTATTACCCACTGGGTATAACTCCTTCCCCCAACACCACCACTGTCACACACCACCACCACCTCAAAAGCACCCCCAAACACATTCCCCCATCCCACTACATCCCCCCTCCTCACAAACCCGTACCTACCACTGCCATGTCACCAATCCGTGTACCATTTGGGCACCAAAAGTGAAATTGAGGGCTAAGATCACTTCTTTTTAATCCTACGGATGGGAAATGTTCCAAAGAAGCACAAATGGAGTACCTAGGCAGTTTTGTCTCACAAAACTAGCACAATGACTGAAGACCCCTTTAACCTAGTTTTTTAGTATAAATAGGGTAGATTGAATCAATTGTAGTGAGGTTTTATTTAGCATTTAATTTAAGGTACTCTTGTTCTTTTAGCTTATTTGTACTCTTCATTTCCAGTCTTGTATCTCGAATTTTAATTGAATGTGAAATTTCAAGTTTAGTTAATTTAAGTCAAATTCACTGTTACTACTTATTGTATATTTAAGTACTTGTTTCTGATCAATATTGCTTATTTAGACATTTTAAAACTTAGTTTAATGATCCCAGTTTACTCTTGTTAATTTCTGTTCTAGAAACCCAAAGTCAAGTCAAACAGTCAAATAAGCTTAGCTTATTTGACTGCTTATTGCTCTGTGAAAAATTGTTTTAAACAAGTTTTAGTTAAGTCATTTAATCATTAGTTCAAGAATATTAGCCTTAAGTTGTCTGTTTCTGAAAAAATAGCAAAAACAGTTCACAGAAGGAGTGTTTGGTTTAAGCTTTTTGAATGGGTTAAGTGGGTCAAAATGGGTAAAAAGGTTAGACACTGTTCATGTGCTATTATGGTTAGTTCAATCCTGTCTATATTAGCTGGTATAGGAAGTTAGAAGGCTCATTTGATTTGTTTTGAAGCTTTTGGTCAGTGCAATGTTTAGGCTGCAAAACAACTAGAATAGCAGTGGAGGAGTCAAACTTGTTTCAAAACCTATTTATCTTAGGCCACTTTTAGTAGCAGATTTTGTGTCAAAATTGAGCATCATGCTTGTTTTAAAGTAGTGAGAAAGTGCAACAAGGTCATATGTCATTTGGCCAAAATAAAGACTCATGTCCTGTGTCAGTCTCAAAACTGCCTGTTAGCCTTTTTTTTTTTTACATCAAATTTAGTTTAGTTTAAGTAGAATTTAGTGTCTAATTTCTGTTTTACTAATAGCTTATAGGTTAGTCTTTGTATGATTCAGCTTATTTTTTATTTTGGAACTTATTTGTTGGCTGAATTTGGGGTCTGCAAAGTAGTTGGTCAGTCTGCACTAGAAGCCTGCACTATTCTGTCCCATATAGCTGTTTTGACAGCTTATTATTAAGCCCCATATAAGCTCAAATTAAGCTCAGCTTGTTTCTACATAATCCTTGGTAGCCTGTATTTATCTGTTTTCAGTTTTCATTCACTAGCTTATTGTCTCACTAGCTTATTTTTAAGCTCAAAACTGCCATTTGGGACTGTTCTGTACTTGCTTCAGTTTTCATGTTCTTTGTACATCTAATCTGAGGCCTTTTTAGATGAGCATTTGTTGTTAACTTTTGGGCATCTTTGATCTATAAGTAGTCTGCTATGTGAACTTTTAGAATATGCCTTTTGTTTTTCCAAATAAGCTTTCCCCTAGCTTTTAGGATGGCTTAAAGTAGGTTGCTTAGCCTATTTGAATCTGTCCTGTACCATCATCTGATCAGCAGTTTTTTAGCTTATTCTGTGGACTTATTTGAGCTTATTTAGTTGCATTAAGCTTTATTCTGCATGTTGATTGACTTCTGAACCTTTGGTAATTTTTAGTGATCAATAGCTTATTTTTGAGCTTATTGCAAACTGCTTATTTGACTGTTCTGCTTATTTAGGGTGAATTAAGTTCTGATTTTATTTTTCCTAGGTTGAAATTTTAATTTTAGATTTACTGTAAATTTTTCAGAATTTTCCAAAGTCATTTGTTATTTTTAAATCATTTAAATAGTTTAGATTAGTTTTTAATTCATAATAATTAATTAAAAAGTCAAAAAAAAAATCTTTTTTTCAAAATTTTCTTTTGTCATTTAGCACGTAGGAAAAATAATTTGAAAGTTGTAGGCTTAGTTTTTGAAAGATTTTACTTTTAAGCTCGTTTTTTAGAATTTCTCGTTTCGCGTTTTTAGAATAGATTGTTCGTTCTTAATTTTTCTTTGTGAATTTCATTTTTCAATTCTCATTTAGAAGTTAAAAACACCAAAATCCAAATTCCAATCATCAAGCACTTTAATTCCGAACCAAAAACGAAATCCTCGATTCACACCTCGCTGGGACACGACCCGGGTAATCACTTGCCCGGTATCACACACATCACATTCACGGGTCTTGCAAGTTTGACTTTTCCTAAGGTTTGACTTGTCATTTCCCAAAGTATCACGTGTGCACGATACTATATATATATATATATATATATATATATATATATATATATATATATATATATATATATATATATATATATACACTACACACGGATCAAATTTTGGCGCCGCTGCCGGGGAGGTTGTGTTGCGACAATATTGTTTAAGGTTTAAACGATTAGTGACTTGAGATCCTTCTTCACGAAGTTATCACTTCCAAAAAAAAAGTATAAAAAACAAAAATATTTTTCATTTTCTTTCTATATATATAAAAGATAAAAACACAAAAAGATTTTCCGTTTTTCTTGTTAAATTAATAAAACAATAAAAAATTACCATCGAAAACCAAGACAGAATACTACCTAACTGGGGGTATGACCATTAATAAGTTCCCAAACTAAAGATTAAAACTTGCTTTATGTCGCTTGCGAATTCGGCTCACCTTTGATTGATAAACAACCTATACAAGTGGTTTAAGGTAGGTCTTGACATTAAATTGCAGACCGAAGAGAGATCCATTCTTCTCTCCCGCCACTCTGCGCGTTTATCTTTTGAAGAGCTACCGTACGCTTGTTTGATTTAAGGTTTAAGTTCACTTGTGTTTTGCCTCGGTCTTATTTTAATTGAAATTGTTTTTGTTAGTGCATGCGCACTCGTTCTTCTCCGTCGACAAGCCCTTTACGTGAACTCGTACATCCTACGGGAAGACGTAATCGACGACGTAATCGTAGGCATTCCGCCTCAATAGCCGAACCCGAGATTCGTGCTATTCCCGTTCCTCCCATTGTCACAATGGCGGAGGAACGTACCATGTGTGAGCTTCTCCAAGCACCCACCGAGGGTTACGGAGATGCTATTGTTGTTCCGGCAATCGTTGCCGATAGCTTTGAGCTTAAGACCGGGTTGCTATCCTTAGTAACTTCGAGTCAATATTTCGGATTTGAGAGGGACGATCCTCATTCCCACATTCGATGGTTTAACAAGATCACCTCTACCATCAAATACCGAAACGTACCACAAGATGCAATCAAATTGCTTCTTTTTCCTTTCTCTCTCGAGGGGTCGGCCTGAACTTTGCTAGAAAAACAACCCCCTCGTTCTATTTTAACATGGGAAGATTTGGTGTCGAAATTTGTGAATGAATTCTTTCCTCCATCAAAAACCACAAGCCTTAAAAATGAAATCACCAAATTCACTCAAAAATTTGATGAATCCTTTAGTGAAGCGTGGGACCGTTTTAAAGAATTACTTCGCAAATGTCCTCACCATGGTTTCTCCGAGTTACATCAACTCGATACCTTCTATAATGGTTTGAACCATTCCGATCAAGACTCTCTAAATGCCGCCGCCGGTGGTAATCTCTTGTATCGGACGACTAAAGATGCTTTAACCATCATTGAAAATAAGTCTAAGGTTCGTACTTCACGAAGCAAGCAAGTTGTTTCTCAAGTGAATGCTTCACCTTCTACTTCATCTCCCGTGAGTTCTTCTAGCACCGATGCTAAGATTGACAAACTCACGGAGGCTATTCAAGCTTTGGTTCTCTCCAAGCAAAAGAAACAATCTTCCCAACAAACTTCTTCACCCACTCAAGTCAAAGCGGTGGAAGAAACTTGTGTCACTTGTGGTGGTCCTCATGCATACTACAATTGTACTGCCACCGATGGTAGTCGTTGTGATGTTAATGCGGTAGCTGGGTCTTTCAACCAAGGAGGTAATCAATACCGTCCTCAAGTTGACCCGAACTATCATGTTAGTAATCAAAATGGACCACCTGGATTTTCTCAACCCAACAATCCAAATAGATTCAATCAAAACCAACCGAGAGGGCAAAATGTTCAAAATCAATTTCAAGCCCCGATCAATCAATACCCAAATCAAGGTGGTAATTTCAATCAAGGCTTTCAAGCTTCGAATTACCAAGCCCTAATTGCTTCCTCAAACGAACTTGCTAATTACATCAAGTCAAATGAAGCAAATATGAGGTCAATGCAAAATCAAATCACCACCTTGAAAAATGATTTTCAAACTTCAATTTCAAAACAAGGTCATGAACTTAAAAATAAGCTTAAGAATACAAATCAAAAGATTGATCAATCTCAAAGCAAAATTGAGAACATGTTTGCTAGTCTCATGTGTCAATTGAATCAACCTTCAACTTCGGGAACCCTCCCGGGAAATACCATTCCAAACCCGAAGGGTGAGTTGAAAGCTATTACCACTCGTAGTGGTAAGACAATTGATGGACCCTCGATTCCTACTCCTTCTCCGGTGAAGGAAGTGGAACGAGAAACCAAGGTGACAAAGGACAAAGTGCAAATTACTAGCCCACAAAGTACCGCAAACGTCCAACCTTCGGTCGTCCAAACTCCAATTCCGGAACCCGATGTTCCGAAGACAAATTCTAAGCCCTCGATTCCTTATCCTTCGAGGCTTAGTGAACAAAAGCTCTGTGATAAAACTAATAGTCAAATGATGAAGTTTCTTGAAATCTTTCAAAAGATACACTTCGATATTAGTTTTGCGGATGCTCTTCTCTACATGCCAAAGTTTGCTTCAACATTCAAGAGTCTCCTTAGCAATAAGGAAAAATTCTTGGAATTGGCAAAGACTCCATTGAATGAGAATTGTTCGGCGGTGATCCTTAAAAAGTTGCCCGAAAAACTAGGAGACCCCGGCAAATTTCTCATTCCTTGTGACTTCCAAAAGCTTGATGAATGCTTAGCCTTGGCCGATCTTGGTGCAAGCATCAATCTAATGCCTCTTTCCGTATGGGCAAAGCTTTCTCTACCGGAACTTACTGATACACGAATGACACTAGAGCTTGCAAATCGATCGGTTACTGTTCCGAAAGGTATTGGCGAAGATGTCTTCGTGAAGGTTGGCAAGTTCCATTTTCCTGCTGACTTCATAGTAGTCGATTTTGATGCCGATCCCCGTGTCCCCCTTATTTTAGGAAGACCATTCTTGAAAACGGCTCATGCATTAATCGACGTCTACGAAGGTGAAATGACTCTTAGAGTCGGTGATGAAAAATTGGTCTTAAATATTGAGAGTACTTCAAAATATCCTCTCAAGCGTGATAGCGAGTCAATTAACCAAATTGATATCATTGATACTACATGCGAGGAATATTTTCATGAAGTGCTAAGTGGCAATCCCACTTCTTCAGACCATACCAATGCTCTCTCTTCCCCTTCTCTCACTCCATTTGAGGGAAGTGACTTCATTTTGGAAGAGATTGAAGCTTGTTTAGCTTGTGATGCAACTCAATCGGAAATTGATGAAGGTGTGTTTGACATGGAGGGAGACCTTCGTCTAATTGAGAAGTTACTTAATGAAGATCCATCATCTCTCCCTCCGAAAGAACTTCATAATGAGGAAATCACATCTAGTGAAAATCCTATTGATCCACCGGAGGTCGAACTAAAGGACTTACCGCCTCATCTCGAATATGCATTTTTGGAGGGTACCGATAAATTACCCGTCATAATTGCTAAAGATTTAAATGATGAGGAGAAAACCGCTCTCATAAAGGTTTTAAAGTCACACAAGCGAGCCATCGCTTGGAAACTTTCCGACATTAAGGGTATTAACCCGGAATTTTGTACACACAAGATTTTAATGGAAGATGACTTTAAACCGGCGGTTCAACATCAAAGAAGGGTTAATCCAAAAATTCACGTGTAATACCCGAAAATCCTAAACATGTAAAATGACCAAATTGCCCCTGGGAATTTAAAACCTAAATAAAATATATGTAAAGCACAAAATAAATTCCAAACTTCTAGCAATGAACAAGTTATGACCCCAAATATTTTTAACAACTCCATTTAACATTTATACAAGCCATGAAAATTACTAAAATGCCCTTGGGCGCCTAATGTTATTTAAATTCAAATTCATGATTTAAATAAAAGTTATTTAAAGGAAATTAAGAGCAATTAAGGGAGATAATTAAAACCATTAATTACCTAATCAAAAATTCCGAAAATATGGCCCAATTACCCTCCCCTTTGACCGGATTTACCATTTTATAGCAAACACAATTTTCTCTTCAAAAACCCTAATAGCCGATTGATAGCACACACACAAATTAAATTGCATAGCCCCATTCGATCATCCTAAAATTCCACACTCAATTTTCTGTGATTAAGCATCATCTAAAGAGTCCTAGAAAAATAATACTTCGAATTGTGGTGGCCGGATTCAAAGGTTTTCGAAAATTCTTGTTTAATTCAACCCGAAAGGTAATAATTCCATTTTTGATTCATTCGATCTTGGAAAATTCGTTTCTTATTTTTATGGTGTTCCTCACATCATATGTGACCTGTGAAAATTGGTTTCATGATTTTTAGATCATTTTTGAAGCCGTGGTGAATTCTTGTTCGATTTGCTCACACGCGTAAGGAAACAATTCGTACACCCTATCCACACGTTCAAATCTTGATTTGGTATTTTTCTCAGACCCTATATATGTTATGAACACCAAATAAAATGTAAAAGTCGATCCATGCATGATCTAACAATTATTTGTGAATTAAATCTTAAAAACGTGTATAAACCCTAAATAATTCAATTCGAATTTTTGAGGCTTCATATTTATTTTATTTGGACTCCATATGATCATACTAATCTGGGAAAAATTATATTTCAAATTGTTAAGGCCTAAAATAATTATTCTTGATTTATTTAGTTTTACCGATTTTAAAGAAATTAATAAGAATAAAAGAAAAATTTTGGGAAAATTATCAAACCGATCGAGCTAGGGTTTTGAGGTAATGAAACCTGGAAATTAACATGGTATAATGATGATAGAATGATGGTATAATGATTTGGATTAATAGGGTTCGATTTAGACAAGATTTTATGTGTAACGATTTGGAAATAATAAGTTAAGGGTGTGTTTTGTAATTTCTAAAACTTGTGGGTCAGTTTTAAAACTTAATTTAGATCATGTACTTGCTGGGAAAAATATAAAAGGAAGGGGTCTAATGTCATTTTTGTATTTTAGAGGGTTAAAATGTTTTTAGGGTTTTATTATGGCTCGAATTATAAAATTATTAAATAGAGGGACTAAACTTGTAATTTCTGAAACTTGGGGCTGTTTTGAGTAATTTAATCTATTCATGGGGTTACGTGTAAATTTGGTGATTTAATGGGTTAATATGTAATTATTAATAATATAAAGTTGAAATTATAAATTAAAGGACTAAATATGTAACTTTGTAAACTAGAGGGACCTATTGTGTAAATTCTGTAAAATTGAGGATACATTCTTATAATATGATAAAATAAGTGACCATTGAGAAACTTTGATAAATTAAGGGTCTAAAGTGTAACTTTTGAAACTAAAGGGTGTAAAGTGTAAATTGTGAATTCTTAAGGACCTAATATGTAAATGTGATAAAAGATACCCTAATTCCAGAAATGATGATTTAACTAAGAATGTTGATCTAACTTTCTAAATAAGGAAACCTTCTAAATATGGAAACCTGCTAAAAATAGAAAGTTACTTAATATGAACATGGGATCCTTAGTAATTCTGTCTCTACTCCTCTAGGTGTCAAGGAGGAGAAGTTTTATCCGTGTCTGCCATTTCATTTGCTTACTTGATCACTAAGGTACAGATATTCTGCCCTTCTTTAGTAAGGTGCCTTCGTTTCATTTCTGATTCACTGCCATGTTCCTTGTTTCTATGAACCTTTGACATTGACCTATTTGATACTGAACCTTTCTTATACTGAACCTACTGATATTGAACCTCTGTCACTGACCCATCTGATATGAACTGTCTATTATACTGAACTGGTTATTGACCTATGAAACTAAACTGAATACTGAATACTGATACTTGACCACTGACCCACAGTTTGATACTACGAGCCATAACTAGTCATGAGGGTTTCATGACCATGTCATTGATGCACCGATGGCATGACTCTAGGGCAGGAGAGTGATGACCTGTTCCGTCCCTTTTATGTATTTATTTGGTGTTGGGAGGTTTATGGCCACCAGGGGCGTATGGATGCATCCTAGAACTGTTACTGTTACTGTTACTGTTACTGATATATACTGGTGACTGATGGTGTGTGCGATACACGTCTTTCACATACTGGGAGCTAGCTACTCCATTTACTGATTGAGGACTCCCCTCATATTTACTGATTACTGAGAGGTCTCCCCTCTATATGATTATACTGATTACTGTTACTGATTACTGATACTGGGCTCGTAGAGGATTACTGTTTTCCATGCACCTTATAGACTTATGACCTTTACCTTCCATTACTAACACCCTATGGTATGATACTGGACTTATCTCTGTACTGGGCTTGGTATGTTGGGCTTGTTGAGATCTTTTGATTACTTCACCATTACTCATGATACTATCCATGTTTCTTATATCTCTGTATGACCTTTATATTTCTTCTCATCTATTATCACATCATGTATGATTCCTTTCGTTTTCCCTATTTCATTATTATTGTTGTTACCGTTATATCTGTTCACTGAGCTCGTGTAGCTCAGCCGCGTTTCGTTTCCCGCGGCAGGTATTTAAGCTAGGAGCTGGGGTATGGCTTATGGGAAGAGTGTATCTGAGTGAAGCTTGTTTCAGTTGGATTATTTCACCATTTGGATTTTGTTATGTATTTCATTATTTCTGTCTTACTTTTGTAATTAAGTCTTGATGACTTACTCTTTTGATTTATGTATTGATTTCCGCTGTTTTATTTGAGGATGCTATGTTTATTCTGATATGAAACCATGTACTTGTGACATCTTTGCCCTTGTCGGGTCGGGGTGTTACAATTTATGGTATCAGAGAATACAGGCAACCGAAAACCTTCGGCTTAGGCCATTTGACCTGTGAGGATCTGGGTAGACATTAGGTTTCCGTCCGCGCACTCTCTTCCGTTGTTTCTGTTATCCTACTTGCTCATGTCGACACCTTTCGTATTCTATTTTTGTCATCTATATACTCCTTCTGATCGTTCTGCTAATCGTGTAGATGGTGTCCACGCGCGCTCGAGAGTACTCCACACGGAAAAAGAAACGATGGACTATCGTTTATCCTACCGGCAATATGAAGATTGGGAAGATATGGAGAACGGCAAGGAGGAAGTTAATTCCTGCTAGTATATGGCCGTGTTATATCGAAGAGGAGCTGACCATAGTGAACAAAGATGGAGCAGAAGTGCTAGAGTACTCCACCCAGGTGATCTACAAAGATGGAACGGTCATTCGGTACGCAGGCAAGTGCCCCAACTTCATTGAGGAGAATGGAGTGGTACGAATCCAGCCCCGCAACGTGGTCAACCTCGAGGATGACAAGAAGGACCCTGCCGATGCGACTCCTGCCTCAGCCTGAAGAGATCGCCTGCATGATTTGTTTCCTTCTGTTTGTTAGAATGATTTGATACGCATGTTTCCTTTCCGTTTATGACGCAGTGACCTTCTCTTGATTTTCGTACGAATATTTTGGATTTTGATCTAATAATTCCATTCCAAGTTGAACTTTGAGATTTTGGCTTGATTTGTTCTGAGTATTTTATGATCATGATTCGATGAAAGACACCAAGTATGTACTTCATTTTACTCTACCTTAAGATAATGTACTCCATCCGTTTATCTCCGTCATCTTATGTTAAGATCTATTCTGCTAAACTATTCCAAATCTGCTGCAAGTAACACTTATCTGATCCGGCATGTTCTATCTCATTTCTGTCATGTTCGCTCTTCTATGTCCCTGCAAATTTCGAGGACGAAATTTTTTTTGTTAGTGGGGAAGAGTTGTAATACCCGAAAATCCTAAACATGTAAAATGACCAAATTGCCCCTGGGAATTTAAAACCTAAATAAAATATATGTAAAGCACAAAATAAATTCCAAACTTCTAGCAATGAACAAGTTATGACCCCAAATATTTTTAACAACTCCATTTAACATTTATACAAGCCATGAAAATTACTAAAATGCCCTTGGGCGCCTAATGTTATTTAAATTCAAATTCATGATTTAAATAAAAGTTATTTAAAGGAAATTAAGAGCAATTAAGGGAGATAATTAAAACCATTAATTACCTAATCAAAAATTCCGAAAATATGGCCCAATTACCCTCCCCTTTGACCGGATTTACCATTTTATAGCAAACACAATTTTCTCTTCAAAAACCCTAATAGCCGATTGATAGCACACACACAAATTAAATTGCATAGCCCCATTCGATCATCCTAAAATTCCACACTCAATTTTCTGTGATTAAGCATCATCTAAAGAGTCCTAGAAAAATAATACTTCGAATTGTGGTGGCCGGATTCAAAGGTTTTCGAAAATTCTTGTTTAATTCAACCCGAAAGGTAATAATTCCATTTTTGATTCATTCGATCTTGGAAAATTCGTTTCTTATTTTTATGGTGTTCCTCACATCATATGTGACCTTTGAAAATTGGTTTCATGATTTTTAGATCATTTTTGAAGCCGTGGTGAATTCTTGTTCGATTTGCTCATACGCGTAAGGAAACAATTCGTACACCCTATCCACACGTTCAAATCTTGATTTGGTATTTTTCTCAGACCCTATATATATTATGAACACCAAATAAAATGTAAAAGTCGATCCATGCATGATCTAACAATTATTTGTGAATTAAATCTTAAAAACGTGTATAAACCCTAAATAATTCAATTCGAATTTTTGAGGCTTCATATTTATTTTATTTGGACTCCATATGATCATACTAATCTGGGAAAAATTATATTTCAAATTGTTAAGGCCTAAAATAATTATTCTTGATTTATTTAGTTTTACCGATTTTAAAGAAATTAATAAGAATAAAAGAAAAATTTTGGGAAAATTATCAAACCGATCGAGCTAGGGTTTTGAGGTAATGAAACCTGGAAATTAACATGGTATAATGATGATAGAATGATGGTATAATGATTTGGATTAATAGGGTTCGATTTAGACAAGATTTTATGTGTAACGATTTGGAAATAATAAGTTAAGGGTGTGTTTTGTAATTTCTAAAACTTGTGGGTCAGTTTTAAAACTTAATTTAGATCATGTACTTGCTGGGAAAAATATAAAAGGAAGGGGTCTAATGTCATTTTTGTATTTTAGAGGGTTAAAATGTTTTTAGGGTTTTATTATGGCTCGAATTATAAAATTATTAAATAGAGGGACTAAACTTGTAATTTCTGAAACTTGGGGCTGTTTTGAGTAATTTAATCTATTCATGGGGTTACGTGTAAATTTGGTGATTTAATGGGTTAATATGTAATTATTAATAATATAAAGTTGAAATTATAAATTAAAGGACTAAATATGTAACTTTGTAAACTAGAGGGACCTATTGTGTAAATTCTGTAAAATTGAGGATACATTCTTATAATATGATAAAATAAGTGACCATTGAGAAACTTTGATAAATTAAGGGTCTAAAGTGTAACTTTTGAAACTAAAGGGTGTAAAGTGTAAATTGTGAATTCTTAAGGACCTAATATGTAAATGTGATAAAAGATACCCTAATTCCAGAAATGATGATTTAACTAAGAATGTTGATCTAACTTTCTAAATAAGGAAACCTTCTAAATATGGAAACCTGCTAAAAATAAAAAGTTACTTAATATGAACATGGGATCCTTAGTAATTCTGTCTCTACTCCTCTAGGTGTCAAGGAGGAGAAGTTTTATCCGTGTCTGCCATTTCATTTGCTTACTTGATCACTAAGGTACAGATATTCTGCCCTTCTTTAGTAAGGTGCCTTCGTTTCATTTCTGATTCACTGCCATGTTCCTTGTTTCTATGAACCTTTGACATTGACCTACTTGATACTGAACCTTTCTTATACTGAACCTACTGATATTGAACCTCTGTTACTGAACCATCTGATATGAACTGTCTGTTATACTGAACTGGTTATTGACCTATGAAACTAAACTGAATACTGAATACTGATACTTGACCACTGACCCACAGTTTGATACTACGAGCCATAACTAGTCATGAGGGTTTCATGACCATGTCATTGATGCACCGATGGCATGACTCTAGGGCAGGAGAGTGATGACCTGTTCCGTCCCTTTTATGTATTTATTTGGTGTGTTGGGAGGTTTATGGCCACCAGGGGCGTATGGATGCATCCTAGAACTGTTACTGTTACTGTTACTGTTACTGATATATACTGGTGACTGATGGTGTGTGCGATACACGTCTTTCACATACTGGGAGCTAGCTACTCCATTTACTGATTGAGGACTCCCCTCATATTTACTGATTACTGAGAGGTCTCCCCTCTATATGATTATACTGATTACTGTTACTGATTACTGATACTGGGCTCGTAGAGGATTACTGTTTTCCATGCACCTTATAGACTTATGACCTTTACCTTCCATTACTAACACCCTATGGTATGATACTGGACTTATCTCTGTACTGGGCTTGGTATGTTGGGCTTGTTGGGATCTTTTGATTACTTCACCATTACTCATGATACTATCCATGTTTCTTATATCTCTGTATGACCTTTATATTTCTTCTCATCTATTATCACATCATGTATGATTCCTTTCGTTTTCCCTATTTCATTATTATTGTTGTTACCGTTATATCTGTTCACTGAGCTCGTGTAGCTCAGCCGCGTTTCGTTTCCCGCGGCAGGTATTTAAGCTAGGAGCTGGGGTATGGCTTATGGGAAGAGTGTATCTGAGTGAAGCTTGTTTCAGTTGGATTATTTCACCATTTGGATTTTGTTATGTATTTCATTATTTCTGTCTTACTTTTGTAATTAAGTCTTGATGACTTACTCTTTTGATTTATGTATTGATTTCCGCTGTTTTATTCGAGGATGCTATGTTTATTCTGATATGAAACCATGTACTTGTGACATCTTTGCCCTTGTCGGGTCGGGGTGTTACAAGAATCACGAGGTTATCAAAAAGGAAGTTCTTAAACTCCTTGATGCCGGCTTGATTTACCCTATCTCGGATAGTCCTTGGGTGAGCCCCGTTCATTGCATGCCTAAAAAAGGTGGCATTACCGTTGTTACAAATAATGAAAACGAGTTGATTCCTACTCGATTGGTGACGGGATGGCGTGTATGCATTGACTACCGAAAGTTAAATGACGCCACAAGTAAAGACCACTTTCCTCTTCCATTCATGGATCAAATGCTCGAAAGACTAGCGGGAAACGAGTACTATTGTTTCCTCGACGGTTTCTCGGGTTACTTCCAAATTCCCATTGACCCGCAACATCAAGAAAAGACCACTTTCACATGCCCTTATGGAACGTTCTCCTACCGACGCATGCCTTTTGGCTTATGTAATGCTCCGGGCACGTTCCAAAGGTGTATGTTGGCCATTTTTCACGACATGATCGAGAAAACTATGGAAGTCTTTATGGATGATTTCTCGGTCTTTGGGGATTCTTTCACCACATGTCTCTCCCATTTGGACAAAATGCTTCAACGTTGTGAAGACACTAATCTTTGTCTAAATTGGGAGAAAAGTCATTTCATGGTCAAAGAGGGCATTGTCCTCGGCCATAAGATTTCCAAGAGTGGGATTGAGGTCGATAAGGCTAAAGTTGATGTTATCGCTAAGCTACCTCATCCCACTACCGTCAAGGGTATTCGGAGTTTCCTTGGTCACGCCGGTTTCTATCGTAGATTCATTCAAGATTTTTCAAAAATTGCCCGGCCGATGACTCGTCTCCTTGAAAAGGAAACTCCGTTCATTTTCTCACAAGAGTGCATTGAAGCTTTTCAAACTCTAAAGAAAAAGCTTACTGAAGCACCGATCTTAGTTGCCCCCAATTGGGACCTACCTTTTGAACTTATGTGTGATGCAAGTTATTTTGCCATAGGTGCGGTCTTGGGGCAACGAAAAGCAAAACATTTTTAGCCTATACACTATGCTAGCAAAACTATGACCGAAGCTCAAGCACATTACACCACGACGGAAAAAGAATTATTAGCCGTGGTGTATGCTTTCGAAAAGTTTCGGCCATACTTAATCTTGTCTAAAAGCATAGTGTATACGGATCACTCGGCTCTCAAATATCTCTTTGGAAAACAAGATGCAAAGCCGAGATTGCTCCGTTGGGTTCTCCTCCTACAAGAATTTGATATCACCATCCGTGATAAAAAAGGAGCCGAGAACCTTGCTGCTGATCATTTGTCCCGATTAGAGAATCCTCATCAAAGTGTGCTCGAGAAAAAGGAAATAAATGAAACATTTCCTCTTGAGACACTTAACGTGGTATCTTTTCGTGGTGATTCTAGTACCCCATGGTTTGCCGATTTTGCAAATTACCATGCGGGTAACTTTGTTGTGAAAGGGATGTCGTCCCAACAAAAGAACAAATTCTTCAAAGATGTGAAGCATTACTTTTGGGACGACCCCTACTTGTTTAAAATCTGTGCGGATCAAGTCATCCGGCGATGTGTTCACGGCCAAGAAGCCGTTAAAATTCTTAAGGCTTGCCACAATGGACCCACGGGGGGACATCATGGTGCCAACTACACCGCCAAAAAGGTGTTTGATTCCGGTTTCTATTGGCCCACAATCTACCGTGATGCCCATGACTTAGTCAAATCTTGTGACTCTTGTCAACGTCACGGGAAGATTTCTCAAAAAGATGAAATGCCACAAAACGTCGTTCAAGTTTGTGAAATCTTCGACGTTTGGGGCATTGACTTTATGGGCCCATTCCCGTCTTCACGAGGGAACAAGTATATACTCGTGGCTGTCGATTACTTGTCCAAATGGGTTGAGGCGAAAGCACTCCCCACCAACGATGCCCGAGTAGTGTGCAAATTTTTGAAAACTCTCTTTGCTCGGTTTGGAACTCCACGTGCTATCATTAGTGATCGCGGTACGCACTTTTGCAATGATCAATTTGCAAAAGTCATGCTTAAGTACGGTATCACTCACCGTCTTTCTACCGCATATCACCCACAAACAAGTGGACAAGTGGAAGTTTCAAACCGTGGTCTAAAAAGAATTTTGGAAAGGACCGTAGGTGAAAACCGTGCATCTTGGTCGGATAAATTAGATGATGCACTTTGGGCCTTCCGTACAGCTTATAAAACACCCATCGGGTGTACTCCTTACAAGCTTGTGTACGGAAAGGCATGCCATCTACCGATCAAGCTCGAGCACAAAGCTTATTGGGCCTTGAAGCATGCAAACTTCGACCTTCAGTCCGCGGGTGATCACCGCAAAGTTCAACTCAATGAATTAAATGAACTTCGTGATCAAGCCTACGAGAACTCTTTGATCTACAAAGAAAAGACAAAGAAGATCCATGACTCAAAAATCAAGAACCGCGTTTTTAACGTTGGTGACCGAGTCCTTCTTTTCAATTCTAGATTAAAGATATTCTCGGGAAAGCTCAAAACCCGTTGGACTGGACCATTCACCGTTGCCAAAGTTTTTCCTTATGGTACCGTCGAGTTATCTCAAAATGACGGACCAAACTTCAAGGTGAACGGTCATAGGTTGAAGCATTATTTTGGAGGGGACATACCATCCATGGTTGTCCCGGATCTCCAAACTTTCCCCATGGACCAATGAATTCGGGGTCGAGTCAAGCTAGTGACTCGGTTAACAAAAACATTAGCATTGCATGGGTGACAACCCATGTTTCTGACTTCTTTCTACTTTCTAACAACTAAGTGTGGGGGAATTCCTCTGCTGTGCTCTCTTTTGTGTGTTGTTTGCTCTGATTTTCAGGTTTCCCTTGGATAGTGTTGATTGACGCGCCTGTTTTCAATCCAGCTGCTCAATATCCTATCCTTTTGCTAACGTTTATCTAGGGATATCTTTTTAATCCTATTTGTGAAAATCGAGATTTCTATTCCACACTTGGCTAGTGGTATTACCTTTTTACGTTCTAAGCGTCGGCATAATAGCCGGTACTTTGAATATTGAGGGCAATATTCAATTCTAAGTGTGGGGGGGAATTCTCGCGAATTTTGTCACTTAAGTACCTTCTAGTTCCCTAGTACCCCCGTTTTTGACCCAAATTTAAAAAATTTTGTCAAAAAAAAAAAAAAAAAAAAAAAAAAAAAAAAAAAAAAAAAAAACGTCATCAATAAAAGTGTTCTTAGTCTTGATTAGGTTAGAACAAAGGGAATCCTGACTCTGCTAGAGTGTTGATCTAGCTGCTTCCTTAACTTTTAGACTAAGGTTTTACGATGTGTGCAAATGAAAATGCTAAGCGTAGAATAGTTGGTTTTCTTTAGAGCTTATAAAAGTAATCTATGGCTTTTTCTCCCATAAGCTAACTAATCTGACTTAATAAGTGCTTATTTTCAAACTCTTGAACATACAAAATCATTTTTTCATACGATTTTGAAAAATACTAGTTCTAAGCTTTATTTAAACTTCGGAACAAGCATATGTAATAATAAAGCAAAATGAAAGTGAGACGTTGCTTGAAAGTTGCAAAAGTTAAGTAATAAATGTAGGTGCTAAAAAATAAGCTAAGGTTCAAGATCGGCCCTTGGATCCTCATTTCAGGAATGTCTAGAGTCTTGGAATTCTCCGTTGTAACGGCCCTTGGATCCTTACTTCTGAAAGGCGGTTTGGTCTTGGCTACCCTCTTACACCGGCCCTTGGACCTCTAATTCAGGAATGTGTGAGGTCTTGGATCCCGTGAAACTCCGTTAGTTTATTTGCACAAAAAAAAAAAAAAAAAAAAAAAAAAAAAAAAAAAAAAAAAAAAGATGAAAAAAATAATAATAATAATAAAAAAATAGAATGATATTGCAAAATGCAATAAAGTTTTGAAGCTTGCTTGTTGTGAATTTTAAATCTATCTTTTAACTAGTATTAGTCAAAGTTTTATAAAAACGTCGATTTTTTGTGATCAAAATTTTGAAAATCAAGCACATTCACCTAACTTAAATAAATTGCGGGAGGAAAAGTTAAGTCTCGACTTACATAGATTACTAGTATAAGTAGCGTTAGCATTTTACAAAAACGTTTGCACAATGAGTTTAAGCTTAGTTGGGAGTATTAAAAAGAGGATGACGATATCAATTCCCTGGAGACACCCAGTTTGTGTGAATCCCGTTCCATGATACCATTTTTGAGAATCAAGCATGTTATCTATTTTGTTCTAAGTTTAAATTTCTCGCATTGAATAAAAAGTCGAAACGGGGTATACTTGGTTCCTTTCATTACTTCATATGATCGGATTGCTAGGGACTAGCAATAGCTTAGTGTGGGGGATTTGATGAGTGTGTAAATACTCATCATTTTATACCCATTTAAGACACAAAATAACCAAAAACACCCAAATATACTGCAAATATCCTTGGTTTTGTGTTTTATGTGTTTCAGGTACCAAAGGATTGAAAACGGAGCGAAAACCGGCATTTTTGGAACGACTCGACAACAATGGTGCATTTGATCAAGTGAAGACGGAGTCAAAGTCAAACCCAAAAAAATTCCAAAATGACACAAATTATCCTTGGAATTTAATTTCAGATTTTGGCAGCCCTAGTCCTTGTGATAAATAACCAAATGGATCCTTGATTTAATAAACCCAACACAACTAAATCCTAAAACCCACTAACCTAAATATCTGCTTGGCCCATTTCCCTTCACCAGCCCACGTTATTTATTAAACCCCCCAACCCAGTCAACAAGTCAATGGGGTCAAAAGGTCAAAGATTGGTCAAACCCAGTCAAACAAGCACCTTCTTCCCCACCCCCGCTATTACCCACTGGGTATAACTCCTTCCCCCAACACCACCACTGTCACACACCACCACCACCTCAAAAGCACCCCCAAACACATTCCCCCATCCCACTACATCCCCCCTCCTCACAAACCCGTACCTACCACTGCCATGTCACCAATCCGTGTACCATTTGGGCGCCAAAAGTGAAATTGAGGGCTAAGATCACTTCTTTTTAATCCTACGGATGGGAAATGTTCCAAAGAAGCACAAATGGAGTACCAAGGCAGTTTTGTCTCACAAAACTAGCACAATGACTGAAGACCCCTTTAACCTAGTTTTTTAGTATAAATAGGGTAGATTGAATCAATTGTAGTGAGGTTTTATTTAGCATTTAATTTAAGGTACTCTTGTTCTTTTAGCTTATTTGTACTCTTCATTTCCAGTCTTGTATCTCGAATTTTAATTGAATGTGAAATTTCAAGTTTAGTTAATTTAAGTCAAATTCACTGTTACTACTTATTGTATATTTAAGTACTTGTTTCTGATCAATATTGCTTATTTAGACATTTTAAAACTTAGTTTAATGATCCCAGTTTGCTCTTGTTAATTTCTGTTCTAGAAACCCAAAGTCAAGTCAAACAGTCAAATAAGCTTAGCTTATTTGACTGCTTATTGCTCTGTGAAAAATTGTTTAAACAAGTTTTAGTTAAGTCATTTAATCATTAGTTCAAGAATATTAGCCTTAAGTTGTCTGTTTCTGAAAAAATAGCAAAAACAGTTCACAGAAGGAGTGTTTGGTTTAAGCTTTTTGAATGGGTTAAGTGGGTCAAAATGGGTAAAAAGGTTAGACACTGTTCATGTGCTATTATGGTTAGTTCAATCCTGTCTATATTAGCTGGTATAGGAAGTTAGAAGGCTCATTTGATTTGTTTTGAAGCTTTTGGTCAGTGCAATGTTTAGGCTGCAAAACAACTAGAATAGCAGTGGAGGAGTCAAACTTGTTTCAAAACCTATTTATCTTAGGCCACTTTTAGTAGCAGATTTTGTGTCAAAATTGAGCATCATGCTTGTTTTAAAGTAGTGAGAAAGTGCAACAAGGTCATATGTCATTTGGCCAAAATAAAGACTCATGTCCTGTGTCAGTCTCAAAACTTCCCTTTAGCCTTTTTTTTTTACATCAAATTTAGTTTAGTTTAAGTAGAATTTAGTGTC
Source organism: Artemisia tridentata subsp. tridentata (assembly GCA_021014915.2). Taxonomy (NCBI): domain Eukaryota; kingdom Viridiplantae; phylum Streptophyta; class Magnoliopsida; order Asterales; family Asteraceae; genus Artemisia; species Artemisia tridentata. The sequence continues at coordinate 79,156,637 of CP139506.1, read as the reverse complement.
TAATTTCTGTTTTACTAATAGCTTATAGGTTAGTCTTTGTATGATTCAGCTTATTTTTTATTTTGGAACTTATTTGTTGGCTGAATTTGGGGTCTGCAAAGTAGTTGGTCAGTCTGCACTAGAAGCCTGCACTATTCTGTCCCATATAGCTGTTTTGACAGCTTATTATTAAGCCCCATATAAGCTCAAATTAAGCTCAGCTTGTTTCTACATAATCCTTGGTAGCCTGTATTTATCTGTTTTCAGTTTTCATTCACTAGCTTATTGTCTCACTAGCTTATTTTTAAGCTCAAAACTGCCATTTGGGACTGTTCTGTACTTGCTTCAGTTTTCATGTTCTTTGTACATCTAATCTGAGGCCTTTTTAGATGAGCATTTGTTGTTAACTTTTGGGCATCTTTGATCTATAAGTAGTCTGCTATGTGAACTTTTAGAATATGCCTTTTGTTTTTCCAAATAAGCTTTCCCCTAGCTTTTAGGATGGCTTAAAGTAGGTTGCTTAGCCTATTTGAATCTGTCCTGTACCATAATTTGATCAGCAGTTTTTTAGCTAATTCTGTGGACTTATTTGAGCTTAAGCTTTATTCTGCATGTTGATTGACTTCTGAACCTTTGGTAATTTTTAGTGATCAATAGCTTATTTTTGAGCTTATTGCAAACTGCTTATTTGACTGTTCTGCTTATTTAGGGTGAATTAAGTTCTGATTTTATTTTTCCTAGGTTGAAAATTTAATTTTAGATTTACTGTAAATTTTTCAGAATTTTCCAAAGTCATTTATTATTTTTAAATCATTTAAATAGTTTAGATTAGTTTTTAATTCATAAAAATTAATTAAAAAGTCAAAAAAAAATCTTTTTTTCAAAATTTTCTTTTGTCATTTAGCACGTAGGAAAAATAATTTGAAAGTTGTAGGCTTAGTTTTTGAAAGATTTTACTTTTAAGCTCGTTTTTTAGAATTTCTCGTTTCGCGTTTTTAGAATAGATTGTTCGTTCTTAATTTTTCTTTGTGAATTTCATTTTTCAATTCTCATTTAGAAGTTAAAAACACCAAAATCCAAATTCCAATCATCAAGCACTTTAATTCCGAACCAAAAACGAAATCCTCGATTCACACCTCGCTGGGACACGACCCGGGTAATCACTTACCCGGTATCACACACATCACATTCACGGGTCTTGCAAGTTTAACTTTTCCTAAGGTTTGACTTGTCATTTCCCAAAGTATCACGTGTGCACGATACTATATTTATATATATATACTACACACGGATCAGTCTTCAAACGCCATTACTTCGTTCAGTTTGTAGAATCTTCTCAGCTTTCATTTCTTTACTTGCAGACGAACCATGTGAGCAAATCTAATTAGGGGTTTAATTCAGAGTGCCCTGAGTGCTCTCCCCTAATTAGTGCTCTCCCCCAAACTGACAACCTTTCTGATGATTGCCCTGAACCTGAAGAAGTCTTTTGATAATTAAATGCATTTCGTCTTTAGTCTTCTAACATGCAGCGGAAAATGTAGAGCAGACTGTAGACTCGTCCTTCTTCACGATTATCTGTTCGAGGGAATAAGGTATCAACATCTTCATCTCACCAAATGCATCCCAGTTATCTTTCATTTGATAAATCAACCCATAACATACACATGAAATGATAACACCAAAGTAACAAGTTGAACCACTGATCATTCTTGATTTTATTGCCCGAAATTGTTGAAGGTGGAAAGGTAGAAGTACGGAGAAAAAGATGAGTGGAAGATAAGACATAGAATCAACCGATCTACGACACAAATCATTTCATAAATCATTAAGCCCGATCACGTGAACTTGTTCTTGATGTACACATTTCTCTCCCCTGCTGGTTACGATATATCGGAATCAGCATAACGATGTGTACGTAAAGTATTAACTGGAAGCACTTTATCATTAAACCCAGTCAGCTTGTGAGAAGATGTCGATAAACCCAATCTAACCTCCTTTATAAAAAACAACGGCTTCATGTAATGACTACTGATGGAGAAAACCTATTATGACGAATTTGAGACTGAAGTAAAATCGCCCAGATTTGTGACTTAAGCTTGTACTATCCATGTGACTAAGAACGGTGTACCCTATACCCTTAACAGAAGTATTAGTACAAAACCTCTTGGCATATCCTCAACTACGTGAGACACTGAGCATAACAACGTAACTCCTTAAAGTGATAGCTACTTTGTGAGAATAGAGAGAGAATCACAAAAGTAACTAGATATCCAAGTCTTCGTCACCATTAATATATGCCCAAACAAGTCATCTTCGCGGTAAGGTAGAAAGAAAGAAGATGAAATAAGTACACGCGTCCGTAAAACCTTACTTCAAACCCAAATAAATAATAACGAATCATCCCCGTAGTCACAGCTAATAATTTAACCATTGTCATTTGATTGTGAATCTTGATCAGGATCTTTTTGGCTATACGTGGTAGGATTTGAAGGTACAGTCCGATAAGTTCATTTGTGATTTTGGTGTGAAAAATGCCATAAAATGCAATTCTAATGAGGCTGGAAAATTTTGAGTTTAAGAAATTTTTACGCCAAAAATTCCCCGAAAAATTCGAATTTTGGCCAAAAAAATTTGAATTTTGTGCCAAAATTTTCACTCTTGTACCAGAATTTGAATCTCGCGTAAAAATTTGAGTTTAAGAATTTTTTTTTTTTTTTTTTTTTTTTTTTTTTTGCCAAAGGTTGTCCGATATCGCAATTGGGCAAAGTATCTCGGACAGAACTGCGATGGATATCTCGGACAGAACTGCGATAAGCTGCTCAGACTTCAAATGCGATAACCTCAATTGCGATAAGTCTCTGAGTTGCAACTGCGATATGGTCAAATGCGATAGAGCTAAATAGCGATGTCAACTGCGATAAGGCCAAATGCGACAACTATCGCAATTCTCATACAAGAATGCGATAAAACACTACGAATTGCGACAACTCGCTGGCAGCAATGAATTGCGATAAGATGCACTTTTACCCACTTTTGTTGACTTTTAGCTTCTAGACCATGCACTCCCCATACATGTCAGTCATGTTTCTGCCACTTTTTCACTAACTATCACTGACTTTTACACACTTCAATAATGCACTTCAATCACTTAAAATAATCAAAAACAATTCTTATACAAGAAATGTTTTGATTTCTACGATCAAAAATGAAGAACAAACCAAAATCTAGTATCAACCAACTGATTTTGAGTGTAAAACTGAAGAAAATGACAGAACCAAGTCGAATAACCTCAAAAACAAACACAACCTTTGATCTTCAACATGTGTACGATTTCAAGATAAACAAAAAAAACTCACGTTTTTATGACAAAAACGCAACCTTTTTGTTACTGTGAAAGAAAATCCGAACACAAGCAAGATAATACACACCAAAAATCACATTTGATACCTTAAAAACACCACGTTAGCCACCCGGTTAGCTCTTGATACCAATTGTAGAGACCAAGATCCACGACATGGAGGTGGGAGAAACAAAATAAACACGAACTAAAGATTAAACATGATATTCGGTTTATTAACTGTCGAGGTATGTATGTTTTTCTAGAGAGAAGCTAGAGAAAAACACACACACCTCTTTTGTATTAATGAATCTCCAACCCTCCTAGTGTTGACATAGGAGGGTATTTATTACAAGAATACAAAGATAATTTAGCTAACATGACTAAACTAGTCCTTGTACAAAGAAAGAAGTGCAATTCCAACATATGACAAAACTTTAAGTCTAACAATTTGAAGTCCATAATCATTGAAAATTAATGTTGAGATTGTTAAAACTGTAATAGCTACACATTTTCACTGAACAACTAAATCAACAATATGCTTTGTTTAACAGCCTGAGCATCAACAACTCATAGTTGATGCTAGATCGTTACCTCATCTTGTGGCTCTGCTTAAAAGGCACAGGGATAACCAAAATTCTAAAGTAGTCAGTCGTGTCATAAGGATAGCTGTTGATGTAATCACCAACCTTGCTCGTGAAAATGGTAGTATCAAGACTCGTGTCAGGTTAGTTTTCTTTTTTGCTTCAGAGTTGTAATTCACGTATTATTTTACTTTCCTCTCACCAAATTTCGTTTTTAGGGTTGAGGGTGGTATTCCTCCTCTTGTTGAATTATTAGAATCCAATGATGCAAAAGTGCAAAGGGCTGCGGTAGGGGCCTTGCGTGTATTAGCTTCCAAAAATGATGAAAACATGACACAGGTGATGCTTATGTAGGTTAATCGAACTTGTTTTGTGATCAATAATTATATTTTGTAATAACATATATTTGCATTATATGCAGATAGTGGACCATAACGCTCTGCCCACTCTCGTTTTAATGCTTCAGTCAAAAGATAACGGCATACACTATCAAGCAGTAAGTACTATACCATTTCTCAAAAATGAAACTGTGTCGATATGTTTATATAGCTTTGTGATAACTTATGATTGGTTTCTTAGGTTAGGGTAATTAGCTATCTTGTTGACTCATCTCCAAAAATAAAGATGGATGTTCTTCAGGCTGGAGCACTGCAGCCTCTAATTAAGTTGCTCAGGTACGTTTACTATTTTTACTATTATGGGTAGGTGTTGATCACTACATCTGAAAGGATTTGGTTTGTGAAGGATTTACATCCCGACTTTGCAGTTTAGAAAGTTTGAAACCGATGCTGTTTATCTATAATGAAATGTTATGGCGGTTTGGGTTTAGTTTAGATTGCAAGTTTTTGCTACTTCTAAAAAAGTGCAGTTAAGTTTGTTGCTACAATATCTATGTGTGTATGTCCATGGTGTATACATATGTATATCTAGTACCTTAATGCATATAGAAATTGTATTTGAGATGGTAGAAAGCCATTCTCTAGTTTAAGCTAACTTGGAGTTGCTCTTGTGCAACCTCGCTTCATCTTTTATTGGGCTTTTTTTAACTTCTTACTTTTTTGTCAACAGTTCAACTTCAACATGCTTAGAGAGCCAAAGAATCGCTGCCTTGCTTCTTGTACAATTCGTGGTTGGTTGCTTAAACTCTCACTTTATTGTCCACCTTTAGTAACACGCTAACTAACAATGAAAAATGATTTTATTGATCAACCACTTTCTATTGGTTATTGTAGTTCCTTATTGCATGACTTGTTTTAAGAAACAAAGAGTAAAAAGCTTTAAATGCAATACATAAAGATAAACTTTTTAATCGTATAACTCTTATTAGAATGAATCAAAGAATTACAAAGTGTTATGCGGATAAACACTTAATTGAGACACCATTTGGCACTAAATTGGCCGAACAATCTCCCCTTATCTGAATATAAGTTATACCAAGTTAAATTATTGTTAGTGTGCAACATATTCTTCTTACTAATAATTTTGATAAGCACATAGTTGATTACTTGGGAATTTCTTGATCTTTTCCTCTCTTGTTTTCTCTTGACACACACATAACACTCTCTCTACACAAGTTTGGAAAGTCAATGGAAGCCTTCACTTATTAAAAGTCCTCAAGTCGTATTCTCTTGATAATGACCACAGATAACTTTCTAACCAAACATATTCATACTTTAACTTTTGTTTGACTTTCAACTTCTAACAAATGACTAACCAATCACACAAAGTCTTCTAACACATAAATATTATAGTCAAACTAATATAGTAGCAATAAAATAATAAAATACCTTAACGAGTTTCGGGGTGTAACAATTCTTCCCCCTTTAATTTTGTCGGTGAAATCTACTCTTGGATTAAATGAGGATATTTCTTCATTTCCAACTCCGGCTCCTACCTTAAACTTGAGCCCTTACGATGTTTCCATAGAACCTTTACTAACGAAATTTCTTTATTCCTCAATCTTCTTAATTTTTTTTTCTTAAGATCGCTTCTAGAAAGGTTAATTCCGGATCAATTTCTATGCCATCCAAAGAAACTACACTCGTAGGTAAGAAACATGAAAAGTATTATGTATACCTTTCATTTCCTTGGGTAGGTCTAAAACATATGCTACTTCGCCCACCCATTTCAAAATTTCAAATGGCCCAATATACCTTGGACTTGGCTTTCCTTTATTCTTGAATCTTAGAGCACTTTTCCATGGAGATACTTTCAACATCACGAAATCTCCTGCATTGAATTTAATAGGCCTTCTTTTATTGTCGGCATACGTTTTCCACCCATCTTTTGCCGTTCTAAGTCTTTCACGAATTGTTTCAATCTTCTCGGTTGTAGCTAGAATGACATCCGTACTTGCCCGTTCTCTTTTTCCAACCTCATCCCAACAAACGGGTGTCCTACATCTCCTTCCGTATAACGTTTTGTAAGGTGGCATACCTATACTTGCATTGTAGCTATTGTTATGGAAAAATTCTACCAAAGGCAAATGATCATCCCAACTGCCCTCAAAATCCAGAACTTTGAATGGTTATTTCGCTTTGCGCATCGGTTTGAGGGTGAAAAGTCGTACTCATATTCAATCTCGTACCAAGCTTTTCTTGAAAACTTTTTCAAAAATTTGAAGTAAAATTTTCATCCCTATCGGAAACCCAATAGAAACGTGCACACCATGACGCGCCACTATCTCGTTAACATAGATTTTTGCCAACTTGTGAACGGCCAAATTTTCCTAATTAAAATAAAATGAGCACTCTTCGTCAAATGGTCGACAATAACCCAAATAGCATCATGCTTCCTAGTCGTTCTCGGCAACTTTGTAACAAAGTCCATTGTGATCTTTTCCCACTTCCAATCCGGAATCTCTAACGGTCGGATTTTTTTATATGGCTTTTGATGCTTGGTTTTGACTTTTAGACAAGTCAAACATTTCTCTACATGCTTCACACAATCCCTTTTTATGTATGGCCACCAATAATTGGAATATAAACCGTACTAAACCGGGTCTTAATCCCCCGACTATCATCCATAAAATGTGGGATTTGGGGATGAATATGTTTATTCCTCCAATTTTCTTTTTTCAACGCTTCTTGAGCTATCTTAATTCGTTTGAAAATATTCGACGTGACAATCATACGTAACGAGCTAACTTTAGTAACTTCTTTTCTATCTTTGCGACTCAAAGCATCCGCAACGACATTCGCCTTACCCGGATGGTAACGAATCTCACAATCGTAGTCTTTCAACAAGTCTAACCGTCTCCTTTGCCTCATATTTGGATCCATCTTCTCGAGTAAACATTGTAGACTCCTATGATCGGTGTAAATTATGAATTTAACACCATATAGGTAATCTCTCCAAATCTTCAATTTAAACACTACCGCCGCGAACTCAAAATCATGAGTTGGGTAATTCTCCTCATGCTTCTTTAATTGCATTGAAGCATAAGCAATCACCTTTCCACTTTGGATAAGAACACATCCTGAAACAGAGTAAGAAACATCACTATATACCACCATATCTTCCAATCCTATCGGTGATTCACATGACTTCTTTCTAAAAGTGAAAAAGGCTCCTTGTTCATCACTCCAAACATATTGAGAATTCTTTTTTTGTTAGATTTGTTAAAGATGGCGCTATCTTGGAAAAATCTTGAATGAACCTCCGGTAATACCCAGCGAGTCCAAGAAAGAATTTCGCTAGAACTTTTTGATCATTGCCAGTTCATCACGGCTTCAATCTTTGATGAATCAACTTTTATACCCATCTGAATTCACAACATGACCAAGAAATTGAACTTCTTGTAGCTAAAATTCACATTTCGAGAATTTAGCATACAACTTTTCTCTTCTCAACGTTTCAAGAACTTCTCGCAAATGCATTTTATGCTTTTCCTTTAGAATAGACACACTACACCAAAAGCATGTATTTTGGCACCAGGAAAAAATTTGGGTCGACATTGTCGACCCATATGTCGACAATGGCCCACATGACTTACAACAAAAAAGTCAGTCAATGACTTTACATATATGGCACGACAATGTCGTGCCAAATATAATAAACCTTATTTTTTTTAATTCAAAAGCTTTTTGTATTACTTTTTAATATAAAATTAATATATATCATGCAATATGGCACGACAATGTCGTGCCATATTTTACCACCAAAATTTTTTCCGGAAAATTAAAAGAACCCGCCAAAAACAAATGTTAAAACATTTTTAAAAAAACAAATGGCACGACAAAATCGTGCCAAATATTTTTTCTTAATTTTTTTTTAATTCAGATTTTATTTTAAAAGATATATTAACACTTTTCTATATATTATTAAAACTAAAAACTTTATATATACAATTAAATACTTTTATAAAATTAAAAAAATTTCTACTATATAATTAAAATTAAAAACTTTATATTTACAATTAAATACTTTTATAAAATTAAAAAAATTTCTACTATATAATTAAAATTTAAAGCTTTATATTTACAATTAAATACTTTTATAAAATTAAAAAAAAATATATTTAATTTAAGTACTTTTATTTAAAAAAATACACATTCAAAGCATTGTATAGAGCTCTTTAGTCATCTCGGCTTATTCGTGTAACATCTCGTGTATAACCATATCATCTCGGCTCATTCGTTAAACATCTTGGGTCGTTTCATACAGACTCAAACGAAACAAGCGAGTTAATAAACTGCTTTAATTTACGCCTGGTGAGACATTGTGGTTAACACTTGGCCCATGGCTAGGAATTGCATCTGATGTGCATTGTTGATGTCGTTAGCATTGTACAGAGCTCTTTAATTAGTCATATCGGTTTATTCGTGTAACATCTCGTGTATAACCATATCATCTCGGCTCATTCGTTAAACATCTTGGGTCGTTTCATACAGACTCAAACGAAACAAGCGAGTTAATAAACTGCTTTACGCCCGGTGAGACATTGTGGTTAACACTTGGCCCATGGTTAGGACAACATAAACCAAACGGCCCCTTATGGTTGAATCTTGATGGATACTTAAGTTTTCACAACAACAACAACATCATTGGAAGTAATTTACCAAACAACATAAACCAAAACAGTATAAAGCACGTTCGACATCAGTTTTCACAACAACAACAACAACAATATTTTATTAAACAACAACAATAACACAAAAAACAACAACAACAATAACAGCAACAACAACAACAACCTACATACGAAGATTTCCCATACCACCTACCATGTCATTATATAGGTCGTGAAATAAGGCAGCTGAATCAGTTGTGTGTTTGTTTGGATGCATATATAGCCCTACGGCACGCTCTAGGCGTTCTTACATTGAACATGGCATACGCCATATTTTGACTGATAAGGATGCTTTTAGAAATCAACAATACATTCTTGCGACACAAGCAACACAAGTCTTCTACCTTGAAGACCCTGCTAGACGACCACCTAATTGGAAGGTCGTCGAAGATGTTCATCATCGGAAGATCTGGGATCGGGATGTAGTAGATTCTAATCAAGATGTTATACATGGTAGCAGTTCATCAGATGTTGCATTGTCTGTTGGTTTGCCTGGTTTGGAGTCTGCGAATTTGAGTGTAAATCATGAATCAACAGAAGTGGACGCCCCACCAAATGATGCTGAAGAAGATGCTGATTTTGTTAATAATGAAGATGATGTCGTTGCTCATGTCCTTGATGATGATGATGTTTACGTGTCTGATGATGATGAAGTGAACCCAACGATTGTTGTTGAAGAAGTTTTATCTAGCGATGATTCGGATGATGACAATTCTTCTTAATTTGTAATTTGAATGAAATTGTTACTATATGTTTAAACGTGTTCCTTTTATTTGAATGAAATTGCATGTTATGTTATGTTTAAATGTGTATATTTATATGAATGTGTGTATTAGTATTAATTGGTCCACGAAATTGTGTGTTCTTGTACTTGTAATTTTACAGATGGCGTGTGTAGCTCCCCAATCACACGGCGGGGATGCCGGTGGTGATCCACCACGCCGGCCCTATTTTATGACGCCGGGCTACTGTGTAGGTAAGAAATTGTGATGTTTATTTTAAGTTTTTTATTAATAAAACTAAATTTTTTTACTTGTATTTTCACGACTAACTTATGTTTGTAGGTTCGATGTCGATTAATACTTCAAATCGGTCGTTAAGGAAGGCGTATAAAGATAACGGTAGTCGTCCTTTGCCGATCGGCTTTGACCATAATGATCTATGCACCTTTTCGGCTATTGGCACGTATGCCAAGCAGTTCAGTAGTCTTTTGGGGGAAGTAGTTAGTGTACTTCCCTTTGACTGCGAGTGGAGCCAGATTCCTGCGCCTCTTAAGGCTCATATACTTCCCGTTCTCGAGGTATTAATTGTTTATTTTATTTGTATTCTTATCGTTATCGACCGTTTAGATATGCGTGTTAATTATATTTAAATTGTTTGTTTATTTAAATGCGTATATTTATTTGCAGAATTATTTCCAAATCAGGGAATGGTTAGACAGCCAGGAAATAGTGAGGGAGGGGGAGAATGAGTACAGGGTAGGGGAACGAGTATCTCTTGGTGTGCAACTTCAACTGCGGTTATTATGGCGCAAACATAAATACCAGTTGAAGAAAAATTACTTTGACAAACAGCCGGCACCCGAGATTGCAAGGCTAAATCCGCCGCCGTCAAGATGTAGAGATTGGGGTAGCAGAAGCCGAGAGGAGTGGGAGTCATTGGTCGATTGGTGGTCGACTCCGGAACGAATGGCGAGATCTGCAAAAAATGCAGCAAACAGGGCAAAGAACAAGCATACAACCTACCAAGGGAGGAAGTCGTTCGTACAAGGACGAAACGAGCACGTAAGACTCATTATAATTTTTTGATTTTCAAATGTGTATATAATGTTTATATATAACTCGTTAATTAATTCACTTATGTTGTATGTATAGCGGCTTAGGAATAACGGGCGTAATGAAGAACTGGTGGAGACTTATAGGAAAAACCATGCGCCAAAATCGGGGGTCTTTAAAAGTAAAGCAAACGAGGAGAATTATGTAAGTAATTTATATCTTAACATGCGTCATTAATATTTAGTTACTTGTTTTTTTTTAACTTACCTCTTTTTAACATAATTGTTTTTTTTTTTTTTTTTTTTTTTTTTTTTTTTACTTACACAGTTGAGGATGAAGGATATGTGGGGTAAAGTTAAAGCCGGTACGGCCCCGCCGATGACTGAGAAGCAAGTACTTGATTTGACAGCCCATAGTGATAACCGACAAAATTTTATGGGCGTTGGCAGGCAAATGCCGGGCTGCGGCAAAGCTTCTTCGAGGTCGGCACATCGGCCGCTTGCACCAAACTATGCTACTGAGGAGGCTGTTTCGGCGGTGTTAAGGCAAACGGAACGCGAGAATGAGTTGTTGAGGAAGCAAAATGAAATGCTCCAACTTCAGATGCAACAACAGCAATTTCAGTTCCAACAGCAGTTCCAACAGCAGCTCCAACAGCAGCAGTCTCGACAAACGGGCGTCGAATCTTTCCTAGGGCAGTTTATGAGCTACTTCAACAACATTAACCCAGGTAATCCGTGTCCCGTTAACTTTCCAACATTTCCCGAAATGCCCCCAATTCCCAACTTTAATCCAATTCCCAACTTTAATCCCGGGTCCTAGTCTTAATAATGAGGAAGTCTTTAACCAATTTCTAACACAAATGAATCCTCATTTGAGCCAAACTCCCTATAATACAAATGCTAGTAGTGGTAGCCAAACTCCCAATAATACAAATGCTAGTAGTGGTGCCGATGATGAGGAGGAGGAGGAGGGGGAGGAGGGAGATGAGGAGGATCAAGAGGAGTCGGAGTAGGTATTAGTAGGCGTAGTTTAATATGTATCGTATTTGTTATGTAATACTAGAACCTAATGCCGAATTTTGGTTTATTTTTGTATAAAGTTCGTATTTGTTAGTTTAATTAGTATCGTGTTTGGCATTGTATCATATTGTCGATTTGGTATTGCGGATATTGGTTGATTTACAGGTGTAATGGTAGGTTTTTTCCCGAAAAAACCTGGATTTGCAGGCTGCTGCTGCATTTTTTTTTTTTTGCATACTTCACACTTTGGGTCGACATTGTCGACCCAAATTACACAGAAAATGTCGAGACAATAGGCTGAAAGTGCACATGAACAGTGCGTAGGCTTAGAGAATTAAAAAAATAAATAATTATATGGCACGATATTGTCGTGCCAAAGGGAATTACCAAAAACCAATTATTTAATTAAATAAACGATTTAATAAAATAAAAAAAGATTAAAAATATTTGGCACGATAAAATCGTGCCAAATATTCAAAGCTTGTTGACCCAAATGGTAACCCCAGTGTTGACTGCTTTGTGGGGCCCATTTTTATTGTCGTGCCAAATTAATGCATTTTTGTCGAGACAAAACACTTTGGGACGTAAAATTTGGCATGACCCAAAAGGGTCAAAAATGTCGACCCAAACGTTTAGTCTCGACTTTTCTTCATGATTTGGTACGAGAGGATCGTGCCATTTCGTTCCTTTTTTTGTAGTGACAAGAATATCGTCAATAAATACAATAAGGTCACTCCACATTTCTTTTGTTGTTTTACATCTGATGATAGATTTCATGATATCATGTTGTAGTTCATATCATTTATATGTTATTAAATCCTCATGTTTTGAGTTGCGTGCTTGCTAAATGTTTCTCATAATACCTGGACATACACAACCAAGCGGGTATTGCCCATAGTGATGGCATCGTTCCATTATTGGAACTTCTTGAATCTAAAATTGTCACTCTGCATGGTGCATTTACCTTGTATGGTCTTGTAGATAATGACGTAACCTTAAATTATTAACAAGCATAAGAGTTTATATTATATCTGCTAGCTACACCTTTTAACTTAATGTATATCCTTTTTTAGGATAATGTTGCTGATCTTATAAGCGTTGGCGGTGTTCAGAAGCTGATGGATGGTGAATTCATTGATCAATTAAACTTTTTGACAACTGATGCCTTTCTGCAAACAGTTTTTTGTTTGTCTTTTATTGTTTTAAACAAGTTATTGCCTCCTTGTTTTTTCAGCCCTCACTTTAGATATCCTACTCTATATTTTAAGATCCATCTTTAGTTCCTTACCGGTTACTTATGGGACAACACTGATTTATGTATGAGTTGATGGTATTTGTGCAGCCAACTCGGGCTTGTGTAGCAAAGATTTTGAAAAGGATGGAGGACAAGATTCATGGAAAGGTAATTCTTAATTGAAAATTTTATGCTACTTTAAAATTCATCTCTGATATATTTTTCTAGACTGTTCTCATAGTTGTGAACATAATGACTAATTTGCTTGATGTTTTCCTATCCCTGTTTCCCGGGACTCAAACGATCATACAGTATGTATATATATATATATATATATATATATATATATATATATATATATATATATATATATATATATATAATTAGGCTCGAAAAAATTCTGGCTGATTTTTGATAACAAATCTGGGTTTCTTCTACCGAGGGTGGTACATTTTTAGCTGCTTTTTGATAACAAATCTGGCTGATTTGTTTTCGATAGGACTTTAGCAACACTCCAAGAAGATATATATATATATATATATATATATATATATATATATATATATATATATATATATATATATATATATATATATAGGGGGAGCCTCTTCTAGACCAATCATATCTTTTTAATATTAAATATATATTTTTAATCTAAAAGGGTATAATAGTAAATGACATTTTTATATTTTTTTTTTTAAATAAATCCTGTTTTCCTAAACATATTAATTTTCGGGTTTGGTTTTCTTTTTTTTTTTTTTTTTTTTTTCGCATGCATGTTTTAAAATTGATTTAGTGCATATATGTTTTTTAGAATTAATTTTTTATTTCAGTTTTTGAAATAATTTTTTCGACATACATGTTTTTCAAATAATTAGGTGCATATGTGTTTTTTTGGATAATGTAAAATTATAACAAACCTAGAACATAAATGTTAAACACAAAATTCGATATCGATTGAAATACAATTAAAATACAAAATTCTATAAAGAATAAATCTATACACGTGTGCACTAATAATATTAAACAAAAACGGACATATGCGCACACTTATTGTTATCAACATTTTCAGAAGTCGAACATATATGCACACTTGTAACCGTCAACATTTTTAGAAGTCGGACATATGTGCACACTCGTTTTCAATATTTCAGAAGGCGGACAAATGTGCTCACTCGTTGTTGTCATCATTCTTTTAATTCAGTTACACCTGATACAAAGAAAAATATAAAAATTAGGAAACTAAATGCAAACTATATATGCACGTATAAAACATATATGCACACCCGTTTCCATTATTATTTTCTATATCATTATTTTATATTAACCTTGAAACATATATGCACACCCGTTTTCACTATTATTTTCTATATCATTATTTTATATTAACCTTGAAACACATATGCACACTCGTGTGATATGCTTAGTCATAAGTCTAAACACAGTAAAGTTGCCACTTATGCCTAATAGCTTTGCTAGTGTCACTCTTATAAATCCTTACCGACTAAGGTTGTGGCCATGTCGAACTTATTTCCACGTGTTCATGAATCTAAACAAATGAAAAACAAAGTTCATTCCATTGCCCATAGTTACATAATTAGGCTCGAAAAAATTCCTAACAAAGTCGTGAGTCTAATTCTTATACTTAGGCCAATTAAGATGCAATCTTAATATTATTATCGATACAACGTAAGAATTTATGTCATAAAATTTGAACATAAAACTATACAGCCAAATTATAAACCACAAACAACCCTATCGACACACAACAAAACACACATGTATGTAATAATCACACACTTCAAACTATTCTCAATACCAGTATGATGCACTCGCAACTACCAAGTACAACTAACGATAAATTTACATTAAACTTTTTTTTTCCTAAACAAAAACATCAATGTTCATTAAACACACATCGCAACAACTGAATGCAAACATATACTTCTGCTTCTAAAACAAACACTATATGTATCGGAAAACATATATGTAATATTAATAAAAACACCATCTTCATCCTTAATCATTCCATAAATAAATTAAAAACAACAAAAACACAACTTTCGTACTCATATTTTAACATTATTTGCTTCCAATAAAAACTAAAAACACATTATTTTTTATTCAATAATCAATCAGATTACTTAGCATCCATTTGAACTATACTTAGGTTTAATTAATCAAGCATATCAACTTTAAAATTAAAAAAATATATATAAACGAAACACACATGCATTACCAGATTCATACCGAAACATTAACCATAAAAAATGTAATAACATAATAATCATACCTTCCATTGAAGGTATTTGTGACTCGTGAAAAAAAAAAAAAAAAAAAAAAAAAAAAAAAAAAAAAAAAAAAAAAAAAAAAAAAAAAAAACTGAGTTGCAAGCTTGTTTCAGAATGATCGCCGTTCACAAATTGGGGGTTTTATATTCGTAGGTGAGTTTTCAATCTATTTTGTGATAAGATTATAGAATCAGTTATGTTTTTAAATTGATTTTAGTGGAATGGTTAAGTTAGAGATACAATCCTGAAATTTGAGCATGCGGTTATTGAAAGTATATAAAAGTTAAATACCATGTTTACCCCTACATCAATGTTTCCAGGAAAACAACTTTCATTTATTTACTAGAATGCCACGGTGCATGTAAATGATGTACATTATGTACTATTAGTTGTAAAAAAGTGGTTCTCGCAGTTCTCGCACTTAACAGGGTTCTGAAAATAAAGTTACACTATATATATATATATATATATATATATATATATATATATATATATATATATATATATATATAAGGTAAAATTAAAATAAAAAGACAAATATCCGTACACTACGTAAAAAGATTTTTTTTTTTTAAACGTTCGCGAAAAAATAAAAAAAAAATCCACAAGATCGGGTATGTTGGTGCATAAAACTTTTGTGAAAGAAGTTTTATACGTTTTTTTAATGCACAAAAACTGAATTTTGATGCGCAAAAAAATTTTGATGCACAAAATTTTCAACTTGTTTTAGTTAGATGCGCAATGTTATTTTGATGAAAAAAGTCAAAAGAAGTTGGATGCAAAAACGAATTTTTGATGCACAAAAAAATGATTTAATGCACAAACGTATTTTTTCATAATTTTTTGAAAAAGTATCCACTTTTAGAAAAACTTCCTTCACAACTTTTTCATGCACCAACATACCCGATCCTGTGAAATTTTTTGGGATTTTTTCGTGAACTTTTTTATTAAAAAAAATACAATACAATTTAATATATATATATATATATATATATATATATATATATATATATATATATGTGTGTGTGTGTGTGTGTGTGTGTGTGGAAAGTGAATATGGGG
The DNA here is from genome assembly GCA_021014915.2 of Artemisia tridentata subsp. tridentata. NCBI lineage: Eukaryota > Viridiplantae > Streptophyta > Magnoliopsida > Asterales > Asteraceae > Artemisia > Artemisia tridentata. The sequence continues at coordinate 79,140,282 of CP139506.1, read as the reverse complement.
TTGTCTCACATCTAAGCTTATATGCGAAACCATAAAAAATTACGTCTTTTTAACAAGAAAAACATCAAATATACCTCATTTGTATCATGTCCTTCACAATATTAGTGTTTTCTCTTGATTTCATCACAACATCACTTAAGTTGGGTTCACGTTGATACATGCATTTTCTACATCGTATTGTTAGGTGATTTCATTAACTAACAAATTAGCTATAGATTCAATAATGGTTTAATTTAATTCACCATTAAAATGCGTTTCACTATGCATATATTAGTTCCACTACCTAAATTTTGAAAAAATAATAACCAATATGATATATTTTTAAGTGATTTTTAATGGTTTCGCATGTAAGCTTAGATGTGAGACAGCCCCATATTCACTTTCTTCTATATATATATATATATATATATATATATATATATATATATATATATATATATATATATATATATATATATATATATAGGGTAGGGATACAATGAGAAGGGGCTTAAAATGAGAAGGGTAGGAAGGATTGTGGGAGTGACATGTGTCATCCCCATGCCACATCATCATGCCGCATCACGGTTACTGCATCGTGATGCAGTAAAAATTTTGGCGGGAAAAAAAAATTTCCCGCCAAAAAAAAAATTTTTTTTAGGCAAAAAAAATTTTTTTTCCCGCCAAAATTTTTACTGCATCACGATGCAGTATAAATTTTTACTGCATTACGGTTACTGCATCACGATGCAGTATATTTTTTTACTTCATTACGGTTACTGCATCACGATGCAGTATAATTTTTTACTGCATCACGGTTACTGCATCACGATGTAGTAAAAATTTTGGCGGGAAAAAAAAAATTTTTTGGCATGAAAAAAAAAATTTTCCCGCCAAAATTTTTACTGCATCACGATGCAGTAAAAATTTTGGCGGAATGATGATGTGGCAAAGTGACACATGTCACTCCCACAATCCTTCCCACCCTTCTCATTTTAAGACCCCTTCTCTTAATATCCCATCTCTATATATATATATATATATATATATATATATATATATATATATATATATATATATATATATATATATATATATATATATATATATATATAAACAGGATGCGTATGACGTCATCAAATGCAGGATTGATGAGTAAGCAGCTGGATTGATGACTAATCATGCTGTTATTCCACATAAGTACGCCACATAAGCAAAGTTTGACCAAATTAATTTGAAAGTTGACTTTTAATTCCGAAATTTTAAAAAGACACTAGAGATTCGAACTTGGGTTGTTTATATAGCTTAAGTATATGTCAATGTTACCATTAGACCAAATCATTTTTTGTGACATATCTTCCACAAAAAATAACTATAATCTTCTTCTTGAATGACCAGGCGGAATTTTTGAAAAGATATATACTTTCTAAACATGTATCCCGGATTTTTTTCAAAATATGTTTAATTTGTAGAATATATGATTTGAAAGATAAGTTTATAATATATTTTGTATAAATATTTTATTCCTATATTTAAGATCATATACCTACTTTGACAACGTTTCTTCTCAAGCCAGAAACACCCTCCAAGTCTTGCAAGAGGATCTCATAAGATTAATACGGTTACTCCTTCAGAAGGTATATTTTTTGCATATAATTTAACCAATGTGTTGTTGTAATTTTATTGCTATTGTTGTATAATTAATCTAATGTTTACATGGACAATCATATATATAGCAAACATCTATTTGCAAGGTTGTTATATTCTTATTGATGTTGTTGTTGAAGCAATCCAATGCAAGAGGGTCTCATAAGAATTTTACGGGTACTCCTTCAGAAGGTATGTTTTTTACATATAATTTAACCACTGTGTTGTTGTATTTTTATTGTTGTTGTATAATTAATCTAATGTCTACATGCACAATCATTTTTCAGCAAGCATCTATTTGTAAGGTTGTTATATTCTTATTGATGTTGTTGTTGAAGCAATCAAATTATTTTATCAGCTAATATAATTTATCAATTGATCATAGTTGCTGATGCACAAAAAAAAAATTTAACAAGAGGATCTCATAATAAGAATAATACGGGTACTCTTCGGAAGGATTGATGAGTAAGCAGCTGGATTGTTGTATTTTTATTGTTGTTGTATAATTAATCTAATGTCTACATGCACAATCATTTTCCAGCAAGCATCTATTTGTAAGGTTGTTATATTCTTATTGATGTTGTTGTTGAAGCAATCAAATTATTTTATCAGCTAATATAATTTATTAATTATTTTGTATTCTTAAATTCACATGAAAAATAAATTCTCTTTAACAGGTGAATGTTTGATAGTGGCATACCTGGAAGTAGAGCTAAAAGTCATGGTTCAGACTCCTTACTGTTATGAGAAAAAAAATTCAAAAGGTTAGTACTGTCACTTAAAAATTTAGTACTGGTATGAGTATATTTGCAAAAAGTTTTTTCAATTGATCATAGTTGGTGATGAACAAAAAAAAAATTAACAAGAGGATCTCATAAGAATAATACGGGTACTCTTCAGAAGGTATGTTTTTTACATATAATTTAACCATTACATTGTTGTATTTTTATTGTTGTTGTTGTATAATTAATCTAATGTCTACATGCACAATCATTTTTCAACAAGCATCTATTTGTAAGGTTGTTATATTCTTATTGATGTTCTTATTGAAGCAATCAGATTATTTTATCAGCTAATACAATTTATTAGCTATTTTGTATTTTTGAAATCACATGAAAAATAAATTCTATTTAACAGATAAATGTTTGAGAGTGTCATACCTGGAAGTAGAGATAAAAGTCATGGTTCAGACTCCTTACTGCTATGGCCAAAAAAAATTCAAAAGGTTAGTACTGTCACTTAAAAGTTTAGTACTTGTATGAATATATTTGTACTGCTAGATAGACGTTGGTACTGGGTCGAATTTACGGCTTTATTAAAATATCCGTTGAGGACTTATGTTGATATTATTATTACTGATATTTATTTATAAGGGGCTGCTTTTTGTATATTTTTTACTTCTAATATATTTTGTTCATTTTTATTGAATGAAAAGTTATCTTTTACTTGAAGGTACTCCAATAGAAACCCTAATAATTATTTCATAATATTTCAATTCACTTTCTTCATCTTACTTTCTAACCCAAATTACTTTAATCCCAGCAGTCAAATCAATAATTTACCAACAGTCATGGCTACTTTAACCTTTGCCAACAAGCACAACATGGTAGCTTATTTGGAAAAAGCAGAGGATGACACCAAATACCATCAAATAGTCAACTTTTTAAATGCTTCTCACATAAGGTATTCTTTAACATTAAATCCTACTATATATGTTTCCCAAATCAAAGAGTTTTGGCAGAGTGCCACTGTCAAAACATTTGAAGATGGTGACACCGAATTAATTGCAACAGTTGATGGTAAATCTATCACTCTTACAGAATCATCAATCAGGCGACATCTCCGATTGGATGATTCAAACGGTATTAATTCTATGCCAAACACCGAAGTTTTTGAAATTTTAAGCAGAATGGGTTACAATATTCAATCAGAATCTTTAACTTTCCAAAAAGGGGGTTTTGCCCCACAATGGAGGTTTTTAATTCACACCATCCTTCACTGTCTCAGTCCTAAGAAAACCTCGTAGGAACAGTTCAGTAGCAATATCGCGACCGCTCTCATCTGCTTGGCCACTGACAGAACTTTCAATTTTTCTAAACTTATCTTTCAAGCCATGCTTAGAAATGTTGATATCAAATCAAAATTTTTGATGTATCCTAGGTTCATACAAACTATTTTGAACAAATATAAATATCAACTTCTTCCTCATAAAAATGTTTATCTCACTCCCAAGCTTTCCCAAAAAGTTTTCAGTAATATGAAGATGTCCTCAAAATGGTATAATGAGGAAGAGGTCCCTTTATTTGATTATATCCAGAGAGGGCTCTATTGTTCCTCAGCACCGAGACCCTGCAACTCCCCATGTAGCAGATGAGGCTGGCTTTGTCATTACAGAAAGGGCTGCTTCTACTGTCTCAGGTTTAGAAAATGGGCAGGACATAAGTAATGTACATAATAAACAATCGATGGCAACACCCCCAGTACCAAGTTCCTATGAACCCAGTACTATTGGTGGAATCGCAGGCCAACGTGAGAAATTTGCAGGCTCAGAAACTCACCACATGGTGGATCATGAGTCTGTGCCCCATGATGCACCTGTCTATGAAGGTAATACATCAGGAAGTGCTGAGGGCATCCAGACACTTAAGGTATTGATGGAAACATGTACAAAATTGTCTCAGAAGGTTACTGCATTGGAGTCTGAGCTCAATTCTCATAATTCAAAAATAAAAAAAATGGAGGATGGGCTCACTTCTCACAAGAGGTTGTTTACCAATGTGTATAAAAAGCTGGTGCGTAAAATAAAAAAATTGGAGCAGCAGGTCAAGACACTTAAAAGAAAGAGGTCGGCTCACATGGTAGCATCTTTTGAATCATCTCCTTCGTCGAGTTCATCGGATGGTGAGGGTGCAGATAAAGGTGGGGGATCTTCCAAACATGGAGGGAAGATTGCCCAGATTGACCAAGATCCATGTGTTTTTATTGTTCGAGAGCAGTATGAGACTCATGAGAGGCAAGAACAGCAGATGGATTATGATGCTGCACAGTTTGCTGAAGGAACTGGTGGATTTGATGAAGGTAATGATGAGACAGAACATGATACTGCCAATGTTGAAGGTGCTGCTATACTGCAAAGTTTAATGGATGCTGGGTATAAAGGTTCTGCCAGTGCATTTTATACAAGGACACCACGAAAATCAAATGCATACACGGGAAAAGGAATAATGACTGAGCAAGAACCATCAAGGAAATTGTCGACGAAGGAAAGAGCACGAATAGCATTGGATGATGATTTGGTTCAGAATGGGCAACAAATGGATATTGATGAAGAGGGTATTGGTTGTGGAAATGGTGGTGACAGTACAAAGTTAACGGTACAAGATGTTTGCATGGAAGAACGTGCTGTTAATGTTTATGAAACAAAAAGGGTAAAAAAAGGAAAGGCACCCATGACAGTAGATGAAGCTGCGCAAGAAGCTGAGAAAAAAAATAAAGTTAATCCAAAAACACAAGTTCAAGAAGACTTGGATGAACAATTAGCAAGAAAGGCCCGGGAAAATGAAGTTGCAAACTTTACAGATACTTTGAAATTGCAAGTGAAGAGAGTAGCTTCAGATGCTATTGTGACAGAACAAGATAAAATACAACAACTAATTGCTTCTGATACAGTTGTGAGGAAAAAGAGTATAGAACTATTAGCAGATGAAAGCATAACTGATGAAGAAAAGTCAGAACTGCTTGAAGATTTTATTAACTTAAAGAGTTATGCAGAATCCTATAATCAGATAACACTGACTATTGGTAAGAATAAAGGTCAAAAGAGAATGAAAAACCCAACAAAGGCACAAGTCATCAGAGAGATGAAGATGTATCTTATGAATCAAGCTGGGTTGGCGGCAGTTCAGTTGAAGGTGAAATCAGATTTAGAAATTGAATCTCTGTATTACAATGCATACAAAAATGCTCGAATGAAAACTCCTATGGACCAACATGAAAGATCACCAAAAAGGCTAAAGGCTACTAAGAAAGCACAACCTGGGAAGGTGGACGCACATACGGAGAGAGTAAAATTATCACAAGAGAAGATGAGCAAAATGTTAGTTAAAGTGCCAGAAATTCTACATTTTGAACCACTTCAATCTAGACATCCAATAATTGACTGGGAGATTTACATAGATAAATTTAGGAAAGTTTGGAAGGTTACTAGATTTGATGGAGAGACAGCAGTGTACAAGAATTTTGAAAATTTGCTGAGAGCTTTTGATAGAGAAGATCTGGATACTTTATGGAGGTTAGTTCAAAATAAGCTTAAAACAAAGAAGAATTCTGATGTGAAAGAGCAAGAGCTTTGGGTTGAATTAAAGAGGTTATATGAACCAGATCCTACGGATGTTCGTTGGGATTTTCCTTTGTTTGAGCTATCTACTGTATGGGAGTTCTATGGTACCTGCAATGTTCATCGTTTGTCGGCGCAAAGTGGAATTGATATATTTATGTTAGCTGAACTAGAATATCCATTAAGTTATGAAGTACTTGCAATGATGATTTCTTTAAAGCTCAAATATGAAGAAAATTCTAAAGTAGCTCAAAATCTAATACAGATGATATATGATCAGTTTGAAAGGAAGAGACACAGTCCCTGGAGAAGAGAATAAGGTGAATTGTTTGGAAGTATCTTCTCATCATCAAAACTTGAATTTAATTCGAGACGTGTGGCGTTCACACAGAATTGATGAGAGGAATTGGAATTCATGTACTGGTGGAAAAGGACTGTGACGTGAATTAAAACAGTGTATATGAATGTGTACCGATTGAATGGGGAAACCCAATGAACCATGGGTGTGATTAATTGCACCAATTTGGAACAATTTGTAGAAAAACCCCAGTTCCGTTACCCAACCCCTTCATTTTGCATCATGTAACATGTGAGCAACTCCTTTGGCTACATGTTTTTATTGTGTACAAATATATTTATACTACATGTATGTTAAACTTTAAAATAGTATTGTTGGTATTTCTGAAATGTTTAAAATGTATGTACTATAACGACATTTTTTATAAGTATTGAAGATTACTAATCTATTTAAAATGTATGTGCTATGAGATATGACAATATGTAATGTTGGAATATTTTGTAAATCTTAATTTTGCTACTATAATGCAATATTATGTTGGTTTGTAAAATTATTTAATTTTCTTTTCCATAGCGTGTTTGCACACAAGGGTAATGTTATTCGAAAATTAAAAGGGGACATAATAGTACTTTGTACTGGTATCAACAATACGTATATGCTATGTTGTACTGCTGAGTTGTCGCCAATATGTATTTTAATTTTGTGATGCTACACTCACGACTTGGTACTGATATTATAACCAGTTCATAAGAGTTACATTAAAACGCATTGTCACTTTAAATATACGTATTCCATTGTTTTATAAGTCATCAATTCTAACAACTTTTTTAAATGTTTATACACAAACAAGTGTGGTTTTTAATTTAAAATTTCATAACAGACAAAAATATAATTCAAGCAAAAATCATTCTATATATTTAGAAGATTGAAAGATATCAAACTTTTAAATATTTTATTCGATATTGATGATAATGGTAAAAGTTTACTAATTTAAAAAACCATAATACTTATCATAATTACAAAAGAAGTTAAAGGATCATCATTATATTCCCAACTTGACTCTTCACATATACACTTTCCAATGTGAAATACGGCTAAACTGTTCGTCTGTCATATCGATTATAAATTTTTATATAAACACCATTTGATGATCATATTTGTAATTTTATTTTAAAAAAACAATCCTAAACTGAAGGTACTGCTGATAAAAAAAAATGTCATTTACAAGGAAAAGAACACTACAAGTTGCAGATATTGAAGACCATCAAGAAGATCAACCAAAGTATGTTAAAATCTTTACACTATGTGTTATCCTACATATTTAGTAACTGAATGTGTTTGATTTTTTTTTGTAGTAAGCAGCCCAAACAGGAAGGAAATGAGGTGTTGTCCAATGAAAACCAATCACCTGCAGAAATATTTCAAGCAGAAGAAACATCTGAAGGTAATTTGTTAACATGATGAAATTAATGGTAAAAACGATATGGTATCTAACAACTGTGTTTGATTTATATTTATTCATTTATTAGAAGTTGAGGATTCTGAAAATGACGATGAAACAGAGACCATAAGTTCTGTTTATGATTGGTTGATTTCTGAACAATTAGCCAAGAGAATGAGAAATTGGCAACGAAAAGAGGAACAAGATGAAAAGGTGAAAAAAGAAAGACAAACTGCTAAGAAACTTTTGGAAGAAGATGGTGGATTTGAGAATGCAGAAGTCAGGAATGAAGAAGTTGATGTTGCTCGAGACGAAGACGACATTGACTCTGAAGACTTTGAAACTTTCACTTACGATGACTTGCATTTGGCATACTCTTTTGCTTCAACACCCTAAATTAGATTAGTAGTTAGATTTGGTTTATATTGGCATGCCACATGTTAGGCACTTTTGGACACATGCCACTACATCATCTTAGTCGCTTTTGTAGATCTAATGAATCAGAAATTGAATAGGGTTGTAAAGTTCATTATCAGGGTTTCATTTTAGCTACTTATGATTTAAGGTATCTTTTATCCATTTTCGAAACGCTTAAATTGAGTATTTCCGATAGTAATAGGAAGTTGCAATCGGTTGCGGTTCCGTCGTTAAGTTCGGTAAATGAGTTTATTGAGGCTAAGAATGAATGTGTGAATATTAGTTTGACTATTGAGAGTTTGAATATGTGCATTAAGGTTATGCCACTATGTTATGTAGAATAGTACTTGGTGAATTTGATCAATACTTTGTGATTAATGTTAACATATAGGTTAAGATTCATACATAAACTAGATGCATTTTTGTTTTGGGATTTATGTTTAAGAATACGATGTAAACACATTAAGCGTTAATAATGTTGACCCGATAATTGAATCCGCTAAAGAATGTGGAATCAAAGTACATCCTAACCTGATAAAACTTTTATTTTGTTACGTTACAATAGCATACTTGATTTTAATGTTTTAATGTCATTACAGAAAACCAATGTTCAAAATAAAAAAATAAAAACACTCTAACTTGATAAAACGTACTGCCAGTGTTGAAGGTACTGCCAGTGTTGAAGGTGTTATTATATATTTAGCAGCCAAATGTATAATGGAAGTTTATATGAATCCTTAACTTAAAAAAAATAAAAAATAAAAACAAATAAAAAAAAAATAGAAAAATAAATCAATAATCCTTTAACTTCTTGAACATGCACAGTTACACAAAAAAGAAATATCATACACATAAAACGGGGTTATCAAGCCAACCTTGATGAGGTTTTACACGGACATAACCATATTGTCTACAAAAGCCATACAATCCTGAAGCATGTAATTATAATCAATTTATCCCAAATTCAATATAAGTCCATAAAACACTACTTAAGTAACAACTGCACTTTAACATACATCAAACACAGCCACCAACGGAATAGGCCCATTAAACAACTGAACTTCAAAAGCCGGATCGACTGTTGTTCCAACCATCTGGAATCTGATCATTTTGTTCATTGGAAACTGGAAATCTTCGGCCAAGGTCCTCCAATTTGTCCTAAAGTTCATATGATCGTTTCTCCATGGCCTATCAGCATGATGCTCAAATTTCATGACTACACGGCGTTCACTGTCCATCCTCCTTAGAAGCGCATGGGTAAATCGATGCAAATTGTTATCAGAAACAAAACCACTTGGTATAGTCTGAAAGCAATTACAACAACTTAATAACTTCAACTCTTTTACTATTAAATAACTATTAAAAATTTCAAACTACATAATGTATATAAAGAGACAACACTTACCATTCTTCCGGAATCGACCACAAACGGGAAAAGCCTTCGGTAGAAAGTATTCTCTTCAGACAAGTGCACTCCATGTTGGAACCAATTACACCCGTGTACCAACCTTACATCTAACGAATATCAACAACAAAGTAAACGTTACATATTCACTAACGAATACAACTGATTCACCATAAACGTTACATATTCACAAACAAATACAACTGATTCACCTCAAATTAACATGTAAAATTGAATATATATTTAAAAAAAACGTAATACTACCTGGCTCATTTGCATCATGCCCTTGAACAAATGCAAGACGTGTGGGGTAATGATGTTCATGTATGAGCTGAAAAACATCATTATCAAACCTCATCAATGCCAATCGCATACCAGTCTTTTTGGTCAACACAACTCGCTCACCAAACATTAGATTTGCACGATGAACAACCGTATTCCAGTGAACATTAAACTGGAAACCAACGCTATCCAAAGTCCCAGGAATAACACTCTGCTCTGCAACTACATATATTTCAAAATCGGAAAATTCAATCACAAAATCATTGCGTTCAACGCCTTGAAGGAACTCCACAGGAAACCACTAATCAAACAAAATTCAAAAGTATTAAAACAAGCTTTATAAATTCCATAAATTTTACATATATACAATTATAACATAACTTTACCGGTGATGAACTTCGATCAACCCCAACTTCAGCAATGCACCTAACCAGCCTGTTCCGTGTATGAATTCTCCCATAACCACCGCTCTCCCGTCCATCTGCATCATACACTGTAACAAAAAAGGTGTCTGCAGCCTCCTTTATGAAATGCAAAGTCCTAATATTCAAATAGCCGCTTTGCTCTATGAAATTATCCCACCTTGCACCAGATATACTCCATTCTTCGCTACCTCTTTTCCGACAAATAAAAACTTTCCTTTTAACCCGATTATTATTAATCAGGTACACATAGTCATTATTGTTGTAGTAGTTAATATGATAGTAATCAGGCAGTACCTATGGTTTTACAAAAAATAAACAAACACATGAACAAAAAAAACTCAAAGAACGTGTATAAAAAGATTATTATGGGAATATAATTCCATAAATACCTACCAATGTTCCCATATTTTCCACATGATTATAATCCGTGATGAATTGTGTTGTCATTGTTCTGCAACCATTCCAAAAACACAAGACATTTAGCAAAGATGAAATCACGAACCAGTGCTTCAAATACACACTCAAATACTATTCTAATAACGAACACCAGTACAACATGTATGAAATAACAGCCAAACAAAACATATGCATCAACCCCACCAAAGGATTAAGATCATTCAAAACAACTAAAATTTACCTTGATCCACAGTAACTCATAACAGACTTCAATTACCTCCTTACTCTGTCTCGATTCCTTTTTATTTCCTTTCTTCTCACTCCCTCGATTCTTCTTCACATGAGCATGAAGCATTTTGTAAAATATCTCTATCTTTAAACATACTTGCCTTTATAAATTCAAACCACTCTTTTATTAGGTATGGTATTGCAAGTAACTTTTCAAGAATGAGAACCAATACCATAACTAAAAAAATGGTATTAATTAATAAAAGCTATTCATGTTTAAGTTGGAGACACTTGTGTGCTTCTTGCGTGAAAGAAGATAAAATGCTTCATATTCATGTGAATAAGAAAGGAGGAAATAGTGATATCAAACGAAAACAAAACATGTTGCACCGGCATGAGCTGAACCAAAATTACTCCCCTCATTTTTCATTTTTATGTAATACCAAACGGAAACAAAAATATACGTATTGTTGATATCAGTACAAAGGACCCTTGTGTCCCCTTTCAATTTCAGAATAACATGACTCTTGCGTTCAAACTTTCTATGAAAAGAAAATTGAATAACTTTACAAACTAACATAATATTGCATTATAGTAGCAGAAATCAAGCTTACAAAATATTCCAACATTACATTTTGTCATATCTCATAGTACATACATTTTAAATAGATTGGTAATATTCAATACTTTTATAAACTTCAACAATTTTCTGTCGGTTTTCTTCTATCACTTTATTACGATCTTCAATCTTCTTCTGATGCATCAATATAATCTCTTCATCTTCTTTGTTTTTTTCTTCAAGCCTTTTTATACGGTTATTATAAAGTTCAATAAGAGTTTTTTCTGTTCCAAATTGACCATACTTACATTTTTTCCAAATAGCTTCGGAGATGCCAAAGATTTGGTATTTTGAAGGCATAGAAGGAGGAGTAGGATCTCTTTCACGTTTTTGTTTCTTTGAATCAGTATTTGAAGATGATGAAGCCATTCTACTTTGAATCCTTTTAACTTAGTACTGTTAAAGTTTTTTAGCAACAATCAAATTCCATCAGTAAGCCACTCTACTTTGAATCCTTTTAACTTAGTACTGTTAAAGCTTCTTAGCAACATTCAACTTCCATCAATACTAATTGTCACGTTAGTACTGCGCTTTTTAACTTAGTACTCTTAAAGCCTTTTAACAACCGAATAACCACTATAAAACCTAACAAACTAATCAACTAATATGCCACACATAAAAAACGATAGAGATCCTCATTATACCAAAATGAAATACAACAAAAAGATTACTATATTTACTTTGTGATATACAAAAGATAATTAAAAATCCAAAAATAAAATGATGCCTACCACAATCTATCAATCACATATAAAAATGACTTAAATGCATAAACAAACCACTTATCATGTATAAAAAATGCCTAATTTCAGGTTTAACTGCCCCACTACAACATTTGGGGTTTTTTAAACTAAGCAAGGTATCCAACATGCAATATTAAAATCTTACAATTAAACATTAAATCTAATTACAACCAGTACTTGATCTGCAAAAAAAACTTATTTTAATTACATTATTATATTATACGTAGTATTAATTAACAACTTAAACCTTAAATCAATAATATACAGAGACACGTAATCTTAAAGTAACTCAATATTCATACCATGTTTATAAATGTTCCAAAAAAAAATACCTTTTATGAACGCAGGTAATTATCGGGTGAAGGTAAGGTGATGCGTGTGTTTGTTTTTTTAACTAACTGGGAGATTAAAGCCCAATATACATTGTCTTATTAAATGGTTACTCAGTATAAATTTAAAGCAACTTTTACCTATTTTGTTAATGCAACACTCTATACATATTTTAAATACATTGAAAAGTAATCATGGCTACTTTGAAGAGAGTAAGAAAATTAAATGCATGAAATGATCAAGGGTAGGCTAACTTTCATGAGTAAGCTATACCACTTGCATGCTACTCAAATACATTTGCCTTAATAAACAAACACAGCCTAATACCATAACAAAATAAAACAATCAATAATTGGTTAAGAATCATCAATACATCGTAACAAAAATTATAAGTTCAATAATGTATTTTTCTTTTTTTTTAAGCATCCACATCGGCGATGTTGACGAAGAAACATGGGAAATCAATTCAACCGCGTATAGTGTCAGTTATGACTCTAACGACGACGATGTAAGCAACTTTATCAACGACGGATCCACTGATTATGAAACAACCAGTGATGATGATAGCGAGGATGAAACATGAACAAATGGAACACGATTTCCCATGTTATCATTTTACATTATTTTAAATAAACATTTAAGTTTTAATTTTTTTAATAAATTAGCCTCATTACTTTTGATATGAGACTTTGCTACTTACGCATGAGATGTTTATAATTTTAACCATTTATATCTTTTCATTTATTTATTTTAAATCCATGGCATAACAATAATATGTTACTAACTTTATACGCGTAATACCATACCGACGGAGTATGTTATAAAATGTAAATTTACCGCCTCTTTCGCTATAAAAAAATATTCCATCGATAATTCACGAATAAACCGTAATGGGAAAAAAAACATCTAACATCTTATAATTATGATATTAAAAAATGCAATAAAACAAACATCCTTAAAAACAACTTTAGAATAACTAAAACCAACCAAATTATAATTACAAGTCATGCCCGCCCATTGGGCGGGCTTTGAAGTCTAGTATATATATATATATATATATATATATATATATATATATATATATAATATATATATATATATATATATATATATATATATATATATATATATATATCCGGATCCGGTGCGGATTGAATTCTAAGTAGTGATGGTGCGGATATTATCACAGTAATTTTTTTTTTTAAAAAGATTCAAAAAAATCTGAAAAAAAATTAAAAAAATAAAGAGAACAACAAATTATTAAGAATCGCTGAAAAAAATTTCAAAAACAATGGTTTTCATGGTTAAGATATTGTGATATTAGCGTCTGATTTTGACTCTTTTTACAAAAGTCAAGATCTGATCGGTCAAGATCTGATCTTGACTTTTGTAAAAAAGTCAAAATCAGATCTTGATATCACATAAACTTTTTTTTATTAAAAATTTTAATATCACAATAACTTTTTTTGATATCACAGAAACTTGTTTTTAATAAAACTATTAATATCACCGTAACTATCATGGGTTTTTAATATCACGGTTCATTTTTACATGTAAAAATGCTTAATTTAACGTTGGTTTTATAATATCACCGTAACTATCATGGGTTTTTAATATCACGGTTCATTTTTACATGTAAGAAAGCTTAATATCATGTTGGTTTTATAATATCACCGTAACTATCATTGGTTTTTAGTATCACGGTTCATTTTTACATGTAAAAAAACTTAATATCACGTTGGTTTTATAATATCACCGTAACTATAATGGGTTTTTAATATCACGGTTCATTTTTACATGTAAAAAAGCTTAATATCACGGTTGGTTTTATAATATCACCGTAACTATCATGACACCCTTTTATAATATCCTTAATATCACGGTAGGACTCATAATCACAAAAAAAAAGTGCTCAGAAAAATTTGAAAAAATTAAAAAATGAAATAAGACAACAATAGTAAGGATCGCTCAAAAGGAAAAAAAAATTAAAAAATAAATAAATAAATAAATAAAAATCATTTGCATGGTCAATTGGTACCGTGAAGGTTGCGTCAGGTCTTGACTTTTTTACAAAATGAAAAATCCGCACGTGATATTAAAAAAATTAAAGAAAAGTTGTTTTACATGTAAAAAGTAACTGTGTTATTAATAATTTTACTTAAAAAGTTACTTTGATATTATTAAAAAACTTAATATCACTGCTTTTTTAATTATGATATTTAAAAAAGTTATGGTGATATTAAAAAATTTTAACTTTGATATTAAAAAATCATTATAGTTACGGTGATATTAACAAAATCCATAATATCATTATACCTTTTAACCATGAAAACCTTTTTTTTAACTCTTTTTCAATGATTCTTAATAATTTGTTGTCCTCTTTCTTTTTTTAATTTTTTCAGATTTGTTTGAATTTTTTTTTTTTTTTTTTGAATGTTACTGTGATATTATCCGCACCATCCCTACTTAATTTTTTCAGATTTGTTTGAATTTTTTTTGAATATAGCTCCCCTCTATCATTTCATTAGACTGTGTAGTTGCTATGCGATAAACCGTAAATTGTTGTATTCAATGCTAAAAATGCATGGTTTGGGTTATCATTGATCTCAAATACGTGAAATTTTTTTAGCTATAAATGGAAAGGGTGAAATGTATCTAGCAGATTGAAACTCACTGAAAGCTGTATTCTAATACGATAGCTATTGTAATCACACTTGGTACACTGATAGTTTATAAATTTACTAATTGGACCAAAAACCGGTACCGATCAACTTGTCTTGAACCATAGTTGTCTTGCCTTTTATCCAACCTGTTTTGCCCCTCTTAGTCTAAAATGTTCACTTGAGATGATCTTTCATATATTTATAAGGTTTCTACGCATTCATAATATATATTGTTATATTCTGGTATCACCTAATAATTTATATCATTATTCTCCTAGCAGGTATTGAGCCGTTTGTTGTACAAGATGCATAATGCTGAGAAAATTGTTCAAAAACGAATTGTATTGGCTCTTGCTCATTTCTGTTCACCTGACGATCAGGAAGCAATATTTATTGATAATAATGGTACTCCAAACAACTTGTTCTTTGTTAGGTTTGACTGGCAAACTACACATATCACTTATACAGGAGCCTGATATGTTGTGCTGTTCGTTTAATATAAACTTTGTAGGACTTGATCTACTTTTGGAGCTTATACAATCAGTTCACTCAAAGCATCAAGGAGATGGGTGTGCGGCTTTGTGTAGATTGGCTGAAAAAGCTACATCAGTTTCTCCTGTTGATGCAGGACCATCATCTCCAATATCCCAGGTTAGGCTTTTTAGTCTTCTAATTATTGAAATTGCTTGGGCATTTTCATTTTATTGTTGATCAAAGATTAGTTTTTGAAATTGCTTTGCACGCGTGTACTGAGTTTGACCACATTTACAATTTACAACACACTTAAGAAAGTGTGTTATCAGTTAAATCAATGAGCTTCGATTCTTTTAAACATCTAAGCCAGCATTGTGACAAATAATGATTATAAAGTGCAGGTTCTAGAACAATATTTTACTTGCTATTTCATGTGTTTTGACCATGAAAGGGTATGTTTGGTAAAACTAGCTGTAAGCTGATAGATATAAAATGTAAAATGACATAAAAGGACACAAATATATAATTAAAAGCAAATATAAAATATCTATACAAAATTACACTAATATTATTTTACGATCTTGCAAGCCTTAAATTTTTTGTTACTAATATAATTTCTTTTGAAAGAGTAAGCTTACACTAATATTTTGAAATAATATGTTTTATATAATATTTTTTATAATACTAGTAATTATCTAAGGAGTATAACTTCATAAATTGTTTTAAGCATGAAGTCATTGAACCGAACAAAAAGTTAAAAAGAAAGAATGTTGAAGTTTGTGATGAATTAAAGTTGAAAAGAAAAGAAAATGATAATTTTTCTATTTGGCACCAAAAGTTGAAAGTTTAGAGTTAAGGGTACAAATGTAAATTACCATTCAATAGCTCCACAAATTTTAAACAGCTGATCTTATGAGCGTTTCATTTTCGAGCTTTTTTGAATATATTAGAAGCTCCAACTATCCTAACCAAACAGGGCTTTTTTTTAACCAAGAACTTTTTTTTCAAAATAAAAAGCTAACATCTCCTAAAAAGCTCTAAAAAAAGTTGTTGCCAAACAGGCCCAAAGGCTTGTGGTTTAAAATGGAGTAGTAAAAGTTGAGCAAACTACTGACAAGTGTTTAATGTATTTTTCACTCTTTTCTGATATGCAACATACTTACCATAATATGCATATTGTTCCATAAATGGTAAATGCATGGTAAGTATGTTTGCATCAATTGGTCAGAAAAAACGTTGCGTATATTGGTATTATCTTTCCAATCTTCTTGCATGATATAATCTTTTTAAGCAGCAGTCCACCTGAAGTAAAAACTCTTGTTGCAGGTCTACTTGGGTGAGGAGTATGTGAACAACCCTATGGTTTCTGACGTAACTTTCATCGTTGAAGGTGGAAAACTTTTTTCAACTGAAAAGAATATTTTGTGGCATTGTATTGAATGTCGTGGTTGATATTTTGAATTTTCTTTGAATCAGGAAAACGGTTCTATGCTCACAGAATTGTTCTGCTTGCTTCTTCTGATGCATTTCGGGCCATGTTTGATGGTGGTTACAAGGTTAGTAGCAATGAACTTATATGGAACTGCATAATAACATCAGCTTCCTTTTCTTTCATTCAATCATTTTTTCTTTGACATATTGAACAATGCGCTGTTAGGAAAGAGATGCTAAATATGTCCAAATCCCAAATATCAGTTGGGAGACATTTGAGTTGATGATGAGGTACGTGTCTCATTTTGTGTTTACCTGATGGATGGTTTTCTTGATATATTTCGTGCAGTTGGCATTCGACACGTTTACATAATGTCTTGTTATTTGACATACCCATTTTACGCCTAAAATATACTGTCACAGGTTTATATATACTGGATCGGTAGAGGTAAATATGGGAATAACCAAGGATCTTCTAAAGGCTGCTGATCAATATCTTCTAGATGGACTGAAGCGACTTTGTGAGTACTGATGAGTGTGTAAATACTCATCATTTTATACCCATAATAGACACTAAAATGACCTAAAACACTGAATTATACTGCAGATATCCTTGTGATGAGTGTCTAAATACTCATCATTTTTACCTAATCTGAACTGCCAAAACATCCAAAAACACTCAGAAATGCATCATAATACTGAAATTATCACAAAATTGTGTTTTATATGTTTCAGATGCAAAATGTTTAAAAACAGTTGAAAAACGAACAAAGTTTACATAATTGGCAGTTTCAGTCCCTCAGCTTTCAAAAGTTGTCAAAACTAGTCCCTGAAGGTTTTAAATAAATGAAAAGTCAACTTAAGTCCTTGGGAAACCAAAAATGTTCACAAATGGTCCCTAGATAAAAGTTTACACAACTTGGCAACTTTTACCCCTCAAGTATCAAAATTGGCAAAAATGGTCCCTGGGTATTATAAAACTTGAAATTTCACAAAATACCCTTGTACTATTCATGAAAATACAATTTGGAACAATTTTAATAACTTTTGGGAATTTACAAAACAAACCCCTTTAAAATCCAAAATTACATAAAAGGTCCTTAAAGTTTTTAAAATGCTAAAAAATACAACTTTGGTCCTTGTGTAATTATTTTATTGGCAGGTTTAGTCCTTGAAAGGAGTTTGGAAACTTTACACTTCAAGCCCCTCAACTATTCAGCAATTACAAGTTTGGTCCCTATGTTTAATTCTACCAAATCCGGATCCAAACTAATACATTAAACCCAACACCAAAAATAAATAAACCAACCCATCCCATTTACCCCACAAACCCAACCCAATCCTTATTATTTACCCAACCCAGTTATCAGACCAAGCCCAAAATGCAATAAGCCCAACCCCAACCCTTTGTTTGACTGAGTTTAACAACTCAGTCAAACAAAGTCAAAACCATCTTCCTTATACCACCATCCCGCCAAACCAGTTACTCACCCCCCACCTCACCAAAACCACTAACCACCTCACCCCCCCTCCTCCTACAAGTTACCTAACATGCCAAATGCAATTAATGCATCCCTCCCACTCCCCACTAGCAAAATCAGAGATAAACTCCAATTTCCTTATTTCCCGCCAAAATTACAAGTGTACGAAGGAGATGAAATTGGAGCAATTGAATGATGGGGATTTGTTCAGGATGTCGACCAAGGATTATCCCACTTAATTTATGTATATATAGATAACAATGTAGCTGATATAAAGCAAGTAGTTAATTATTAGCATAATTCGTATTTTACTTTCCAGTAGTGTAAATTGTAATTTTCAAGTTCAATCAATCAATACAAGATAATTTTAGTGTATTCTTTGTTGTTTCTTTGATTATTATCAGTAGTTGATAATTATACCAAGTGTTCTGATTTTAAATTGTACTGAGAATTAGAAACTTAATAAGTAGTGTATGAAATAGCTTCTTAGCTGTTTTTAATAGCTTATATAAGCTTTACATAGCTTATTATAAGTTTATTATAGCATAAAATAGTTCTGAATTTCAAGATATGGAAAAGTCAACTTTGGTCAACAATAAGCTCAAATAAGCTATTCTGGGTATAAGCTATTCAGGAAGGGTTTCTCTGGGTATTTCTAGCTTGTATGAACAAGCTAGTGTGTTCTTAGTTCTCAGTTCTCAGTTCCATAGCTCAACTCAGTTGTAAGCTTTTCTCAATTTTTGGCATAATTTATCTAAACACTGTACTAGTGCTTATTTTCCACTGATCATTGTTCTTATAAGCTACTTGTTAGTTTCTAAGTGTATTTGCTCAGCTTGTCAGTAGTTTAAATAACTTTTCATTATATTGCTTAAAAAACTCTAAAAAGCCAAAAATAATCATATCTAGTATTGCTTAATATTTCGCTTATTTCTGTGATAAAAGTTGTTCCTCAGTGTTCATATAAGTTATTAGATCAATAATAATCAGGATTTTAGTTTAAAATTTTGGATTTCCTTTGTAAATCCAAAACAGACACACCCTTAAGGAGTGTTTGGATTTAACTTGTCATTAGGTTAAAGCATCTATTACTGTACATCTGCCTTATTCCCAACTTTGAACCAACTTATTGTAGCCATAAAAAGCTGTTTTCAAAGTCTCTAAAGCATATTAGATAGAAAATCAGTTTTTCCTGTGGGTGTGTGATTTTCAGTCCATAACTAGGCCAATTAAGCCATTGTGAGCCACAAGCTCATTTTGGTCTTTTTATTAGCTCAACTGAGTTCCATTTAGATCATTTAGAGTAAACAAGTGAGTGGTTCAAGTCCCCTTTGGGTGTGCACAATTCTGTGCACTTCTGTGCAACACAGACACATCAGCAGACCTGGTTGTTTAGGTTGCTGATCTAGGCATCAATTGGACCTCAATTGGCTAGCTTGTGATAGGGCTTTTAGGTTTTCTAGATAGCTCATAAGCCAAGCTAACTTTTGCCCCCATAAAATGGCATCTCAGTAGCTTATTTAATTGCTTAATCTTGCCTGCAAGTTTGCCTGATTTCTGAGTTTCTGTCTTGGAATCCACTAGCAGCCAAGTGCTTAACTTGCTCAATCCTTGTGCTTATTGTGTATTTTCAGTTGTTTCAAGCTTATTTAAGTATATTAAGCCTATCCTGATCATTTGGTTAAGTTTAGTGCTTATTTGCTTATTTTTGGCTTATTAGCCAACTGCTTATTAGCCCAAATCTGCTTATTGGGCCTAGTCAACATTTGATTTTATTTTTCTTATCTTTCTAATATTATTTTAGAATTATCTGTAAATTTTCATAATTTTCTGATCAGTTTTAATATTTTTAATCATTTTAATTAGTTTTTAATAGTATTTAAATCATAATAAATAGAAAAAGAATCAGAAAAATATAAATCCAATTTTCATAATTTTCTTTTGTCATTTTTAATCTAGGAAAAATATAAAAATATTTTTAGACCTTAAGAAAAACCAAAAATAGAAATAAAGTGATAGCTTCTATTTAATAGAATTTATCTTTTTAAATTTTAATTAAGTAATTTTCATTTTTATAATTTTCTTAGCTTTTATTTACTTAGTAATATTTTTAGAAAAAGTTTTAGATTTTTCTTTGTCCATTTAGTATTTTTTATAATTTTAAATAGTTTAATTAATAATTAAATAATAAATAATTAATAATAATTAAATAAAAAGTGTAGAAAAATATAATTTAAGTTTTTTAATAAGTTTTAAGTAATTTTACATTTTTAGGTTTTAAATTTCATAAATTTCAGTTTTTGTCCCATTTCAGCTTTTTCGTTACGCGTTTGTAATTTATTTATTCGCGTTTAATTTTATTGTGCATATCTGTTTTCATTTGTTATTTAAAATTGTTAAATAAAGCAAAATCCAAAAATATCTGAATCATCAATCACTTTAATCCTAGCTTTGCACAGTTTTCCATTCACATCTCGTTGGGAAACGATCCGGGTGATCACTTGCCTGGTTTCACACACTACACACGAGCATCCTGTTCTGAGACTGCATTTGTTTAAATATTAGTGTTGTTTCGGGGCGGATCAATTTTTGGCGCCGCTGCCGGGGAGGTGTGCTGCGACAGTTGTGTAAGTTTTAGCGATTAGTGATTTGAGACCCTTCTATCAGAAGTTCCTATTTCCCAAAAACAATATAAAATACAAAAATATTTTTCTTTTCTTTTCTATATATATATTATTATTATTATCATATAAAAAATAAAAACACAAAAAAAATTTCCGTTTTCTTTGTTAATAATAAATAACAATAAAAAATTACCATCGAGAACCAAGACAGAGTACTACCTAACTGGGGGTACGGCCATAATAAGTTCCCAAACATCAGATTTAAAACTTGCCTTTGTATCACTTGCGAATATCGGCTCACCTTTAATTGATAAACAAACTCTAACGGAGGTTCTAGGATAGTCTGACATTAAATTGTCGGACTGAAAGAAGCGGGTTTTTAAGGAGCGTAATTGCCCACCTTTGCTTCTCCGCCACTCTGTGCGTTTATCTTTTAGAGAGCTACCGTACGCTTGCTGATTATTGGTTTAAGTTCACTTGTGTTTTGCTTATGTCTTGTTTTAATTGAATATTTTACCTAGTGCATGCGCACTCGTTCTTCCACGTCATCAAGCCCTTTACGTGAACTCGTAGAAATTCCGAGAAGACGTAATCGTAGACGTGCTGCCCAAATAGTCGAACCCGAGATTCGTACTGTTCCCACTGAAAATATGGCAGACGAACGCACCATGGCTGAAATGCTCCAGGCACCCACCGAGGGTTATGGAGATGCCATTGTTTTACCAGCCATCGATTCTGATCATTTTGAACTGAAAACACATTTGATTCAGCTCGTGTCCACAAACCAATTTCACGGGTTTGAACGAGAGGATCCTTATGCACACATTCGTTGGTTCAACAAACTGACCTCTACAATCAATTACAAAAATGTGCCGCAAACAGTGATCAAATTGATGCTATTTCCATTCTCACTTGAGGGGGCAGCCCGAATTTGGCTGGATAAAGAACCCCCTCGATCCATTGAAACCTGGGAAGATCTCGTTAAGAAATTTGTAAATTATTTCTTCCCTCCATCAAAGACGACTAACCTAAAAAATGAAATTGCTGGTTTTCGTCAAGGTTTCGATGAAAATTTCGGAGAGGCATGGGACAGATTTAAAGATCTCCTAAGAAAATGCCCACATCACGATTTCAATGTGTTACAACAGATAAATACGTTTTATAATGGGTTGACCCAAAACGATCAAGATGCACTTAATGCAGCCTCCGGTGGCAATATCTTGAATCGTAAACCTAGAGAGGTGGTCGAAATTTGTGAAAATAAATCAAAAGTTCCTATTTCTAGAAACAAAGTGAATGTTCCTGCCACTCCTCCTGCTTCTTCTTCATCCGGTAACTCCTCAGAGTTAGCCTTTTTAACGGATTCAATGCGTTGTATGATGAAAGAAATGAAAGAATTAAAAAGTGAAGTTCATAAACCGGAACAAATCAAAGCAATAAACAAAGTGTGTGAAACTTGTGGTGGCCCACATGCGTATTTTGATTGTCAAGCAACCGATGCTTCTCTTTACCCAGCTCCCGTAGCTGTAGTAAACCAAAATCAGTACCGTCCGCATGCTGAGACTCAGTACCGAGCACCGAATGCTATGGTCCCACCTGGTTTTCCACCCGTGCCAAATCATAATAATCAAAATCGCTTTGTTCAAAATCAGGGACAAAATTTCCACAATTCCCAAAATTTCAATCAAAACCGAGGTCAGAATCAGGGTAATTTTAACCGTGGTCCAAATTTTAATCAAAACCAAGGTTCAAACCGAAATCAGACGTCCTCAGATGAGTTGCTTATGCAATTCATGAAAACCCAAGAGGAAACAAATAAGACACAACGTGAGACAAACCAGTTATTGGTTGCCCAATTAAACCAGATCAAAAAGTCTTTAACTGATATACCTTCTACCTCGGGAGGTCTCCCAAGTAACACTGTTGTCAACCCTAGGGGTGAACTCAAAGCTGTCAGTACACGTAGTGGTAAATCTCATGTCGAATTCAAGGTGATAAAGGATCCGGTACTTCCCACTAACAATGGAAGTGCTAAATTCGTCCAACCTTCGGTCATCCAACCTTCTGTCATCCAAAAATCTACACCCACAATTGCTCCTCAGCCGTCTAGAATCGATCCTACTCTTTCACGATTTACGGTTAAAAGTTTGTCAACCAAACTTAGTGAGCAAAGATCAGCCAGATATTATTCCGAAATGCTCAATGCTGTTCCTGTCAGTGTACTTGATGACAGTGATGATGATGAAGATACCACTTTCGTCAAAGCTATCACCACTCGGAGTGGTGCTTCTTATGAGGGGCCAGCTGGCCCTATTCCTCCTCCGTTGTTTGAAATGGAAAAAGAGACGGAGGATACAACGGACAAAGTGCAAATTCCAATCCCACAAAGTACAGCACATGTCTATCCTCCGGTAGTCCCGAAAAAATCCAAACCAGGAGTTGTCTTTGAATCTGTAGAGACTCCTGAAGTCATTGCTCCTAAATCCAAACCTCACATTCCTTACCCATCGCGCTTAAATGAGCAAAAGCTCCGTGAGAAGGCTAGTCAACAAAACGATAAATTCTATCAAATCTTTAAAGAATTACACTTTGACATAAGCTTTGCGGATGCTACTATTCTGATGCCCAAATTTGCAGCAGCAATCAAACACTTGTTAAGCAACAAGGAAAAACTGATTGAAATGGCTAAAACTCCAGTAAATGAGAACTGCTCAGCGGTTATCTTGAAAAAGCTTCCGGAGAAGCTTGGAGATCCTGGAAAGTTTCTACTACCTTGTGTCTTTCCAGGAATGGTTGAATGTTATGCCTTAGCAGATCTAGGTGCAAGCATCAACCTGATGCCTCATTCAGTATGGAAGAAACTCTCTCTTCCAGCTCTTACTCCTACCTGCATGACTCTTGAGCTTGCAGATCGAACCATAACTCATCCCTGCGGCATTGCCGAAGATGTATTTGTGAAAATAGGAAAGTTCCATTTTCCAGCTGACTTTGTGGTTGTTGATTTCGATGCAGACCAAAAAGTTCCTCTGATTCTTGGAAGAGGATTCCTAAAAACGGGCCATGCTCTTATTGATGTATTTAAGCATGAAATCACCTTGCGTGTGGATAAGGAAGCTGTTACCTTTAATCATGATCAAACTTCAAAGTACTCCTCTAATTTTGATTCTGATTCGGTTAACCGAATCGATGTCATTGACATTACTTCAAAGGAATACTCTCAAGAAAATCTTGGTTATTTTCATAATTCTGTGAGTGGGGAACCCACCACATCTTCTCAACATATCATAGCAGACTCTTCCCCTTCTCTCACTTCGGTTGAGGGAAGTGATCCCTTTTGGGATGAAGTCGATACTTTTCTCGCTGTAGATAGTTCACTTCCGTATGAGGTTGATGATGACTATCTTGATCCAGAGGGGGATATTCTTTTTCTAGAAAATTTGTTAAACGAAGATTCATTTTCCCCTCTTCCACCAAAACAACTTCATAAGAAGGAAATCAAGTCAGTTGAAAAAACTGATAAAATTCCTGAGATCAAGTTTAAGGACTTGCCTCCTCCACTTGCAATTCTTGAGGAGGAAGTTCTTATCTTAATTGCTGTTCAGATCTCTCTTCTTCCCTTCACCTACCCGGTGATTTCCCCTATCCTTCACTCATTCGGGAGTGAGGATGTTACTTTTGACCCCGGCATTGTCCATCTAACATTGGTTTAAATGCCGGATTTTCTGGTCTCTTACTTCCCCATAAACTTTTAAATTGCTTTTTCTTCCAAGCTGTTCAGGAGCCCTTTGTTACAGTTAACCGTTCACAAGCGGTTAGCTTGCGTGATAAACCTGACTGTTTGGGAGGAATCAGCTCAATTCGGGGTCGAGTCAAGCTAGCGACTCGGTGATCAAAAACAGTAGCAAAATATGGGTTTTCACCCATGTCTCACCCTAGTGTGGGGGAGATGCCCCACATGTTGTATATATCTCAAAAAAAAAAAAAAAAAAAAAAAAAAAAAAAAAAAAAAAAAAAAAAAAAGGGAGGAATTTGCATGCCTTAACGGCTTAAATGCAAATTAAACAAAAATAAAATAAATAACTATATGAAATAAAAGGCTATTAGTATTTCCCTTTCACGTTCTAAGTGTTGGTTTAACAACCGGTTCTTTGAATATTGAGGGCAATATTCAGTTCTAAGTGTGGGGGGAATTCTTGCGAATTTAACCAAATGTACCATCTAGTACCCCCATTTTAGCCAAAATTTTAAAATTTTTTCTCACTTAGAACGCAAAAAAATGGTTATCAGTCCGCCATGTCTAACCCACATAAGGATTGGCTAATCCGAGAGCAAACGGCTCTTGGTAAAGATATATCAAATCCGTTGATGGCTTGCAATTTGCCGAAAATTGTATGGTATTCGACTCACCATATCTTCATAAGTGAAGAGTTGGCTAGCCCGCAAGATTATGGCTTGTGGTTAAGGCAGTGAAAATCCATGATTGGTAATCAGCTCACCAAAGATAATAGTAATAATTTATCTAAGAGTTGGCTAGTCCAGAAGCAAACGGCTTTTGGTAAAGACAAATCAAAACCGTTGACAGCTTGTGGTTTGCTCAAAATCACTTGGTTATCATTGTACCAAAGTTCTTACTTGAACTGAAACAATTGGCTACTCCAAAAGTAATAGCTTTTGGTAAAGAGTCTTTCAAATCCATTAAATCTTCATAAAATATTGCTAGGGACTAGCAATAGTTTAGTGTGGGGGATTGATGAGTGTCTAAATACTCATCATTTTTACCTAATCTGAACTGCCAAAACATCCAAAAACACTCAGAAATGCATCATAATACTGAAATTATCACAAAATTGTGTTTTATATGTTTCAGATGCAAAATGTTTAAAAACAGTTGAAAAACGAACAAAGTTTGCATAATTGGCAGTTTCAGTCCCTCAGCTTTCAAAAGTTGTCAAAACTAGTCCCTGAAGGTTTTAAATAAATGAAAAGTCAACTTAAGTCCTTGGGAAACCAAAAATGTTCACAAATGGTCCCTAGATAAAAGTTTACACAACTTGGCAACTTTTACCCCTCAAGTATCAAAATTGGCAAAAATGGTCCCTGGGTATTATAAAACTTGAAATTTCACAAAATACCCTTGTACTATTCATGAAAATACAATTTGGAACAATTTTAATAACTTTTGGGAATTTACAAAACAAACCCCTTTAAAATCCAAAATTACATAAAAGGTCCTTAAAGTTTTTAAAATGCTAAAAAATACAACTTTGGTCCTTGTGTAATTATTTTATTGGCAGGTTTAGTCCTTGAAAGGAGTTTGGAAACTTTACACTTCAAGCCCCTCAACTATTCAGCAATTACAAGTTTGGTCCCTATGTTTAATTCTACCAAATCCGGATCCAAACTAATACATTAAACCCAACACCAAAAATAAATAAACCAACCCATCCCATTTACACCACAAACCCAACCCAATCCTTATTATTTACCCAACCCAGTTATCAGACCAAGCCCAAAATGCAATAAGCCCAACCCCAACCCTTTGTTTGACTGAGTTTAACAACTCAGTCAAACAAAGTCAAAACCATCTTCCTTATACCACCATCCCGCCAAACCAGTTACTCACCCCCCACCTCACCAAAACCACTAACCACCTCACCCCCCCTCCTACAAGTTACCTAACATGCCAAATGCAATTAATGCATCCCTCCCACTCCCCACTAGCAAAATCAGAGATAAACTCCAATTTCCTTATTTCCCGCCAAAATTACAAGTGTACGAAGGAGATGAAATTGGAGCAATTGAATGATGGGGATTTGTTCAGGATGTCGACCAAGGATTATCCCACTTAATTTATGTATATATAGATAACAATGTAGCTGATATAAAGTAAGTAGTTAATTATTAGCATAATTCGTATTTTACTTTCCAGTAGTGTAAATTGTAATTTTCAAGTTCAATCAATCAATACAAGATAATTTTAGTGTATTCTTTGTTGTTTCTTTGATTATTATCAGTAGTTGATAATTATACCAAGTGTTCTGATTTTAAATTGTACTGAGAATTAGAAACTTAATAAGTAGTGTATGAAATAGCTTCTTAGCTGTTTTTAATAGCTTATATAAGCTTTACATAGCTTATTATAAGTTTATTATAGCATAAAATAGTTCTGAATTTCAAGATATGGAAAAGTCAACTTTGGTCAACAATAAGCTCAAATAAGCTATTCTGGGTATAAGCTATTCAGAAAGGGTTTCTCTGGGTATTTCTAGCTTGTATGAACAAGCTAGTGTGTTCTTAGTTCTCAGTTCTCAGTTCCATAGCTCAACTCAGTTGTAAGCTTTTCTCAATTTTTGGCATAATTTATCTAAACACTGTACTAGTGCTTATTTTCCACTGATCATTGTTCTTATAAGCTACTTGTTAGTTTCTAAGTGTATTTGCTCAGCTTGTCAGTAGTTTAAATAACTTTTCATTATATTGCTTAAAAAACTCTAAAAAGCCAAAAATAATCATATCTAGTATTGCTTAATATTTCGCTTATTTCTGTGATAAAAGTTGTTCCTCAGTGTTCATATAAGTTATTAGATCAATAATAATCAGGATTTTAGTTTAAAATTTTGGATTTCCTTTGTAAATCCAAAACAGACACACCCTTAAGGAGTGTTTGGATTTAACTTGTCATTAGGTTAAAGCATCTATTACTGTACATCTGCCTTATTCCCAACTTTGAACCAACTTATTGTAGCCATAAAAAGCTGTTTTCAAAGTCTCTAAAGCATATTAGATAGAAAATCAGTTTTTCCTGTGGGTGTGTGATTTTCAGTCCATAACTAGGCCAATTAAGCTATTGTGAGCCACAAGCTCATTTTGGTCTTTTTATTAGCTCAACTGAGTTCCATTTAGATCATTTAGAGTAAACAAGTGAGTGGTTCAAGTCCCCTTTGGGTGTGCACAATTCTGTGCACTTCTGTGCAACACAGACACATCAGCAGACCTGGTTGTTTAGGTTGCTGATCTAGGCATCAATTGGACCTCAATTGGCTAGCTTGTGATAGGGCTTTTAGGTTTTCTAGATAGCTCATAAGCCAAGCTAACTTTTGCCCCCATAAAATGGCACCTCAGTAGCTTATTTAATTGCTTAATCTTGCCTGCAAGTTTGCCTGATTTCTGAGTTTCTGTCTTGGAATCCACTAGCAGCCAAGTGCTTAACTTGCTCAATCCTTGTGCTTATTGTGTATTTTCAGTTGTTTCAAGCTTATTTAAGTATATTAAGCCTGTCCTGATCATTTGGTTAAGTTTAGTGCTTATTTGCTTATTTTTGGCTTATTAGCCAACTGCTTATTAGCCCAAATCTGCTTATTGGGCCTAGTCAACATTTGATTTTATTTTTCTTATCTTTCTAATATTATTTTAGAATTATCTGTAAATTTTCATAATTTTCTGATTAGTTTTAATATTTTTAATCATTTTAATTAGTTTTTAATAGTATTTAAATCATAATAAATAGAAAAAGAATCAGAAAAATATAAATCCAATTTTCATAATTTTCTTTTGTCATTTTTAATCTAGGAAAAATATAAAAATATTTTTAGACCTTAAGAAAAACCAAAAATAGAAATAAAGTGATAGCTTCTATTTAATAGAATTTATCTTTTTAAATTTTAATTAAGTAATTTTCATTTTTATAATTTTCTTAGCTTTTATTTACTTAGTAATATTTTTAGAAAAAGTTTTAGATTTTTCTTTGTCCATTTAGTATTTTTTATAATTTTAAATAGTTTAATTAATAATTAAATAATAAATAATTAATAATAATTAAATAAAAAGTGTAGAAAAATATAATTTAAGTTTTTTAATAAGTTTTAAGTAATTTTACATTTTTAGGTTTTAAATTTCATAAATTTCAGTTTTTGTCCCATTTCAGCTTTTTCGTTACGCGTTTGTAATTTATTTATTCGCGTTTAATTTTATTGTGCATATCTGTTTTCATTTGTTATTTAAAATTGTTAAATAAAGCAAAATCCAAAAATATCTGAATCATCAATCACTTTAATCCTAGCTTTGCACAGTTTTTCATTCACATCTCGTTGGGAAACGATCCGGGTGATCACTTGCCTGGTTTCACACACTACACACGAGCATCATGTTCTGAGACTGCATTTGTTTAAATATTAGTGTTGTTTCGGGGCGGATCACCTTGGTTTGTGTTTTATGTGTCTCAGGTACTGAAGGATTGAAAACAGAATGAAAACGAGCATTTTTGGATCGACTCGACAACAATTGTACATTTGATCAAGTGAAGACGAAAGTCAAAGACAGAGTCAAAGTCAACCCCCAAAATACCAAAATGACACAAATGGCCCTTGGATTAATTTTTCAGAATTTGGCATTAATGGTCCTTGGATTTTCAGAATATGACAACAATGGTCCCTAAGGTTTAATCCACTATCAAATCCTATCCTAAAAATAAACCCAGCCAAATTAACTAAACCCAGTTACCAACCAAGCCCAATTTCCCAAGCCCAACAAAATAACCCATGACCCGGCCTGTTCTTTCCTTTTAGTTAGCCAAAAGGTTTGACTTTGGTCAAACCTTTCTTCTATACCATCAAACGCGCCAAAAACCATACCAGAAACCACCACATATCTCAGCAGACCCTAGCCATCACCCCTTTTTATCAGCTTATTTATAAGCTGATATTAAGTTTATAAGCCCTGATTTTTGTTTTAAGATAAGTTCATAGCGTGAACTTCATCTGTTTTTACTTTCCAGACCATAGCTTCTAGCTTTTCATAGCTTTTACATAGCTTAAAATACCTCAGTCACCCATAAGCAGCCTGCAAAAACAGACCCCTTAAGTCACTTAGCTTATTTGAGCTTAACAGCTTATCCACCTAGCTTTTTCCAAACTTTTTAGCTTAATTACACCTATCTCAGTCCCTAGTAACTTATTCCAATAGATTTTAGCTTATTATACTAGCTTATAGCTTATTTGAGAAATCCTAGTCCTAAATAGCCTAAATAGCAAACTGATAAGCTATTAGAGCTTATTCCAGCTTATTCAGAAAGATATAAAAATAAGTCCTTTACAAAAGTTGTCTATATTTAGCTTATTATTAAGTTTGTAAAAGAAAAAGTCAAAAAAATAAAATAAAAAGCAAAAAGGTCAGGACTGGGATTCGAACCCTGGTCATTCACATCACAAAGCCTCACACAACACACACATTAACCAACTGCCCTAGGGTCTTGTTCTGGTTAAGACTCTCACCCAGTTCCTTTTAACCCATTTTTCAATCCCTATAGCTTATTTCTAGTTTGCTTATTAACTGCTTATTCAGAAAAGCAGTTAGCCCACTTTTATTTTTCATAGGTTTTAATTATCATTAAGTAATTTCCTGGAATTTTTCATAATTTTCCAAGTTCATTTAGTATTTTTAATTAATTTTTCTTTTACATTTAGTTTTTAAATCATAATAAAAAATATAAAACTCAGAAAAATATAAATCTTTTTTCTAAAATTTTCTTTTGTTATTTATAACTTAGGAAAAATAATTTGGAACTTGTAGGATTTGTTTTTATAGATTTCACTTTTTAATCCCGTTTTAGAATTCCCGTAACGCGTTTTTAATATAATTTGTTAATCTTAATTTTATTTTGAGAATTTGTTTCTCATTATTTAATTAGAATATAAATACAAGCAAAATTCCATATTCCAAATATCTGTCACTCTAATCTAAACCTCAAACGATTGCCCATTCACACCTCGTTGGGACACGACCCGGGTAATCACTTACCTGGTATCACACACATATCACAAACGTGAGTTTTTACAAGTTAGCCTTTTTTCTAAAGGGTTAATTTGTCTTTATTCACGCATATCCGTCTGATATTATTTATATACACACTTTAGCACGGATCAAATTTTGGCGCCGCTGCCGGGGAGGTTGTGTTGCGACAATATTGTTTAAAGTTTAAACGATTAGTGACTTGAGATCCTTCTTTCAGAAGTTTCCTCTTTCATAAACCCATATAAAATACAAAAATATTTTTCTTTTCTTTTATATATATAATATCATATAAAAATAAAAACCCAAAAACATTTTCTGTTTTATTGTAAAATAAAAGATAAAAGAAAAATCAAAATAATATTCCTCAACTTGGGTATTATCATAATAAGTTCCCAAACATCAGATTAAAATTTGCCTTTGTGTCGCTTGCGAATTCGGCTCACCTTTGATTGATAAACAAACTCTAACGGAGGTTTCAGGAGGTTTGACATTAAATTGTCGAACCGAAAGGAGCGGGTTTTTAAGGAGCATTTATTGCCCACCTTTGCTTCTCCGCCACTCTGTGTGTTTTTCAGTCAGAGAGCTACCATACGCTTGTTGATTTAAGGTTTAAGTTCCTTGGGTTTTGCTTCGATCTTGATTTAATTGAATTATTTTATTTAGTGCATGCGCACTCGTTCTTCTACGTCGACAAGTCCTTTACGTGAACTCGTAGATATTCCGAGAAGACGTCATCGTAGACGTATTGCCCGAATAGTCGAACCCGAGATTCGTACTGTTCCCATTGATAATATGGCAGACAATCGAACAATGGCGGAGATGCTCCAAGCACCCACCGAGGGTTACGGAGATGCCATCGTTTTACCACCAATCGACTCTGATCATTTTGAATTGAAAACGCATTTGATTCAACTCGTGTCTACAAACCAATTCCACGGGTTTGAACGAGAATATCCGTATGCACACATCCGTTGGTTCAACAAATTGACCTCTACTATCAATTACAAGGATGTGCCGCAAAAAGTTATCAAATTGATGCTATTTCCGTTTTCACTCGAAGGGGCAGCCCGGATTTGGCTGGACAAAGAACCCCCTCGATCCATTGAAACTTGGGAAGATCTAGTACAAAATTTTGTCAATTATTTCTTTCCTCCATCAAAGACGACTAATCTGAAAAATGAAATTTCTGGATTTCGTCAAGGTTTC
Source organism: Artemisia tridentata subsp. tridentata (assembly GCA_021014915.2). NCBI lineage: Eukaryota > Viridiplantae > Streptophyta > Magnoliopsida > Asterales > Asteraceae > Artemisia > Artemisia tridentata. The sequence goes on along the minus strand of CP139506.1, from coordinate 79,108,068 downwards.
GATGAAAACTTCAGAGAGGCATGGGACCGATTTAAAGTTCTCCTAAGAAAATGCCCGCATCATGATTTCACGGAGTTACAACAGATCAATACGTTTTATAATGGGTTGAATGGAAACGATCAAGATTCACTTAACGCAGCCGCCGGTGGCAATATCTTGAATCGTCGACCTAAAGATGTGATTGAAATTTGTGAAAATAAATCGAAAGTTCCTCTTTCTCGAAACAAAGTGAATGTTCCTATCACTCCTGCTTCTTCATCCGGTAACTCATCTGAGTTAGCCGCTCTAATGGATGCAATTCGTTACATGATGAAGGAAGTGAAAGAAATTAAGAGTGAAATTCATAAACCGGAACCAATCAAAGCCATAAACAAAGTGTGTGAAACTTGTGGTGGCCCGCATGCGTATTACAATTGTCAAGCAACCGATGCTTCTGTTTGCCAAGCTTCCGTAGCTGCAGTAAACTACAATCAAAACTGACCGCATGCTGAAACTCATTACCGAGCACCAAATGCTATGGTACCACCTAGTTTTCCACCCGTGCCAAATCAAAATAATCAAAATCGCTTTGTTCAAAATCAAGGACAAAATTTCAACAATTCTCAGAATTTCAATCAAAACCGGAACAATTTCAACCAACATCAAGCTCCGAATCAACAAGTTTATCAACAACCTCCTCAAGCTCCTTTGACTAATGATTTCATGAAAATAACTGAGTCCAGCATGCGTTCAATGCAGACTCAAATCAATAATATGAAAGTCGAGTTGAGAAAGGAAATTGATACTACGATGTCTCGTCAAACAAATGAATTGAAGAATATGATGGGCAGTTTCATGAATATGAACATGAACCAATCTTCTTCATCTTCCGGACGACTTCCGAGCAATACCATTCCTAATCCTAATGCTGAGTTGAAAGCAGTCACCACTCGTAGTGGTAAGACACACAATGGACCCTCGACTCCTATTCCCCCTCCACCGTGGGAAGTGAATCGAGATGCCGAGGTAACAAAGGACAAAGTGCAATTCTCAAGCCCACAAAGTACCGCACACGTCCAACCTCCTAATGTCCAAACTCCAATTTCGGAACCCGATGTTCTGAAGACCAATCCTAAGCCTTCAATTCCATATCCTTCGAGGCTTAATGATCAGAAGCTTAAAGACAAAACGAATCAACAGATGGAGAAATTCTTTAAAATCTTCAGTGATTTACACTTTGACATAAGCTTCGCAGATGCTCTCATTCTCATGCCCAAATTTGCATCTACACTCAAAAGTTTGCTAAGCAACAAGGATAAGTTGTCTGAGATGGTAAAGACCCTACTAAACGAACAGTGCTCAGCGGTGCTCCTCAAAAAGCTTCCCCAAAAGCTCAGAGACCCCGGCAAGTTTTTAATCCCATGTGATTTCTTGGGGATGGTTCAGTGCTCAGCCTTGGCCGATCTTGGCGCAAGCATTAACCTTATGCCACTCTCAGTATGGGAGAAATTATCTTTTCCGAAGCTTACCGATACTTGCATGACACTCGAGCTAGCGGACCGTACTGTAACTCATTCGCTGGGAATAGCTGAGGATGTCGTTGTAAAAGTGGGAAAGTTTCATTTTCCCACTGATTTCGTTGTGGTAAACTTTGATGCCGATCCTCGAGTTCCACTCATATTGGGGAGAGCTTTCTTAAGAACGAGTCGTGCTATCATCGATGTGTATGCTGAAGAATTATCCATACGAGTTGATAATGAGGAAGTCACGTTTAACATTAATCAGGACTCTAAACCTCTAACCACCAAATGCAACGTTGCTACGGTTAATCAAAAGTCTGATTTCGTAATTGCTTCCAAACGAAGTGATTCGATGCTCTCAAGATTTACGGTTAAGAGTCCTTCACAAAAACGTGTTGAGATCAAAACAATGGGAATTAACCCTGGTACAAGCAAATGGTTTGAAAGTCGTACTACAGAAGTTAAAAGTGTTTTTAACTACGATGAACAAGAATCGGAGTTCACATCGGAAGTAGTGAGAACTGCTAGCTCTAAGAGCACACCACTTGTCCCACCTCCGAAATTGGTTTATCGTGTTGAAATTGTTGATTCTGTGTATGATCCTACCATTGCTCTCTCTTCCCCCTCCCTTACTCCGTTTGAGGGAGGTGACTTCATCTTGGAAGAGATTGAGGCTTGTTTATCTTCTGATTCAATTTATTATGGAATTGATGATGGTGTATTTGACATGGAAGGAGATATTCTTCTCATTGAGAAGTTGCTTAATGCTGATCCATCATCTTTCCCTCCGAAAGAACTTCATAATGAGGAAATCAAATCTGTTGATGATCCTCCTGAGGTCGAACTTAAGGACTTGCCACCTCATCTCGAATATGCATTTTTGGAGGGTACCGATAAATTACCCGTCATAATTGCTAAAGATTTAAATGATGAGGAGAAAACCGCTCTAATAAAGGTTTTAAAGTCACACAAGCGAGCCATCGCTTGGAAACTTTCCGACATTAAGGGTATTAACCCGGAATTTTGTACACACAAGATTTTAATGGAAGATGACTTTAAACCAGCGGTTCAACATCAAAGAAGGGTTAATCCCAAAATTCACGAGGTTATCAAAAAGGAGGTTCTTAAACTCCTTGATGCCGAATTGATTTACACTATCTCGGATAGTCCTTGGGTGAGCCCCGTTCATTGCGTACCTAAAAAAGGTGGCATTACCGTTATTGAAAATGATGAAAACGAGTTGATTCCTACTCGATTGGTAACAGGATGGCTTGTATGCATTGACTACCGAAAGTTAAATGACGCCACCCGTAAAGACCACTTTCCTTTACCCTTCATGGACCAAATGCTCAAAAGACTAGCGGGAAACGAATACTATTGTTTCCTTGACGGTTTCTCGGGTTACTTCCAAATTCCCATTGATCCGCAAGATCAAGAAAATACCACTTTCACGTGCCCTTATGGAACGTTTGCCTACCGACGCATGCCTTTTGGCTTATGTAATGCTCCGGGCACGTTCCAAAGGTGTATGATGGCCATTTTTCATGACATGATCGAAAAGACTATGGAGGTCTTTATGGATGATTTCTCGGTCTTTGGGGATTCTTTCACCACATGTCTCTCCCATTTGGACAATATGCTTAAGCGGTGTGAAGACACTAATCTTTGTCTAAATTGGGAGAAAAGTCATTTCATGGTCAAAGAGGGCATCGTCCTCGGCCATAAGATTTCAAAGAACGGGATTGAGGTGGATAAAGTTAAATTTGATGTTATTGCTAAGCTACCTCATCCCACAACCGTTAAAGGCATTCGGAGTTTTCTTGGCCATGCCGGTTTCTATCGTAGATTCATTCAAGATTTTTCAAAAATCGCTCGGCCGATGACCCATCTCCTTGAAAAGGAAACTCCGTTTATTTTCTCCAAAGAGTGCATTGAAGCTTTTCAAACTCTTAAGAAAAAGCTTACTGAAGCACCGATTTTAGTTGCCCCCGATTGGGACCTACCTTTTGAACTTATGTGCGATGCAAGTGATTTTGCCATAGGTGCGGTCTTGGGGCAACGGAAAACAAAACACTTTCAGCCTATACACTATGCTAGCAAAACTATGACCGAGGCTCAAGCTCATTACACCACAACGGAAAAAGAATTATTAGCCATGGTGTATGCTTTCAAAAAGTTTCGGCCATACTTGATCTTGTCAAAAATCATAGTGTATACGGACCACTCGGCTCTCAAATATCTCTTTGCAAAACAAGATGCAAAGCCGAGATTGCTCCGATGGGTTCTCCTCCTGCAAGAATTTGATATCATCATCCATGATAAAAAAGGAGCGGAGAACCTTGCTGCTGATCATTTATCCCGATTAGAGAACCCTCATCAAAGTGTGCTCGAGAAACAGGAAATAAATGAAACATTTCCTCTCGAGACACTTAACGTGGTATCTTCTCGTGGTGATTCTAGTACCCCATGGTTTGCCGATTTTGCAAATTACCATGCGGGGAACTTTGTTGTGAAAGGGATGTCGTCCCAACAAAAGAACAAATTCTTCAAAGATGTGAAGCATTACTTTTGGGACGACCCCTACTTGTTTAAAGTATGTGCGGATCAAGTCATCCGGCGTTGTGTTCACGGCCAAGAAGCCGTTGATATTCTTAAGGCTTGCCACAATGGACCCACAGGGGGACATCATGGTGCCAATTACACCGCCAAGAAGGTGTTTGATTCCGGTTTCTATTGGCCCACAATCTACCGTGATGCCCATGACTTAGTCAAATCTTGTGACTCTTTTCAACGTCACGGGAAGATCTCTCAAAAAGATGAAATGCCACAAAACGTCGTTCAAGTTTGTGAAATCTTTGACGTTTGGGGCATTGACTTTATGGGCCCGTTCCCGTCTTCACGAGGGAACAAGTATATACTTGTGGTTGTCGATTATTTGTCTAAATGGGTCGAAGCGAAAGCTCTCCCCACCAACGACGCCCGAGTAGTGTGTAAATTTCTGAAATCACTCTTTTCTCTTTTTGGAACTCCCCGTGCTATCATTAGTGATCGCGGTACGCACTTTTGCAATGAACAATTTGCAAAAGTCATGCTTAAATACGGTATTACTTATCGTCTTTCTACAGCGTATCACCCACAAACAAGTAGACAAGTGGAGGTTTCAAACCGTGGTATTAAAAGAATCTTGGAAAGGATCGTAGGTGAAAACCGTGCATCTTGGTCGGATAAACTAGATGATGCACTTTGGGCCTTCCGTACAGCTTACAAAACACCCATCGGGTGTACTCCTTACAAGCTCGTGTACGGAAAGGCGTGCCATCTGCCGATCGAGCTCGAGCACAAAGCTTATTGGGCCTTCAAACATGCCAACTTTGACCTAAAGTCCGCGGGTGATCACTGCAAAGTTCAACTCAATGAATTAAATGAACTTCGTGATCAAGCCTACGAGAACTCTTTGATCTACAAAGAAAAGACAAAGAAGATCCATGACTCAAAAATTAAGAACCGAGTTTTTAACGTTGGTGATCGAGTCCTTCTTTTTAACTCTAGATTAAAGATATTCTCGGGTAAACTTAAAACCCGTTGGACTAGACTATTCACCGTTGCCAAAGTTTTTCCTTATGGCACCATCGAGTTATCTCAAACCGATGGACCAAACTTCAAGGTGAACGGTCATAGGTTGAAACATTACTTTGGAGGGGACATACCACCCATGGTTGTCCCGGATCTCCAAACTTTTCCCATGAACCAATGAATTCGGGGTCGAGTCAAGCTAGTGACTCGGTTAACAAAAACATTAGCATTGCATGGGTAAACGCCCATGTTTCTGACTTCTTTCTCTTTTCTGATACTAAGTGTGGGGGAATCCCACTGTGCTGTGCTCTTTTGTGTTGTTTGCTCTTGTTTTCAGGTTTCCCTTGGATTGTGATGATTGCCGCGCCTGTTTTCAATCCAGCCGCCCAATATCCTATCCTTTTGCTAACGATTATCTAGGGATATCTTTTTAATCCTGTTTGTGAAAATTGAGATTTCTTTCACACACTTGGCTATTAGTCTTACCTTTTTACGTTCTAAGTCTCGGCATAATAGCCGGTACTTTGAATATTGAGGGCAATATTCAATTCTAAGTGTGGGGGGGAATTCTCTCGAATTTTGTCACATTGTACCTTCTAGTGCCCTAGTACCCCCGTTTTGGCCAAAATTTTAAATTTTTTTCGTTTTTAAATAAGAAATTGCAATAAAAAAGAAGAAGTGTTTAGTCTTGATTAGGTTAGAACAAAGGGAATCCCGACTCTGCCAGAGTATTGATCTGGCTGCTTCCTTAACTATTAGACTAAGGTTTTACAATATGTGCAAATGAAAATGCTAAGCGTAGAATAGTTGGTTTTCTTTAGAGCTTATATAAGTAATCTATGGCTTTTCCTCCCAGGAGATAACTAATCTGACTTAATTAGTGCTTATTTTTCAAACTTTTGAACACACAAAATCATTTTTCTTTACGATTTTGAAAAATACTAGTTCAAAGCTTTATTTAAACTTCGGAACAAGCATATGTCATAATAATGTAAAAGTTAAGTAATAAATGTATGTGCTAAAAAGCCAAGGTTCAAGATCAGCCCTTGGATCCTTATTTCCTGAAGGCGTTTAGGTCTTGGCTACCCTCTTACACCAGCCCTTGGACCCTTAATTCTAAAGGCGTTAAGGTCTTGGAACTCTCCGTTGTAACGGCCCTTGGATCCTTTATTCCAGGAAGGTTAAACGTCTTGGTTCCCGTGAAACTCCGTTAGTTAATATTGCACAAGTATGTAAAAAAAAAAAAAAAAAATGATGAAAAAATGAAAAAATGAAAAAAAAAAAATATAATAAAATGGAATGATATTGCAAAATGCAATAAATTTTGAAGCTTGCTTGTTGTGAATTTTAAATCTATCTTTCAGCTAGTATTAGTCAAAGTTTTATAAAAACGTCGATTTTTGTTATCAAGATTTTGAAAATCAAGCAAAATCACCTAAACTTGATAAATGTGGGAGTGAAAAGTTAAGTTTCGGCTTACATAGATTATTGATATAAGTAGTGTTAGCGTTTTACAAAAGCATTTGCACATTGAGTTTAAGCTTACTTGGGAGTATAAAAAAGAGGATGACGATTACAATTCCCTGGAGACACCCAGTTTGTGTAAATCCTGTTCCGTGATACTATTTTTGGAAATCAAGCGTGTTATATATTTTGTTCTAAGTTTAAATTTCGTGCATTGTATTAAAAAATCAAAACGGGGTATACTTGGTATTCTTTTGATCCTTTCATTACTTCATATGATCGGATTGCTAGGGACTAGCAATAGCTTAGTGTGGGGGATTGATGAGTGTGTAAATACTCATCATTTTATACCCATAATAGACACTAAAATGACCTAAAACACTGAATTATACTGCAGATATCCTTGGTTTGTGTTTTATGTGTCTCAGGTACTAAAGGATTGAAAACAGAATGAAAACGAGCATTTTTGGATCAACTCGACAACAATTGTACATTTGATCAAGTGAAGACGAAAGTCAAAGACAGAGTCAAAGTCAACCCCCAAAATACCAAAATGACACAAATGGCCCTTGGATTAATTTTTCAGAATTTGGCATTAATGGTCCTTGGATTTTCAGAATATGACAACAATGGTCCCTAAGGGTTAATCCACTATCAAATCCTATCCTAAAAATAAACCCAGCCAAAATAACTAAACCCAGTTACCAACCAAACCCAACAAAATAACCCATGACCCGGCCTATTCTTTCTTTTTAGTTAGCGAAAAGGTTTGACTTCGTTCAAACCTTTCTTCTATATACCATAAAACGCGCCAAAAACCATACCAAAAACCACCACATATCTCAGCAGACCCTAGCCATCACCCTTTTTATCAACTTATTTATAAGCTGATATTAAGTTTATAAGCCCTGATTTTTGTTTTAAGATAAGTTCATAGCGTGAACTTCATTTGTTTTTACTTTCCAGACCATAGCTTCTAGCTTTTCATAGCTTTTACATAGCTTAAAATACCTCAGTCACCCATAAGCAGCCTGCAAAATCAGACCCCTTAAGTCACTTAGCTTATTTGAGCTTAACAGCTTATCCACCTAGCTTTTTCCAAACTTTTTAGCTTAATTACACCTATCTCAGTCCCTAGTAACTTATTCCAATAGATTTTAGCTTATTATACTAGCTTATAGCTTATTTGAGAAATCCTAGTCCTAAATAGCCTAAATAGCAAACTGATAAGCTATTAGAGCTTATTCCAGCTTATTCAGAAAGATATAAAAATAAGTCCTTTACAAAAGTTGTCTATATTTAGCTTATTATTAAGTTTGTAAAAGAAAAAGTCAAAAAAATAAAATAAAAAGCAAAAAGGTCAGGACTGGGATTCGAACCCTGGTCATTCACATCACAAAGCCTCACACAACACACACATTAACCAACTGCCCTAGGGTCTTGTTCTGGTTAAGACTCTCACCCAGTTCCTTTTAACCCATTTTTTAATCCTTATAGCTTATTTCCAGTTTGCTTATTAACTGCTTATTCAGAAAAGCAGTTAGCCCACTTTTATTTTTCATAGGTTCTAATTATCATTAAGTAATTTCCTGGAATTTTTCATAATTTTCCAAGTTCATTTAGTATTTTTAATTAATTTTTCTTTTACATTTAGTTTTTAAATCATAATAAAAAATATAAAACTCAGAAAAATATAAATATTTTTTCTAAAATTTTCTTTTGTTATTTATAACTTAAGAAAAATAATTTGGAACTTGTAGGATTTGTTTTTATAGATTTCACTTTTTAATCCCGTTTTAGAATTCCCGTAACGCGTTTTTAATATAATTTGTTAATCTTAATTTTATTTTGAGAATTTGTTTCTCATTATTTAATTAGAATATAAATACAAGCAAAATTCCATATTCCAAATATCTGTCACTCTAATCTAAACCTCAAACGATTGCCCATTCACACCTCGTTGGGACACGACCCGGGTAATCACTTACCTGGTATCACACACATATCACAAACGTAAGTTTTTACAAGTTAGCCTTTTTTCTAAAGGGTTAATTTGTCTTTATTCACGTGTATCCGTCTGATATTATTTATATACACACTTTAGCACGGATCAAGTACACCATGGCACAAGTGAGTTACCTATTCCTTTTCATCGACACCTGTTTTGATGTTTGTTATGCATATTATGTTAACATATTACTGTTTTTTCTATTTTCTTTCTATTAGAATATCAAAGCCGACAACTTAGCAATCATGTACGATTTATCAGAGACGTCTAATGCTGTGTCACTAAGACATGCTGCATTCTGTTTGTTTTAGAGCAGTTTGACGAATTACATTCTAAACCATGGTATGATTCTATATTATGCCGAAGCATATTACTTGATGACATTATAACCCACTTACTTAAGAAAGTGTATTTGGGCTATCTTATACATGTAATGGGTCAAATGGGTTTTTTTTAAGGAAATGGTCAAATAGGTCAAATGAGCTGTTTGTTTTTGTTGCACAAAGTCTTAATCATGTTAATGAAAAAACAAATTAGAATAATATAGTTTTATCATCATACTTAACGCTAATTTGTTATGGAGTTATAGCAAGAAAATTTTGTCCTGACCCTCTTTACGTCTGCAAAACATTACATGTTTGGCTCTCTTTCCCTTTTGCGACATTCTGATAATAGCTAATACTTGGCTAAATTGAAATCAAAATTTTAGGTATGCCAGTTTTCTCGTCCAGATTTTGCCGGAGATCAGGAATTACTTTATGACAACACTTACCAATCCAATTGAAGCCAACTCGCAAGAATACTAGGCCAACTTTTTTATGACTTACAAGAGATGTATAGAAATGCATTAATTGTAATTGAAGGGATGGTAGTATCCTACCGTTAGGAGTTATACTGAACTAAATTATAACTGGAAGTATGCACTGACCTATTCCTGTGCTTAATGAATCAGAAAACTTACTTTTTGGTTCTGTTTGATTTTACATGTTACCAGAAAATGAATCAAAATTGGCTATTTTTGTGGGTCAAAACTGATGCGGAACGTTAAACTTTGATTTGCTATTGTTTAAATTATTGACTAACTTGTCATGAAATATTACTGCAAAACAATATCGTTATGATAAATTTGCTTTAGCAGATTTTACCCACTTGCTATGTTTGAGCCATCAGATTATTGTTTTGGTAGGTTTTTTTTTTGGGTAAAGGGGATTACCCCGGTAAAATATATTAAGCACAAAAAATAAGTACAATGGAATGTGGCTAAATTATCACATTAACCTCAAGAAAGTGCTTGAACAACCACTAAACAAAACAACCAATAACTAACTAGATACACTAACAAGAACACCAATAGGGAAAAACCACCTAATAGAACACATATCTCCGAATCTATCCAACTGCTGCTCATTAGGAGTAGTAAGCCAAAAGAGACCGCCTCTTTAAAAAACATACCTGGAAAAACCAGGGGGAAAAACCCCGGAGAAGGAAAAAAGAGTACACCTCTCAATTGGCACTCCAATCTCGAACCATACACGACCAAAAGCATAGACGAACAATCTTTTAACCAACGATTCATTTAAGCATAACCACAAAATGATTCATTTATTTGAATGCAAATCACCAAGCCTCCATAAAATCATGAAGTGCGATTACGACTTTATAGTTGTTGATTGCCTAAATCTGTCATTTAACCTTGCTTAATCTTGTACACATAATGAATAATTCAAGATTTTAAAATATTGAAAAAATGAGCACCTATGAACAATCTTTTAATCAATTCAAAAATCATTCATCACACTTTTGATCCTAATTTTGTTAGACGTGAAAGGATCAATGTTTTTTGGATGTTAGGACTTAGGAGAGGTAATGTTCTTTGAATACATGAAGAGGTTTTGACCTTTGATTCATTTTGGCTCACAAAGTTGTCTATAAGAGGAAGGCTTCATTGCTTCATCTCATTATTACATCCCATTCTAAACACATACAAAAGTTCTCTGGGTACTTGTAAGTTTATTTTAGAGTTTGTGAAATATCTCCTAATACAAGAGATATAGAAGTGTTTATCCTTGTAATTAGAGGGAAGTGTAATTTCTAATTTTCTACATAATGAAACGTATCTTTCCTTAGCCGTGGTTTTTACCTTATTGGGATTTTTCACGTCAAATCTGTGTGCCATCTTTTATAGTGTTTCATATTTTAGTTGCGGGTTTGCTTTAATCGGGTATCACTTTTCACAACAAGTGGTATCAAGAGCTAAGGTTGGGTGAGTGTATACTTATTTATCGTATATTGTGTGGTTGTCACTAATAAGTGGACCCTCATATAAAAAGATAAGTAAGATTTTACTCACTCAAAAGGTGTTTGTTACTATTATCAACAAATAATAGTTTTGTCGAAAAGACGGTTGTGATTGTCGCTATGGCGATGAAATTTGAAATTGAAAAATTCAATGGGAGTAATTTCTCATTGTGGCAGCTAAAGATGAAAGCTATCCTAAGAAAAGATAAATGTTTAGCGGCAATTGGTGAAAGGCCAACAGAGGTGACGGATGACACTAAATGGGACGAGATGGACGGAAATGCTATTGCAAATCTTCATCTGGCATTAGCAGATGGAGTTTTGTCAAGCATAGAGGAGAAGAAAAGTGCAAAGTAGATTTGATTATCTTGTTGGATTGTATGAGGCAAAATCACTCCACGATAAAAAATTTCCTTAAGAGGAAACTATATGCTCCGCTCATGACATAATCTACTTCAGTGATTGAACACGTCAATAGTTTGAATACTTTATTTTTACAACTCACTTCTTTGAGTTGTATAATAGAGCCACATGAACGTGCTGAAAGTCTACTTCAAATTTTACCACACTCGTATAACTAGCTCATCATCAACTTAACCAATAATGTACTTTCGTACTATCTAGTCTTTAATGATGTTGCAACAGTATTCTAGAATAAGAAAATAGGTGCAGCAATAGGGAGGACAGACATACCAGCTCAAGCCAGGTGAAGGATTTGGTGGTGACGAGAGGGAGGTTAACGGATGGTTTCCCAGTGGGAGTCGCAATCATGGTAAATCTAAATCAGGAAAGAAGAAGAGTTACAAATGCTATAAATGTGGCAAGCCATGTCACTTGAAGAAGGATTGTTGGGGTTTCAATACCTCTAATCTTCAGGAAATGTCGCTAGCACTTCAGAAGATGGGAACGCCTTGTGTTGTGAAGTAGCAGTGGCAAATAAAGGCATAAAGAGATTTGTAGATGTATGGTTGTTTGATAAAAGATATACTTTTCATATGACCGCTAAAAGATAACGGTTTTATATAAATCAATCTCTAAAGGCGGATTTACAGTTGCAATGATCATGAACTAAAGATCATTGGAATTGGAAGTATCATGGTGAAGCTGCATGATGGTACAGTTCATAGTTTCGTAGTATTCTTGATGTGCGACACATGGAGGGCTTAAAGAATAATTTATTATGTTTATGACAATTGGATGATCTTTGTTGTAAGGTGGAAATACAAAACAAGATCATGAAAAGCATAAAAGGTGTGCTTGTACTTGTGAAAGTAGAAAAGGTGGCTGCGAACTTATAGCAATTGAAATGAGAGATAATGGAGGAGGCGGAAGCATCTGTTGCTAGAATTCATTATACAATTGTGTAAAACATTGTTCTAGAGTGAGTCACAGGAAAGAAAGTGAGTCACTAGAATTAGTGTTGCACAAACCGGTTTTTTTTCAAAATCGAACCGGTTTAAAAAATGGTTTCCCTTCGAGTTGACTAGTCAAAAACCAGTTTTGCCTCAAACCGGTTATGGCAAAGGAAAACCCAAACCGGTAATAACCGGTTTGGGACCGGCTTAAACCGGTTTTCAGTAAACCAGTTCAGAAAACCGGTTTGGGGGTATCCAAATTTTTTGAAGTCATTTTCTTTGTTACAATGGGTTGAGTTGGGGAACTTGGGGGCCAATTCTTTTATTTTTTTAATTTTTTGAACTATATATAAATATTTAACTATATAAGTATATAACAAAACACAAACACAAAACATATTTTTAAACATCAAATATCAAATTGTTTCTTGAATACATAAAAGGAATACATTGTCTCCTTGAAAAATATTAAAGGAATAACATAAATAACGACTTCGTCTTCGTCCCGGTCTTTGTCTTGAATTAATCATCTTTGTTGAAGCGCATTTCGTCTTCTTCAAGAGGTTGGGACATACCAAACGCTATTTCTTCCACGTGTATTTCTTCTTCAACTCGTTCCAAGTCGCCTTCGAGTGGTGATATATGTTGAATCCTTTCCATGCTATCGAGGTGGTCTTTCAAACAAATGCAAACTTCCACCGCCACCAGAGTGAGTTTTGTTCTTCTCGGTGATATAACATTCCCACTAACTGAAAAGGCGGATTCCGAAGCTACCATACTTGCTTGGACCATGTTGGGAATACGTGTAACTAGTATAAAAGTCTTGGTCATAAACATATGTAATAGGTTGCTTTAGAAATAGGGCCTTTATGTTTATTCTTAATGTTAGGTCCATGAAGAAGGCCCATGGGCCTTATGTTTAAGTTAGACGTATAGATGGAAGCTAAGGGGTGTTTCCCTAGTCTTCCACTCCTATATATAGACATGTAAACATACTCTTTTATTGTTGGTTATTTCATATGTTATCAAACCTTTGTCAATTTATGTGTGTGAAGTAATCGACCATCTCTCTATCTCTTCATCTCATTTCTGTCATTTACTATACTTGTGTTCTACTATTATGGTGACCTAACAAGTGGTATCAATCGCCTAAAGATAATTGAGTCGTGTTTTAGTGTCGTTCGAACCAGTTTACGAGTTGGTTTTGTGTTTACTTTGTGACAAAATCTCATTTCTAGCACTCATTCTTCACGCTTGTAAAGTGTTAAGAACTCTATAGTGTTTAGAAGTTTGATTCATAGTCGAAAGGTTGAATCTTTTTGATTTACATTTGCTTAATATCGTAGTTTAAGTTTAGATACTTTATCGAAATTGGTCAAATTTCTTTTAAAACATTAAAGCTTAAAACTTTCTTATTATTTAAGTCATTTACAATGTTTTTGATCAAAAGGAATCGTTAGTTAAGCTATTTTACATTCAAATTAAGTTGTTTTTTTGTTTTCTGAATATCCATCGGAATTGTACTTGAGGGTTTATCGGAATTGCATTCAAGGTTTTATCGGAATTGCATTCAAGGGTTTATCGGAATTGCCACACAAGGTTCTATCGGAATTGAACACAAGGGTTTATCAGATTTGAACTTCAGGATTCATCGGAATTGATACTCGGTAGATTCCTTGCTTGTACAAGCTTGTGAAAATACTTCGACTTTGTGGAAATCTCATATCTTGTATAAGTTAGTGTGATATCATCGGAATTGCAAAGATCCATCGCAATTCAGATACATTATCTAAATTGCAAAGTCTATCGTAATTCAGATACCATATCAAAATTGCAAAGTCTATCGCAATTCAGCTATCTTATCGGAATTGACCAAGTTCTGTCGCAATTTACTTAATCTATCGCAATTGGATCAACAGTCATCGCAATTCAGTTAACTCGTCGCAATTGGTAAACTGTGAACAGTGTTTATCGAAATTGGATCAACAGTCATCGCAATTTAGTTAACTCGTCGCAATTGGTAAACTGTGAACAGTGTTTGTCGAAATTGGACGTGAACAGTAATCATCTTAATTCAAACTTAACCAAAACCAAACTTCATAACTCACAACACACCTCTCAATTGTCTACAAGATCCATAACAACACAAGTTAACTAATCATAATCATGTCTGAACCACCATATTTCAACTACTTTCAACCGCAGTATCCTCAACAACAACTATTCATGCAACAACATCAATTCTATCCACAACAACAATTCCCTCAACAACAACCATACCAACAACAACCAATGCAATCCTTCCCACTTCCTACAAAACAACCACATTGGTTTGATCAAATGTGTGAGGCCATCAGTAGCCAACAATCTAGACATGAAGCTGGATCACTTGACACACCTCCAATGCTCACTCCTGGAAATTATGTTCAATGGGCAAGTCGATTCTTAAGGTTCATAGAACTCAAGAAACCTCATGGCAAATATATGAAAAAGTTTATAATTGAAGGTCCATTCCAAATGCCAACTACAACGGTTCCTGGAGATACAACTGCTATTCCTCTAGGACCTGAAACCGTGACCCCTATTCCTGAGACTCAACTTACTGCAGAGCAAATACTTCATAGTGAAGCAAATGAACTTGCAATGCCATATATTCTTCAAGGAATACCTAATCCGATTTTCCGAAGCATTGATGCTCAGAAAACTGCTAAGGATATGTGGGAACACGTTCATCTCTTAATGGAAGGCACTGAACTGAACCAAGAAGACATGGAATCCAAACTTTACCTCGAATGTGTTAGTGCAAATATTACGATATTTAAACTAAACGGTTTCTTCGGTTTTAATAATGACAAACACGTAACTTGTAATACATAACGTAAAATGTGCAAGTTACTTGTAAACACAAATCATCAATGCATACTTACATCAACACCTCCCGACGTCTCAAGTATGCTTCAACGAAGTCGTAGATTTCCATCCCGACATAAATCACTCAAGGTATGGACAAACAAATCTACTACTTGACAAATGATCAAAGGATTATATTTTTCTAAACTTCACATTTTTATAAATGTGACAAAACATTTTTCAAAAATACATTTTACAAATTATTTTTGAATTAAAAAGAAATGTTTTATTTGGAAAAATCATTTCAAATTATTTTGAATTACCAACAGTCATTTTTCCCCCCAAAAAAGCTCCTAACTTCCCCAAATAAACCTTCCCCACTAAAGACAAAAAAGGGAGCGTCCACGGCACCTTTAAGTATGGACGGCTCCACTAAATTTAGTGGAGCCGTCGGGTATTTAGTGGAGCCGTAGGTCTCTAACGGTCAGATTTTCCTTTGCCTATAAATAGTGGACCATTCCACACTTCCAACTTGATTTTTCCAGTCCTTTTTCTCTGGTCTAATCCCTCTTCACTTAGATGACTTTCTTTGATCATTGAAGAGTCTTAGGTTGTTTAAGAGTGATCCAATCGTCCACTCAAGTGATCCTCTTCATTCCTCTTGATTAGCAAGAGAAGAACACAAAGTATCTTAGATACAAAGTGTTGTCATCCCTCTTGATTAGCAAGATAAGAACACAAAGTATCCTAGATACAAAGTGTTGTCATCCCTCTTGATTAGCAAGAGAAGAACACAAAGTATCCAAGTAGATACAAAGTGTTGGAGTTGTTAGGTCTTGTAACATTGGTTACACTCTTGATTGTATCATAGCATACATCAAGATTATTTTTCTTTTGTGAGAGAGTGAGTCAAGATCATTGTGATCTTAAGAGATAGTGAAGATCTCTTGAAGCCATTGGGCTTGTGTAATTGATCATGTGGATCAAGGGTAGATAGGGTAGATCGTGGTAGATTGGTGCTAGCTAAGATTAGCACTCGACATCTAGCTTAGTGTTGGAAATAGGATAAGCGACGTGTAAGGTGTAGATCGGGTAGATCGTGGTAGATTGGTGCTAGCTAAGATTAGCACTCGACATCTAGCTTAGTGTCGGAAAACAAGTTAAGCGACGTGTAACGGTTTTCTCCGCCTGAAGGGAGTTTGTTGATTAGTGAAGTAACTCTCGAGTTGGGTACTCGGGGAGTGGAGTAGGGCGAAGAGGAGCTTCGTGACCGAACCACTATAAATCACCATGTCTGGTTTGCGCCTTCTAACTTATCTCTTTACTTTCATTTTATTCCTTATCGCTTTATGTTTATATTTGCATTGTGTTTATGCTTGTGTGGCTAGTTGCTTATGTTATGTATGTGTCATGGTTGATTGTGCTTGTATTGTAGTTTAATTTATTCATCCCTAGATGATACATAACCATTGTTGACACTTTTCATATTACGTCACACTTGATCGGTTATTTGATACAAAAAGTTTTAAGTTTTTAAAGGGAAACGTATTCACCCCCCTCTACGGTTTCCACAATTGGTACCAGAGCCACGTCGCTCAAATTTTTAAAACAAATGGTTTTCAAAATTGAGTACGATCCATGTATCAAATTACCCATGAAGGTGATAAAAATATGAAAAGTATTTAGTTACTTAATACTTACAAGTTTTGTTGTTAAGTATATGTTGTCATACTAGCTTGAAGGTTTTCTTAAATTGATAAAAGTTGGTTATGTTCAAAAACTGATGTCAGACGTACGGCACCGTTAAATACAACGGACGGCTCCATTAAATATGGACGGTACCGTTAAATTTAACGGTACCTTCGTCTGTTTTTCAGAATTCGGTAATTTTCAAAAATTCGTATAAAATCAACCGTAAGTCCGTAGGAGTCGTGCCACCTATTGTTTTAAACGTAATTGAGTCTACTTTCACTTAAAAATATTTTTAGAAAGTGATTGTAAAGTGAAATTTACGGATGTCTTTAATTCGTAACAAAGAGTCTTTTCCGGTCATGCCGATTGCACAAATTTTTTGTGTCAAATCACAAAGTGAACATCACACGTTGATGCATTCATGATTTCAAGGTGTTGAACTTGATCAAATTTTTAAATGGGGTGGAAAATAATTCATTTTCAAATAAAGTCAAGCTAAGTGTACATTGTTATACTTAATACACAAAATGACGATAAGTATCTTTGTGTGTTATGCTAAATGACTATTTGCTTTTCTTTGTGTCTTAGTATTGTTAGTTAATACTTTTGTATGCTTATTGTTATCTTTAGTTGAGCTAATTTTATCCTTAAGCATAAGTTCCTTTCATGCCTTGTTGCTATGTGTCGAATGTTAGTTTTTCAGCTTATGCGTCAATAGGACTTAGGCTAGACTTCTTGCACTAAGTTGCGTAATTAATTTTGCATTGCATATAGGCATAGACCATTTTTCTTGCATTTGTTGCAAGCTTTTAAAATGGATTAGTAACCTTCTTAGGAATAGAAACTAAGTTGGTAGATCATGTGTGTCGAAAGATATTATCTTACACAATTATTTTTTCAAAGGTTTAAGTGTAAAAAGTATATCACCCCAAAATACTTAACACTTTCATAAAATCCGTAACATGATCTTTAAAACATTACATCATTTTGTCTTGTTTGACCATGGGTTGTCTAAACAAGATAAAAGGTCATTTTAATACATTAGTATTTAAGTAAAAGAAAATGTATTAAACTTGCATTGATGTAACACACATACAAAATGTTTTATACACTTAGTATTTTACGTATGTGGTATAAAAATGGTTAAGATAATTATTTTTATACTAATGAGGTGTCGAAAAACTAAAAGTATTATACTTAATAATATCAATAGTTTTTCTCAAATAAAAATAAATGACAATATCAAAGTAGTAACTTAATATGTCATTAACCTCACACATACAACTAGTATTTGAATAAATGGAACACACTCCTCAAATTTTTATTTTCTTTTTAAAAAGGAGTGATTGTGAGGGTCAAGAAAGATTTCGAGTACATATCAATTCATTATTCAAATTATGATTGATATCATCATCGAATCTAATTGACAAGTTTTCGAGTGTGGACATGAAATTGGAGTCATTATTAGTTTAGCTTCAAGATAACATCAAAACATGATGAAACATATTATCTTGAATCTACATACTCAATCACACTCGATTGTTATGAAAATAATGACGTCCTCTCAAGACGAAAATAATGTGCATCGGATCATAACTCACACTTGTGTTGAAGATGCCATATTGAGTCTTGTTGTCCAATAGGTGTGTTCCAAACATTAAACTAATATGTTTAAAAGATGCATAAAATACACAACTAAGTAGGAGTGACAACTTGGATGTTTCATCCGAAATATACAAGTAATTTACATTGCAATGCAATTAGTAAATGTGTCATTTCCGAAAAACCAAACAAGAGCAAACAAACAACATATGTAAACTTTGCTCATGAATGACTCAACACTCAATGTCACATGTCTAGTAAAAGTGTCACACATAATATGTTATTAACTATTATGTAAGTCATCAATCTTTGAGAATATCACATGTATTTCTCTTATCAAAAGATTGACAAAGGATAACTTATATCCCATGCATCTTATTTTCTTTGTGACATGAATGGTTATGTTACAAAAGAATACATTGCATCCTATTAACAAATATAGGATATTAGAGTTGAATAATAACCTAATACGTCATGTGTCATTGCATAAACAAGTAAAATTAGTCATACACTAAAATACTTGTTTCACAAAGCATTCATAAGAGTGATAAGTTTCCTCTTAGAAAAGCATACTTGTTGAAATAAACAGTATGTCTCATTTTAAATAAAATGCTCACAAGATCTATTGAGGTAAGTAACCTTTACTAGATTCTCACTCAAGATATGCAAAGGAGCATTCTTGAAACACACACGATGTAGTAGATTCTACATTGTATCACATTAGAGTGTCTCTTGGTTCTAGGAAACCAAATCATGTTAAAATAACATGTAACAACTCAACAAACAAAGATGTTGTTCAAGAGATCATAAAATACACCATCTCCATCAAATAACCTCTAAATCTCAAACACGAAATTAAAATATTTTGCTTGCCTTTGTTAGGAGTTGTGTAAGACATGTCATTCTCTTAATCGACCTTCAAAGTATGGTTAGTTGAGTCATATTAGGTCATGTATTAGCGAAATAAGCTAATATCATCTTTGCTACACTTCAATAGGCAAATATAGGAATTTGAAATTTTCTAATATGAGAATGACTACTGGAGAACCTATCGCACTAGAAATTCAATTTGACCTAACGGTTGAATTGCTTCCAGGAGAGAAGTTGGGTTGGTGTATAACCCGTAAAAATGGTCGTGTTTAGCCTTAATTGAGCACCACTAGTGATAGTCTCATACTCATTCTCTAACTTGAAAAGTTTTCATTCCTACATTTGACTAGAGATAGTTTACATCGGTAAACTTTATCTCCCGTTAGGATCTCATTTTGAACAAGTAGTAACTAGGATCTTCCTTAGCAAACCTAGATTGCTTGCATCCCACATATGTGTTTCAAAATGATAACATGTTTTCATAAGATATGATTAAATGTCTTCATGATCTTAAATGCTAAATGATTATCATGTTCTGCATGATGTTTGCATTTATTCGTTATGTGCATTCTACATGATTTGCTTGCACCCACACTAGGTCATTTTGACACATTAGGAATTAGGTATGCCTATCACTATGAACCCTTAGAATTCATAGAGTCATACACTAGTGTCGAAACCCATAAGTTAGAGTAGTCGCGAAGTTGTCCTAATTCCCTAGTCATCCCTTTGCCTTCTTCCAAGCAATACACCCTTTTGTCATGGGTAGGTTAGATACAAACCCAGTAGAACTCGGAGTAGGGTTGACAACTTAAATATTTCATCCGAAATATTCAAGTAAATTTAACTTGCGATCGCAATTGTTAAATGTCATATCCGAAACATCACATTCAAGCCTTTTAACCATGTATGTTAAAATGCTCATCCAAAAGCTAAAAGCTTACGTCTACCCTCGGGTGACAAAGGACTCACGAGTTACTATATAAGTGATTAGTAGTTCCTTTCATCCTCGTGTGTATATACACATCTTTAGATCCCAAACCTTGCTGCGAATCAGCACCATAGGCCTAGCTTTACGTCTTTCAAAACACCGTGAAACACTTGCGTGCGAAGCACCTCGAAATCCGTAAATCAACCAATCCTCTCAACCGAGAATCCCTTAACCGTCTCCGTCTAGGTCTAGGAATGATGGAACTTATTCCATAAATCTTATGACTATTTAAATATTTCACTGGAAATATTGAAGTCATCTCATGTGTCTCGTCTCATGACTCTTTAAATATTTCACTGGAAATATTGAGTCATTCTTCACATCACTTTAATGACTACCTAAATATTTCTTCGGAAATATGAACGTCATCTCTCACGTCTCGTCATATGACTTCTTAAGTCATTCCTATCATCCCGCTCATGACTATTTCAATATTTCTATGGAAATGTTAAAGTCATCCCTCGCGTCATACCTTATAACCTTTCATCCCCTTTATGACCTCTCAAAAGTTTCGCGGGAAACATTGAAGTCATTTCTCTACTAATCACCCATGACTTTTTAAGTCATCTTTCTCATTCGTCTCATGACTTTTAGAATTTTCTCTAAGAAATTCTAAGTCATTCCCTTTCGACTTGTCACATGACTGTTTGAATATTTCACGGGAAATATTAAGTCATTCCTTGCATTTCGTATTCCGACTAATTAAATATTTCATGGGAAATATTATAGTCATCCTCCAAAACACTACTTATAACTTCTATTTATTTCACGAGAAATATTAGAAGTCAACCCTCATCCAATGACAACTTAGTCAATTTCCTTGGAAACACTAAGGTCATTTCATGTCATCTCTCCTAGTCATTTTCATCAAAAAGTTTATTAGGTATAAACTTTTTCCTCGTGTCAAAAAGTCTTACTAAATAAGTAAGATTAATCAGCCAAAAGTCAAAACAGAAGAAAAATGGCTCAATCAGACAAACGGCTCCATTAAAGAGACACGGCTCCACTAATGTTTAGTGGAACCGTGGAGCCGTGCATCTGAAAAACGCGCCTATTCACTTTTCTTCTGCACAGCTATTTTTTCAAACAAACCCCAAAACCATTTCCTCTTGCCATCAAAACCCACTCAATGTAGTCTTGAACCCAAAACCATCTCCTATCAGAATAGATTGTATCTATCATCTGATTCCTTAGCCTTTTTCCGTCACACTTCCGCATGGTACTAAACACTACCAATGCTTCCGCATCCCACTCACCTTCCACACACCTCAAGCGAAGAACCGCTAGGATAAGTTGAGATAACCCCACTAGAACCTTGTCACCAACCTCATAACTCTGAAGATTTTATCTTCTTAACCCTTAGGATATCTCCTAGTAATCGCATGCCTCATCATAATATTCTATGAATATTCACAATGATTGAGAAGAGCTACGTGACTTCAAAGGTGAAGTTTATCGTATGCTATCCACCACTTGTCATGACGTTACTAAGCTCATCGCTTTCGTCAACGTTTGTTTTCCTCTTTATCTTTTACATCTTGTCCGGATGGTCATAGATTAAGGGGGAGTGAAAACACACTCATATAGTCTTTCACCAAACACCCTCAAGAACACACAAATGTGGTTCTTATTCTCTAGGAAACTTCCCTTTAGCTGCCCAGAACTAGGCTACACAGGAAAATTCGTGACTTCCAGGTCACGGTACCGTTAAATAGGCCACGGTACCGTTAAATTTAACGGTACCGTGTGGTATTTAGTGGTACCGTACCTATGTTTGACGAATTTTCACTGTTTCCTTTAGATCCCTGCATTCCTAACCTCAAACCTGCAAAATTTTGCAAACTCACATACACCCTAGGATTCCCTCACTACACCATAGGACTCTAACACCAACTTTAGTTCGAATCCCACAACTCTTGCCTATATAAGGCCTCACCATTGCAAGCTTATCTTGCATCTCACCTCAACCCTTTTAGCTACACTTCACTCTTGACAGTGATAGTTAGTCTAAGAACCTTCAACCCATAGAACATCACACTCAAACCTTATAACCTTCAACTCATCACACTCAAACCTTACAACTACTCGTCACTTTGGATAAGTGATAGTTAGTTCAACAACCTTCAACCCTCACAAACACATGAAACCCTTCATGCACCAAATTATCTCTAACACACAACTAGGATCATCCAACCTAGAAACCTAGAACCTCGTTACCTTAACCCCGTTAGAGATATCCACCAACAATCCTGTTAGAATCACATACACCTTTTTCTTTTTCCCTTTTGAATTATATCATGCATCTCATTGTCAGTGCAAACGATATATTAACCTAAACCATCCTTTCCCACCTTTCCTCAAAGGGCAAAACCAACACCTCCAACCACATCATCATCATCCTACACCTTTAGGATTCCTACACCCTTACCTCCACCAAGTCCACCACAACCTTTAGCCATCACACTAACCCTATCACCATCAAACCTCTTTGGACTTGGCACCAACACATCATCCTTATCACTATCACCTTCACCACAACCACTAATGGGTCATTTCATTATTTATCCCCTACAACCACATAACCCAAGTTGTCCTTGTTGTCACCACAACCAACACTCTCCCACCTTATGGAATTATTTAAGTATAACCTCTATCGAGTCTACTTTATGGCACGACTTGTCATAATAGTAATCATTTAGAGTATGTCTTATTAACAAACTATCCTTAACATCAATCATCTTAGGTAGATGATTATGTTGTTCAAAAGGTTTGTTAGAACTTTCCTTCCCAATGACAACTTGGAAGAAGTCATTTAATGCGTCAATCAATGAACGAATCTCGTTCTTGATTAGTGTGATTGAGTGAACAATTACACCTTAGGTTTCGGTCGGGTTGTGACACTTACGTGTTAACATAGTTTAACCTATGCATGTCTTGCTATGTGTATTCTATCCCTATAATGTTGCTCCTATACTGTTATATATTATGCTGCACGAAGCTAACCCTTGATGTAGGAAAAGCCTTTGTAAGAATTTGATCCATGGATCCGCTAGATACTAAGGTAAATAAACAAGGGGATTAACTCACCATAGGGGAGCATTGAGCTAGGGGGAGCTCGGGAGTATTTGAATACATAGCATGGAGTCATCTTCACAAGTGATGATAGAAGGCTTCACTAGGATGATGCAAACTCGCCTTTCTAGGAAGAAAGGAATGTAGTTCAATAAGGGGGAGTAGGGAATGAATTCAAGGGAGCGCTCGAGGCAACTACCTTTTTGATTCGACAACAGGGGGAGAAGGAAGTGTAAACAGGTAACTTTTACATTTTACTATGTCTTACGGTTTACATATTTGTCATCATAAAAAAGGGGGAGATTGTTAGTGCAAATATTACGATATTTAAACTAAACGGTTTCTTCGGTTTTAATAATGACAAACATGTAACTTGTAATACATAACGTAAAATGTGCAAGTTACTTGTAAACACAAATCATCAATGCATACTTACATCAACATCTCCCGACGTCTCAAGTATGCTTCAACGAAGTCGTAGATTTCCATCCCGACATAAATCACTCAAGGTATGGATAAACAAATCTACTACTTGACAAATGATCAAAGGATTATATTTTTCTAAACTTCACATTTTTATAAATGTGACAAAACATTTTTCAAAAATACATTTTACAAATTATTTTTGAATTAAAAAGAAATGTTTTATTTGGAAAAATCATTTCAAATTATTTTGAATTACCAACAGTCATTTTTTCCCCCAAAACAGCTCCTAACTTCCCCAAATAAACCTTCCCCACTAAAGACAAAAAAGGGAGCGTCCACGGCACCTTTAAGTATGGACGGCTCCACTAAATTTAGTGGAGCCGTCGGGTATTTAGTGGAGCCGTAGGTCTCTAACGGTCAGATTTTCCTTTGCCTATAAATAGTGGACCATTCCACACTTCCAACTTGATTTTTCCAGTCCTTTTTCTCTGGTCTTATCCCTCTTCACTTAAATGACTTTCTTTGATCATTTGGAGAGTCTTAGGTTGTTTAAGAGTGATCCAATCATCCACTCAAGTGATCCTCTTCATTCCTCTTGATTAGCAAGAGAAGAACACAAAGTATCCTAGATACAAAGTGTTGTCATCCCTCTTGATTAGCAAGAGAAGAACACAAAGTATCCTAGATACAAAGTGTTGTCATCCCTTTTGATTAGCAAGAGAAGAACACAAAGTATCCAAGTAGATACAAAGTGTTGGAGTTGTTAGGTCTTGTAACATTGGTTACACTCTTGATTGTATCATAGCATACATCAAGATTATTTTTCTTTTGTGAGAGAGTGAGTCAAGATCATTGTGATCTTAAGAGATATTGAAGATCTCTTGAAGCCATTGGGCTTGTGTAATTGATCATGTGGATCAAGGGTAGATCGGGTAGATCGTGGTAGATTGGTGCTAGCTAAGATTAGCACTCGACATCTAGCTTAGTGTCGGAAATAGGATAAGCGACGTGTAAGGTGTAGATCGGGTAGATCGTGGTAGATTGGTGCTAGCTAAGATTAGCACTCGACATCTAGCTTAGTGTCGGAAAACAAGTTAAGCGACGTGTAATGGTTTTCTCCGCCTGAAGGGAGTTTGTTGATTAGTGAAGTAACTCTCGAGTTGGGTACTCGGGGAGTGGAGTAGGGCGAAGAGGAGCTTCGTAACCGAACCACTATAAATCACCGTGTCTAGTTTGCGCCTTCTAACTTATCTCTTTACTTTCATTTTATTCCTTATCGCTTTATGTTTATATTTGCATTGTGTTTATGCTTGTGTGGCTAGTTGCTTATGTTATGTATGTGTCATGGTTGATTGTGCTTGTGTTGTAGTTTAATTTATTCATCTTTAGATGATACATAACCATTGTTGACACTTT
Source organism: Artemisia tridentata subsp. tridentata (assembly GCA_021014915.2). Lineage (NCBI taxonomy): Eukaryota > Viridiplantae > Streptophyta > Magnoliopsida > Asterales > Asteraceae > Artemisia > Artemisia tridentata. Next base: position 79,082,952 of record CP139506.1, on the reverse strand, counting down.
TTATATTACGTCACACTTGATCGGTTATTTGATACAAAAAGTTTTAAGTTTTTAAAGGGAAACATATTTACCCCCCTCTACGGTTTCCACAGAATATACAATGTTTATGATTGAATCAGGGGAGTCACTTGAGTCTTATTACCATCGGTTCACAAACATCATCAATGACTTGGACAGACACAACATTGTTTTACCAAGGATTGCAATCAACACTAAGTTTCTCAGCTGTCTTGGTCCTGATTGGCAAAAATATGTCACATTTGTTCGTCAAGCTAAAAATCTACACAATGCATCTTATGGGTTGTTGTATGATTATCTGAAACACCATCAATCTGAAGTTGACAAAGATCGAGCTCTTCGTGGTACTTATTCACCTTCTACAGCTCCAAATTCATTGGCACTGATAGCTCAATCTCACTTTGCTCCACCTCCACAGTCAAACCATGCTTATGTCCAACAACATCACTTTAACTATCCTCAACAAACCTCTTCCACCCAACTCATTCCATATGATTCGACACATCAATCAACTGAAAATCAACTAGTCCCCTATGACAACACTGATACCATGTTCTACACAAATACAAACAATGACGAAGACGATGCATTCAACTCTTTGAATGAAGGATTTGCACTCATTGCTCGTGCTTTCAGCAAATTCTCTAACAAATCCAACAATTGTCTCCGGACTTCATCTAACACAAGGAATCAAGCTGTTGTACAAGATGGATGGGTTGAAATACAGAATCATACTTATGGAAGAACTGGATCAGGAGGTTATATGAGAAATTCAGGAAATGGACAACGGTTTAATGGAGCTAGTGGAAGTAGGAACAATGCAGGTGCTCCTCAGAAAAGGGTTGAACTTGTTGAAATTGGGAATACAGGGACTGGGAATACTATGGTCAAGTGCTATAACTGCAATGGGAAAGGTCATCTGGCTAATGCATGTCCCAAACCTAGAGTCAGAGGCAGTGAGTTTCATAAGCAGGCACTACTTCTAGCTCTAAAGGATGAATCAGGGGGCACTCTCACTAACAAAGAAAACAGCTTCATGGCAAATGCATATTCAGATGATGACATGGAGGATTTGGAAGCAAATGCAGTTGTGATGCTAATGGCACAGGAACTTCACATGAGTGACACAGGCCCAGTGTATGATACTGATGGTCTGTCTCAGGTACCTGATCCAACAACATGTCTAATACATGAAATTGCATCACCATCTGCATCTGCATCAGACGAGGAGCAAGTTGTTCAAAATGATTCATTATTATCTCCTCAATAAAATGAACAAATGAACACAGTTGTTACATTTGATGATGATCAAATTAACCCAGTTGTTACATTTGATGATCCAATTGATGACGATAACAATGATCAAATTGAACAAAATAAACCTTCGCTCGGTCCAGATCCAGAACTCGTGACCTTACTATTGACCACCCAATCTCAATTGGACTCACAAAAATCTCAGATTGAAAAATGCAATGAAATCAACAGAACACTAAAAGTAAAAGTTGCATCATTAACTGCGGACCTAGAGTGCTGTAAAATACAACTCACAAATTTTGAAACAAAAGAAAAACGAGAACAAGGTTTTGAAGTTGCATTTCAAAAAGCTTATGTCAAAGAACAAGATTTACAACATCAAATACGAGAATTAGCTGCTTCCAAAAATAACTTGGTTTCTTAAATGGAACAAGAAAAATTAGAATTCAAACAACAGGTTGAACACCTCAATTCTGAACTTTAAAAAACAAAAACAGAGTTGTCAACTTGTCAAGCTAGTTTTTCTTAACATAAACAAGTGTCTAGGAAATGAATTGATTCTTATCTTGATGAAATCGTAGATTTGGAAAGTAAATTAAAAGAGTTTCAAAAAGTTGTTTATAAAACTGGTGAGTCTGTAACAACAATTCAAAAGTTTACTTTAAAGAAAAATCCCCAAGGTTATGGTTTTGCTATTGGTGATGACAAACCACGTTTTCTACACAAAGCACTCAAGGAAAATCCAAAATTGTATAGTGCAGACCAACTCTTTGATGATTCTATTATGCGTGTTGTTGTATATAACTGTGAGGAAGAACATGAACAGGACGAAGAGAGTCGATAAAAAATGAGCAATGTTAAGTTCAATAAACCATTTGATTATTCAAAAGTGCCTCATATTTCTGACACATTCGTTCCTCAAAAAGATAAAACAGAACAACCATGGTTTGTAATGAAAATTCATGAATCTTCTTCTGATGTTGGTCCTGTTAAACCAGTGGCACAAATAAATGGTCCTTTACCAACTTCTGGAGTAATTGCACCATTACCTAAACGATGTCTTGTACTTTGATACGTTTATGGAAGACATCAACCTTTTAGAACAAGCAATTGAACGTAACTCTGAGATAACAGTTTCCACTTTTCAATCTGCTTATGAAAAAGAAAAGAGATAAATTTTTCAAAAATAAATTTTACCATACGTTAAACATTTGCGTCTTTGTGCTACACACTGGGAACAGGAACTCCAAACAGAAGTAACATCCATGATGAACACTTTCAATGCAACAGAAAATTCGATCTCAAAACAAAAACGTCAAAACAAAGTTTTACAAAATGAAGTTGATCGACTCTTGGAAGATGTTCTAAGTTCTGGTATTATCTTTGTGGTTATGAATTCGATTTATGAGTCTTGAAATTCTATGCATGTTGATGATCACACTGCTGACACTGAAACGTTGAGACACGAAATTGAAAGTTTAAAAAAAGAAAATGAGAGAATCATTAAACACAATGATATTGTGCAAAGTAAACTTTCAACAGAAATTTTTCAACTTAATCAGAAGCTACAATGGTGTCAAACTCAGAGTCTTGATTTTGAATTAAAATTGCAAATTCAAAATGAAACGATGTCATTTCATAACAGTCACACGTCCAAAGTTGTGAATCTTGAAGATGAAAATGCTGTTTTAAAAAGTCCAATTTTCAAATATGAAAAGGAAATCGATGAATGTTGTCAAAATTGTAATGACACCGTTCGCTTAAATAGAGAACTCGATTCAAAAATTCAACAAAAGAATCACATCATCATTGAACTTAAAGACAAAATTTAGTTACTAGAAAAAGGAAAGTTTGTTAACACAAATGTGATTGCACCGGGAATGTACAAAATGGACACAAAACCTAGGCGAACATCCCCTCAGATTACTAATTTGAATCCTTCCACTTCTACAGGAATAGTCCCCACTACTAGCGTTAGCAGATCAAAGTGTACGAGCAACAAACAGAAGAATAGGATCTGGCAACGTAGAAGCGGAAAATGTCACAAACCGTAATTTCAGGTCCTTTTCCAAGCTTCAAAATTTCACTATTCATCTCGGGAATTACTATTCACGGGTTACTATTCACTAATCACTATTCATCATTTTTGAAGTCAGTTTGAGACTTTGAGAAGTCGTCAAAAATTTTACTATTCACGTAACACTATTCATTCTTGGAGGAAAATCACTATTCATAATCATCATCCATCATTTCGTAAACTAGGTTTACGGGTATTCAAATGCGCGTAACCAGGATGGTTTAGCTGCGTATTCATGCATCATCAGTAAGGACACTTCATATAGACTAGAGTAGTCTACATATCATTCGTAACATCATCAGTACATTAGTTCATGCACGGACATGCATTATTTTAATTTACGTATGGTTATTTATTTAATTAACGTTACCACTCAGTCATTACTACTAACATTAAACCCAGTACTCCCGACTATGATCCTAACATATTTTCATACTCATTATAATGATATAAAGATTATATTATTACTTTTCCCGGTGTTTTTAATTCAATAGCTATATTTTCCGTAAAAGCTTATAACACCGTCGGTTTGCGAATTTTCAACCCAATAAACATTCCAACACCCGATTCTTGCAAGAAATATGATTTTACAATTTTTACAACTTCATCGTATTTTACTTTACCTCGTCACGGGTTATTTTTAGTTAACTCGGTACCCGATAACACCTAGTGTATGTACAAAACAACTAACAATGCTTATTTGAGGGGGGACAATAGCATTAATGAGCCATATTTTCTTCTTTTCTTCCATGTTTTACCGCCCCTCCCCTAGCTCCCTAAAACATCACATGTATACTTGACTTTAAAGACTCCCATTAATGCACTTGTCTTGATTTATTTACAATAACACTTACATACAACAAATCAACTAGCAAAATAGATCAAACTCTCTCCTTTTTCCTCTCTTATGGATCGGCCAAAGGAAGAACACCAAGAACCATTCACTAATTTTTGAAGATCAAGTGTTATACAAGTCTCATTTACCTTCCTTGTTAGAGTTTTGAAATAAAAACTCCAAGGTTTTAGTCCTTTTTCATCCAAAACACATATAATCTTCAAGTAAGTTCAAGAACATCTTTTTGATCATGTTATACTTTCATTTGATCCATATGATTATGTATTTTCAAGTTATATTAGTTTAAAATGCAACTTACTTATGTTTTTTATACCACTTTCCTCATAAACTATCTCAAGTACTAGATCTATAAGCTTTATAATCATTCTCATGAAACCCATCAATGTTGATGATGTTTAGGACCCCATGACACCCTAAGAAGGTGTATGGTAGGATTGGAGTGCTTGTGGTGTTGTTTGGAAGTAGTTTGATTAAGTTTTGAACCTTAGAAATGAGCTTTTAACAAGTATATAAAGGGTCTGTCCAAAAATGCAAAGTCTGGAAAAATCAGTAAACATGGCGTTATTTTGGCCTTCATATTTAGAAAGTACTTTCAAAAACGAAACCGTGGGCACTTGAATCACTAAAAACCGACTTATAACGAAGGAGATATGATTTTTACAAGTTAGACGACGAAAACTATTTTCTGAAAATAAGCTTGCTTTTTTTCCGAGTTTCAAGGGACAAAACGAGGCGTTAGACGTGATCAAGACGAGCCGACAGACTAAAAATATGTTAGTTCATATTTGTACGAACACGTGGATATAAAGAACGTAGCAAACGGGTTTAAAACGACCGAGTTATGAATTTTTGAAAAGCCGACGAACTATACTCATTTTGACAGCCCACTAATAGAAAGTGTTTCAAGTATAAAAACTAGTATTTTTGCAAGCCACTAAGTTGATAGCCGCTTATCTAATTGATCGAGATGCGGTTGATTAAAAGTCAAATGAAACAACATTTAGATTATGTTGCAAAGTTTTCAAAAACGTCGAGTTTGATTATTAACACTTAACGAGTAACATTTCACGACTAGTTTTACGAGGCCGTTTGGGCATATTTTCACCAGTTATAAAAAGTGTTGTTTTGCGACGAAAACATTATATTTGACAATATAACACCAAATGAGGATCGTGGAGTACCGTTTCAACATATTTACACGAAAAGTAATTTATGACTTAACGAGACGTCAAAAATGTATTTTTCGTCGATAAACGTTATTTCAAAACTAACGAGTGGTATCGTGAACATACGTATTTGCATGTGTAGCGTTGTATCATTGCTTACAATAGATCATATCATTCATAATAGGTCGCGGTTAGAGACCGAGCCTCATTTCATCATATCCATTATTATCATTGTTGCTATCGCATCAGGTGAGTTCGTAGCCCCTACTTTTACTTGTTTTGTAACTGTTTTGGGGGAGAATACATGCTCGTTTTTCATTAAACTCTATGCCGTTTTACATTTAAACTTCATGCTTGTTTTGCTTGAGACGTGAGTTGTCTTTCAAACATTATTCATTAGCTAAAATACTTGAGTCGTTGCTCGGAAGTATTTTGTGTTTACATTTTTCATCCTTTGTATTGACCCGGTTAGGGCAAATAAGAGTTTCATCATTTGTGATGACCCGGTTAGGGCAAAATTATTTAATTATACGGACCAAAGTATCAACTCATTACATTGCTTAAGTTACCATCATTGCCAATTTAAAGTCCCCTTTTATTATCATGAACCGTTAATTGTGAGCAAGCGAAGGTGAGGTGGATAGATCTATTGAGGGTGACGCCTCCGTTCGGGTTGGTAGCGCCAACTTGTCAAACGAACGCATTTCATTTCTGTTGAAACGATAGACCTGGATAGATCTTTATGAGCTCGTGGATCGTTAGTAATGTTTATGTAATCACAAACACACTAAAAGAAAGTCTAAGTTACTTGTATTCTATAGCGGAAAACAAACACAAGTAAGAACACAATTACTAAGAACGATTTGATCCTCTATGGATCTTTAGATTAATACTAAAAGTGTTTTTCTAAAATCGTACATAATACATAAAGACGTGTTCCTTTTATAGACAAGGAACCCTAAACAACCCTAAACCGTTTCACAAGAAACGTATAATCTAAAAAATATCTAAGATATGCAATATCACATTCTAAATAAACTCATGCATATCCTAACTAATAACATAATACGCGGAAACTATCCATCAGCAGAAACACATTCCGCACAATCTATACTTCCGCAGTAACATTCTTCAGCAGAATCATAAAGCTTCAGCAGTAACCATCAGCAGTAACCATCAGCAGAATTCTTCCTTAGCAGAATTCCCAACAATCCTCCCCTAATCTTGAATTTGACATGGTTAAGTTCAAGATTCTTGATAGATCTGTAACAATTCAGGAGAAGAGGATTGACTTCGAACAGCAGCAGCAAAGAATCACATGAACCATAGCACTATGAATGGTAGAACTTGAAACTTCAGATCTTTGCAGCAACAAATGACAATTTGTACATCAAAACATATTAGTTTCATACTATTCTCATCACATCCAGGTGTGTTAACTCCTGTGAGAGGTGAATCATTGAAAATAATGGATTTGATGTCTCTTTACCAATAGCCATCACTACTGGAGTAGCCAAATGTTTAAGTTCGAAAACTATGGTACACTGATAACCATCTGATTTATTAGCAAACCAGCAACTATAAACGGATTTGAGATGTCTTTACCTGTAGCCGTTTGCTCAGGACTAGCCAATTCTTTGGTTTCAACTGAACCTTGGTGAATTGAGAACCAAATATGGATACCAAATGTCTTTACCACAAACCATACTTTTGTGGACTAGCCAATTCTTTGGATCCCATAAAGGGTTACATCCATGGTGAATTGATGACCATTTCAACTCTCAGCAATGAAGCATGGGTGAGTTGAATACCCTATAGCTTTGAGCAAGCTATTATAGCTATCAACAGATTTGATGTGTCTTTACCAAAGCTGTACCCTTTGGACTAGCCAACTCTTTGATGGACACAAGTCACATCTGGTGAGTTGATAACCATCAACAGAGTGAGACAACAAACCTGCATAAATGTTAGTACAAAAATATATAATTTTTTTTTTTTTTTTTTTTTTTTTTTTTTTTTTTTTTTTACTAAGAATTAAATAAGAAAGAAATGAAATAAAGAAATAGAAAATATACAAATAATATACAATACCAGAATCAAGTAGAAGCTTGGTGTTGCAGAAGCGTAGACTTGATGAACCCAACCAATTGTTCAGCATGTGTCCTATCATTAGCAATTGGATTTGGAGGAATTTCCAACTTCCTTTGGAGCATGCGATTCAGCAGAGTCATGGACCATGGATATTGTTGATCAGAAAACATACATACTCGTATTCCAGACTCAGTCTCCACCACATGGACATTGGGAATGGGAAAAAATCTCCAACTATCAACTTTCCATCTATGAGAAGCCTTCCAAACTGAATAGCCTTTCCCTTGTGGAGTTTGAGAGTCAAAGAGAACTTGAAGATCACCCAAGAGATATAGACCAGAACCTTGTGGAGTATGCATAGCATAATACTCAGTGACCAACTTGTAAAGGGTCTGCAGATCTTGCCTATCCACCAAATGAAGAATTTCTTGCAAGAAAGTGAAATTCTTATAAGATTGATCTTGCCTGTAGATAGTATTAATATGTCCATCTGTGATAGTCCATCTGATCAACACATTGTATGATCCTTCAGGAAACGTTTCAGAAGATCCTTCCTGAATAAATGAATCATCAGTAGCTGCTAGATCTATTTCCTTTGAAGAACTACTCATTTGAGCTCTGAGAACTTGCTTAGCCAGTCTAATTGATCTTCTACTTGCAATATGCTTCCCGATATGTGACATTCTCTTCTTCCTTCGACCAGGGATGTAAATTCCCATAGAGACATCTTCAGAAGCAATAGAAGTAGTATCTTCAGAAGGAATAGAAGAAGTAGGAATAGAAGAACTTGGAACAACACCCTCTGCTACAGGTAACCTATCAGCTTTGTCCCCATCTTGGCTACCCTTAACCTCAGCCGGTTCAGCTTGTTTACCCTTATCTGCATTAGAAGGAGACAATGATGAATCTTCATGATCAGCAGATGTTACAGCAAAAGGTTCAGCAGAAGTGGGTGGAGCTTCAGAAGAAACATGAATCCCAGATGATTGTTTTTCAGAAGCTTCATCAGCAGAAATGGTAGAAGTAACAATAGGCTCAGCAGATTGAAAGTCCGCAGGAGTATCTCCAGTAGATGAAGTACCTAACTCCACTTGCTTCAGTCTTTTGAGACATGGAGCCTCCAAACTCTCAGCAGTCCTCTTAGGTGGAGTATCAGAAGAGTGAATGGTCTTCATAATCTGATCATAAATTCTATGCAACTCTGAATCAGACAAAGCCCAAACTTGCTTCTTTGTCAAACCATGGCTATACACAGAAGTATACTGATTATAGACCACATTCCTCCTATATTGCTTCTCTTCTGCTTCAGTCTTGGGTCTATCTCTCCTAGCTTGTGCCTTTTGAGCAGCAATAGCCTTCCTCCTTTCAGCTGCAGCTTTCTTCCTCTGTTGCCCAAGAGCTACCATTTGTGCAGCAAAGTTATGACTATCAAAGTTAGCTCCTAAGATACTTTGAGCCAAATTAGGATTGGATGCTGCTTGTTGAGTGTAAGTATCCCATTGTGCATCAGTGAAATGAGCTGATTGCTCATCTAGCTCTCTTTGCCTTTCAGGAGGCAAATCTGAAGTAAAATGACCAGCCATCTGTTTTGCTAACTCTTGACTCTTCACAAGATCCTCATATTCTTTAACCAGCCTTTCTTGCTCCTTTCTTTCTTCTGCACTTATAAGATCTGAACCAAGATCTTCTCCAATCACCCTTCCTTGCTCATTTCCAGAAGTATCTACACTAGTAACTCTGTCAATATCTTCAGGAGAAACTCCAATAGAAGCATCAGCAGAAACATGTTGAGTTGAAGAGTCAACATGTGGAGCAGTAACTTCATCAGTAGTATCCAAGGTAAAGAATCGTCCATCAACAAACACTTCAGTAGACACCTTGGAAGAGGTAACATCAGCAGAAGCCACATGAGCATCATCTGCATGTTCTTGAGCAACAGACAAATTTGGTAGTGTAGTTTCCTTGCTCAAGTACTGTCTTCTCCTTTTTCTGAAGAACTTAATCTGATCTCTTTGTTGAGAGGATTCAGCAGCTTTAGGTGAAGGAGTAGAAGTCTTCTGAGCAGCTTCAGCCAATAACTCAAGATGATCCCAATAACTAGCTTCCTGCTCATCATCAGATGCAAACACAAACTTCCTCTTCTTTGTCTGCCCAAGTTTATCCTCTAATTCTTGAACCCTTCTTTTCAGCACCACAATCTCATCACCAAGTGATGACTTAGTGTCTGCAAGTTCCTTCTTCAACTTCTCAGTTTCTTGAACATTCCTGTTGAGTAAAGTATACAGAGAAGTAAGAGTAATAGGGTCCTCAGCTCCACCAGCTGATGTCTCAGTGGTAAAGGGAGCTTCATTGGGCCTTTCAGAAGAAACATTTATATGCTCAAAATTTGAAGTGTTCTCATCTATTGGGTCTCTAAATGGGCTAGGTGTGGACAGTCTTGGAATCTCATCTTCAAGAGGTGTAGGAATATTAGTATCAAGAGACTGAATTGTCTCCTCTACCTCAGGAACAAGCTCTTCAGGAGCTTCATGAGATGGTGATGGAACAGGGGAATGTGGAGGATGGTCAGTAGAAAACTATAGGTACTTCAGCAGCTAAGGATGGGCCCTCAACCCTTTCTACTGATGGAGTACCATCAGCAGTATTGGGAGCTGGTGGAGCATCAGCAGCATTGGCCGCATTAGCATCATCATTGCCATGTGGCAACATAGCTGGTAGAAGAGGATGATGCTCCCCACCATAATGAGTTCGCATAGAAGCAAACAACTTGGCACTAAGGGCTCCTATGGGATAATGTCCTCTATCCTGGGTATTTATGTCTAAAATTATCTGTAGAAACCTAGGGTACATCAGAAACTTATGCTTTTTCTTGAGAATATTTTCTACCAAATTATCAAAAATAAACTTAGAAAAATTATAAGTCAAACCCTGTGAAAGACACACGATACCACAACCCAGTTGACTAGAGAATTGATCCCATCCTCCAGATTTGTTGCTGATGCATTGAAGTAGTGTATGCACCAAAAATCTCCACTTGGGACAAAACTTGTTCTTCAGCCACATAGTCGTATCCTCACTTTGATAACCCGCTGCTCTTAGACCAGTAAGTATCTCTGCTGTGTTGGTGTGATAAACCCCATTTTCATCATCCAACTGCAATCTTTCCCTAATCAAAGCTTCAGTCACAACATACTCCGTTCCATCAATCTTTGCGACTATCTCTGACTCAGACCGCTTCTCAGCAGATGCCCAAAATTGTTTTACCAAAGATTCATGTACTATGTCTGGATAATGAGTCAAAGCAAAATGAATCTTTGATCGCTTTATGAAATCAACCATTGGGTCATATATTTCCTGTCCCTTCGCTTTTCCCAGAAAAGCAACTTTATTGTGATCCTTCTTGAATTGTAAGGACTCCATCGAAGAACTTGTGAGAGAATGAAGAATAGGTGAAGAGTACTTGAAGAGGGAATTAGTTATTTTGGGCGAAGATTATATGAATAGGTTATAAATAGAAGTTACCCAATTATGGTCAAAATTTATCGGAACAAATGGTTGACCTTATCTGACGTGTAAAGTAACTTCACCATTCAAAATCAACCTTTCAGCAGAAATGATGGTCAATCTGCTGAAGTGAAGAGTCAATCAGCAGAATCAACTCAAGAGAATAATATCTTCGGTAAAGATCTTGAGTTTTAATTTGCCACCCAACCAGCATTAATTAGCATTTCCACTTGACTTCGCCTATAAAATAACCCCAATTCACAATCCACACAAATCACTTAACCCTAATTTACCATCAAACCTTCATCCAATCAAAATCACTTATCAACTCAATGAATAACCAACCCGAAGTCATTGATCTTTCTTCTGACTCATCAGCAGATTCCGGAGATAACAAACCTCAATCATCCAGACGTCCTTCACATAGAATGTATGGGATCACCAAGGAACAAGCCCGCAAGAAAAGACATGATGTGGGCTCTTCAAGCAGACCCAACAATCCACCCAAACCTCCATCATCATCTTCATCATCTGAGGATAATCGACCTCTATTTCGATATCCTCACCAAGACGAACCACCTACAAGGAAGTCCCCTTTTCTTCCTTCTTCAGAAGATGATAGTGTGGTGGATCCAGACGACTCATCTAGGGGCTCTGATGACTCCACAGAGCGTCTTGAGCCAATCTTCAATAGGTTGGTAAGAGAGGAAGAGGAGAGAGAAGCAGCAGCAACCAGGGAAGAGAATCCCCAACCTTCACAACCCCAACCAAGGCCACCCACCAGAAATCCACCACTCCCAGAGACAAGGGAAGTGGTTATTGGTCTTCCTGCTCCTAGGACTGGAGTTTCATACCACAGGGACACAGGAAAGAGCAAGGGTGCAGAGGTGACTGGGAAGGGAAAGGGAAAAATGTAGTAGGTGCTGATGAGATGTTGCCAAGGACCAAAGATATAAAACTAGGTTCTTCAGCATCTTCAATCATGTCTGTTAGTCTTCCTGGTGCAGCATTAGATGATAGGAACTTGTGTCTGTGTAGTTGATCTTGTATAGGATTGGTCTTGTTGAAATTGAAGTTGTTTGTAAGCTGTAATTTCTTTTGAATGAATGAACAACTTGTCTTTGATTATGAATTGATCTCTGTTTCAGTACTTCCATTCAGCAGAAACACTCTTTAAGCTTACTTGACCATGTCCCATTAATCTTGAAGAACATCAACTTAAAATCATCAATCTCAGGCAGTTCTGCAAAACAGACACATAAAAGCAAACAAACCAAACCATACAAACTAAAATTACATTAGTGGATTAGTGTGTTAGCAAACATAATCAATAATCTACAAAATAGTACAGACTTTACAATCACAATCCTCCCCTGAGGCATATGCCTCCCCTGAGGCCTATGCCTCCCCTCAAACATAGCATTTAAGGGTTAACCATCCCAATATGGACCACTAAGTGTTGAAACCTAGGTCCATCAAAAGCTTTAGTCAGCAGATCTGCCACATTATCATCTGTGTGTATTTTAAGCACCTTAATCAAATGTTTTTCATATGCATCTCTTATAAAATGGTGCCTTATCTCAATATGCTTAGTCCTATTATGAAAAACTGGATTTTTAACAATGCATATGGTGCTTTGGTTATCAATAAAAATGGTGGTATTCATGAAATTAAACCCATAGTCCAACAATTGATTTTGTATCCAAAGAACCTGTCCACAACAATTGGCAGCAGCAACATACTCTGCTTCAGTAGATGAGGTAGCAACAATGGTTTGTTTCTTGCATTGCCAAGAAATCAACCTTCTTCCAAGAAATTGGCAACCTCCAGTTGTGGATCTCCTATCCAGATTTGCACCAGCATAATCACTATCACTATAAGCTTCCAACTTGAAAGGAGACTCTTTTGGGTACCAAAGACCTAGCTTGGGTTGGCCTTTGAGATACTTAAAGATCTTCTTGACTGCATTCAGGTGGGAAGTGAGTGGTGTGACCTGATGTCTAGAACAAGCACTCACAGCAAATGTGATATCTGGCCTTGAAGCTGTCAAGTACATTAGTGAACCAATCATGGACCTGTACAAGTGAACATTCACTGCAGGATCTGGTTCAAGGTTATTCTTTGGCTTGGGAGCTTCATAGGGTGTAGTGGCAGGTCTAACATTCTCCATATCAAACTTCTTCAACATATCTTGAACATACTTATCCTGACTAATAAAGATACCATCTGGTTTCTGCTGAACTTGGAGACCCAAAAAGAAAGTGAGCTCTCCCATAGCACTCATCTGAAACTCTCCCTTCATCAATTCCTCAAACTCCCTGCACCAAGCTTCTTTAGTGGAGCCAAAGATAATGTCATCCACATAAACTTGAACAAGTATGATATCCCTGGAAGTCTTCTTAATGAAGAGTGTTTTGTCTATAGCACCTCTTCTGTATCCATGCTTCAGCAGAAATGATGAAAGCCTAGCATACCAAGCTCTTGGTGCCTGATGAAGGCCATAGAGAGCTTTGACAACCCTGTAAACATGCTTTGGATTATCTGGGTCTTCAAAACCTTTGGGTTGAGATACATAAACCTCCTCATCAATTTCTCCATATAGAAAAGCACCTTTGACATCCATCTGATACACCATGAAACCCATATAAGATGCATAGGCCAAGAAGATTCTGATGGCCTCAACCCTAGCTACAGGAGCAAATACTTCAGTATAATCAATTCCCTCCTCTTGTCTGAATCCTTGTGCCACCAATCTTGCTTTGTTTTTAACCACAATACCCCTGGCATCTCTTTTATTTTTCAAAATCCACTTGGTACCAATGGCAATCTTCCCTTCAGGTAGTGGTACCAATACCCAAACTTTCTGATTCTTGAATTGTAGCATCTCTTCCTGCATTGCTTCAAGCCAGCTGGAGTCATCAAGTGCTTGACTAACACTTGTTGGTTCCACTTGTGAGAGATAACAAGCAAACAGACAATGCTTAAAGTCTATATGATTGTCCCTTTGCTGAGATGAAACATAAGAAAGAAAAGCCACTTGACCATATTTAGAACCTTTCACAGAGCTTCTAGTTCTAACAGGTGCTTGAGGATCACCAAGAATGTTGGATTGAGGATGATCAGTATGTATCCTTTTGGTTGCATTGGGGTTGACTTCAATTGTGGTGTCAAGATTGGTCATATTTGGTCCAAATTCACTGTCATAGGAGGCTGAGTTGAAGATACCAGCTTTGGGTGAGTGATTTCCAAGATCAGAGGGACTTGGAAAGCGTGTATAAGGTTCCTCAAAGTCTGTGGACACACTATTAGACATGGGAGAACCATCAGAAGATCCATCAGCAGATTTAGTAACTTCAGCAGAAACATGAGGTGGAGCAGCAGAATCCTGGTTTCCACTGAAGGGTTGTGCTGACTCCTCACTTAGTCTTTCAGCTTCTTGATTGGCTGCAAATTCTTGCTTCTTCAGTCTAGCAAGGTCCTCTGCATAGTGTGACAAATCTTCAATCTCCCCAGAAGTATTTCCTTCAACATGGTTAGGAGGAAACGAAGGTACAACAATAGTATGCTCATCTTGCTCAGACTCACTCCCTGAGTCCTCTTCCAGGGTACCTGCATTGTTAGTAGGAGACTCTTTTGTACCTGCAGATTGTTCAGCAACATATCTAGTATAGCCCAAATAATCAGTTAGGTAATCCAAGTCAAAATACCAAGGATGACCTTGTCCTTGAACATTAGGCTTAGTTTCTAGATATCTCAGATTAAGGGTCTCTTCTATCTTTTTAGAACTTAAATTATAGACCCTATAAGCCTTGCTATGAGCTGAATATCCCACAATAAACCCCTCATCTGCCTTTTCATCAAACTTTCCTAAGGGATCACTAGTGTTCAAAATGGTCACCTGACAACCAAAAGGTTTAAGGTAATGAATAGCAGGAACTTTCCCAGTGAGAAGTTCATAAGGTGTCTTGATATGAGGTCTAGTGATGGATACCCTGTTCAAAACATAACAAGCAGTACTTACTGCTTCAGTCCAGAACATGGTGGGTAATTTAGAGTCTGCAAGCATGGATCTTGCTGCCTCTATTAAGGTCCTATTCTTTCTTTCTGCAACCCCATTTTGCTGTGGGGTTCTTGGAGTGCTATAGTCCCTTTTTATCCCCTTAGACTGACAAAGTTCTATTAAGACAGCATTTTTGAACTCTGTCCCATTATCACACCTAATCCCTTTAACCTTTTTATTTAGCTGGTTTTCAACAAGGGTTATGTACTCTTTTAAGATTGGATATGTTTCATCTTTAGTTCTCAAAAAGAATACCCAACAAAACCTGCTATAGTCATCGGTGATCACCAGGCAGAAGGATTTGAGATCAATGCTCCTGACTTGAGCTGGGCCAAAAAGATCCATGTGCAGCAACTGGAGAGGTTCTGAGATAGTGCTCACAGCTGTAATGGCTTTATATGAGGCTCTGTGTTGCTTCCCTTTGTTGCAGGCAACACAATTGTGTTCATTGGTGAAGATTTTGGAGGGAAGCCCATGAACTAGACCAAGCTTAGAGAGCTTGTTTATGGTCTTGAAATTGACATGAGCCATCCTTCTATGCCACTTATTTGACTCATCCATGGATGCTTTAGCCACCAAGCATGTCAGATCACCTTCAGGTTGGACTTCATTCAGGTTGATTGTGTATAAATTATATCTTCTGGGAACTCTCAGCAGAATTGGGGAATCTGCTGGAAGCTTGAAGTCTTTAGAGAGCACCAGACATTCATCCTCTGAGAAGAAGACCTTGTTCTTGCCATCACATATTTGTGATACTGAGAACAGGTTGAAGTGTTGCAGTTCCTTCACATAGAGCACATTCTCAAAGTCCAAGCCAGGTGTTCTGATGGTACCAAACCCAGTGATTTTGCCATCTCCTCCACCAAAAGTCACAATGCCTCCATCTTGAATGGGTACAAAATTCTGCAGCATGTCCCTATTTCCTGACATACTTCTGGAACAACCACTATCTACTATGCCTACATCTTTACTTTTCAAAGGATGATCCTACATATACAACAAAATTATACAAAAGTTAGTACACATTGGAGACTCAAGTCATTACTGACTTGAGCCTGCCTTGTGGATCATAAGAATTAGGCCATGTAGATTGATAAGATCCACCATTGTTCTTGGACCTTCTATGAAGATTAGGTCCCTTGTGAGTCCAAAAACAACCTGCTGAGGGCTTAACAGCAGTATCCCAATATCCCATACCCATAGACATTGGGTCAATAAAGCCAGGCCAAAGACCATTCTCAAAATAAGAACTAGTGGGGTGCACAAATGGTCTAGCAACATATCTTCTCCTAGCAGACTGAAAATTTCTATCAGCAGAATGTTTCTTAGGAGAATGTCTATCAGTAGAATGTCTACCAGCATAATTGCTGGCCCTATGAGATGCCTGTGGGACATATGGTGGAATATTCTGAACATTTGTCCACATTGGTCTAGGTTTAGTCTGACCAACACCCATTCTTTGCTCATGAAAATCACAATCCTTGATTAGATGAGATTTACTTCCACACACAAAACATTTCTTCTTTTTAGAAGATTTATTAAAAGAAAAAGATGTTCCATTACAAGTAGAATTATTCAAATCACTAACAGAAACAGGATTGTTTTTGACACAATAAGAAACATTATTTTGCAAAGAATTAAAAGACAGGTCTTCAGAAGAAACTGTCTTGGACTTGACATCCTCAGCAGCAATTCTAACAGACTTGTAGGGTGTCTTGGGTGAAGGCTTGGGAGAGGTCTTTGTAGGGTCTGACTTTTCACTTGAATCACAACTGGTATAGGTGGTAGACCCTTGGTCAGAGGACTTGTCACTGTCAGAACAAGAGACAAAGTCAGAAGAATTAGAATCAGGGTCTGGCAAGTCAATTGACTTTTTGCCATAAAGATGGTGTGATCCATCAAAGTCAGAGGTGGTGGTGCTAGATGGCATGTGTTCTCCCCTAATAGGTCCAGGCACAGCATGTAAGTATCCATTACTGACAAACTTAACAGGGGCTTGATAGTCTACTGGTTCAGGGTCAAACACACTGTACTCATTAGGGTCATAAAATTGATCTTTCCCTATGTAGTCACCAAACCCTAAACCAATTTTAGTTTTTACAGACATGGAACAGTTAACTAACCTGTTTAGATTTTTAGAAGAATCTTTCCATTTATCAAACCTAGCCAAGCTATCATCTAGTTTAGTCTGCACTTCCTGTTTTTCTACCTCTAGTTTAGCCTTTTCCTTTTCACAACATTTTAATTCATTTTTAGCACAAAATAGATCTCTCTCTAACACCCCTATCTTTTCACCATAAGCAACCTCATTCTTCTGAAACCAGACTTTTTGTCTTTCTAGTGTTTTTAAAGAGTGTTTATAAGCCTTAACATCTATATAACTTTCATGATATTTGGCTTTTAATTCATCATGTTCTTTTTTAAGTTCATTATACCTTTCACTACAACCAAATACACAATTTTGTACCTGAGATATGCCCATCAAGGCATTCTGACAATGATTATCCTCTGAAGAACAGCTAGCCAGCAATCCACCCACATCAGCATTATCATCAGTCTCAGGATCATGCACCTTCCAGTTGATATGTTCATCAAGAGTGACCATGGCTTTGGGGTTTTCAGCATTCACCTGGTTCTTCTGATAGCTTGAATACCGAACTTCATCACCAGTCTTTCTATCCTTGCACTCTCTAGAGAAGTGACCCAACTGACCACATGAATAGCACTTGATCTTCCTTCTATCAAACCTAGCTGGTTCTCTTCCCTGAAACCCGAACTTTCTTCCAGACTTCTTTTCAAACCTCTTGACATTTAAAGTAAGCATGGCCACCTGCCATTTTAGATTCATCTCTTCCAAGTCAAGAGGATCCACCTGATCAAAATCCTCAAAAGCAAGATGCTGCTGATGTTCATAATCAGCAACAAACGACTGGAGTACATCCTCCATTACACCACTAGACTGTGGTTGAGAGTAGGAAGATGTTACTGAGGAGCTTGAACTTGAAGCCTGAGTCATCTTATTGGAGCTGGTGCTTACAAATGCTGAGTAGTTAGGAGTGGATGTACGAATGGGACTTCGAACATCAGGTTCAAGAGTCTTAAGCTTGTTGAAGAGATCATCAAATGAAAGCATATCAAGACCACCTTTTGCTTTGAGTGCAATGCTCACTTGTAGCCATGAGGGAGGTAATGATCGAAGGAACTTTGCATTGCAGTCCTCATTGTCAGGTCTGGCCTTCAGCTGATTCATCTGGCTCAAAATCTTATGGAACCTGTCATACCCCTTGTGGATACCTTCCTCTTCAGTTATTTGAAACTCTTGAAACTGCTGTTTCAACATCGACTTCTTCATCCTTTTTGACTCATCGTTCCCACCAAACCTAGCCTTGATCGCCATCCAGATATCTTTTGCTTCATCCATGTAGTGAAAATCTCCCATGTGGTCATCTGGAATAGCTTGAAGAAGAATGGTTCTCACTTTATTTTCTCTTTGAACTGCAAGAATCTCTTCAGCAGATCTAGGAGGAAGAATAGTAATAACACCATGTTCATCCTTAGAATGCTTCTTCAAACTGTTTCCTTTACGGACAACTTCCCAAAGATTCCAATCAATATTGGTGATCCAGTTCTGCATCTTCATTGCCCATAATTCATATTCTTCCTTCTTAAGATAAGGAAACTTTGCATTGCTATTGGTGAGATTGAGTTGTTGCATAGATGTGGTGTTTTGGTTGTTGTTGTTGTTGTTGTTGTTGCTGTGAACTTCAGATTCATCATCTGATCCAGGCATGGTTATTGGGTGTGAGAGGGTGTAAACGAGAAGATGTTCTTAGTAACACAGAGACTCTCACGAGGCTCTGATACCACTTGTTGAATCTCAGACCTTGATAGATCTTTATGAGCTCGTGGATCGTTAGTAATGTTTATGTAATCACAAACACACTAAAAGAAAGTCTAAGTTACTTGTATTCTATAGCGGAAAACAAACACAAGTAAGAACACAATTACTAAGAACGATTTGATCCTCTATGGATCTTTTGATTAATACTAAAAGTGTTTTTCTAAACTCGTACATAATACATAAAGACGTGTTCCTTTTATAGACAAGGAACCCTAAACAACCCTAAACCGTTTCACAAGAAACGTATAATCTAAAAAATATCTAAGATATGCAATATCACATTCTAAATAAACTCATGCATATCCTAACTAATAACATAATACGCGGAAACTATCCATCAGCAGAAACACATTCCGCACAATCTATACTTCCGCAGTAACATTCTTCAGCAGAATCATAAAGCTTCAGCAGTAACCATCAGCAGTAACCATCAGCAGAATTCTTCCTTAGCAGAATTCCCAACAATTTCATTCATTCAGAGTGTTTGGCAAAGCGCTCCCTTTTTGGGGCATTTCAGTCTAGCTTCGGGGTCATGAGCTTAAGAGCTAATGTATTATTTTTATGTGGCATTGTTTTGTCATACATTTTATACTTATGGTTTCCGTATAACATTTCATTTACATAAAGCAGATCATATTTGGCAGTGGGTTGTAAACACACAGGTTGCAAGTCTTGTATGGGCGGGACTTGGAACTGGGTGGATTTACAATACCTTTGCTGGGAAATCTTCATTCAAATGCTATACATTTTACAATAAACTCTATGAACTCACCAACCTCGTGTTGACACTTTAGCATGTATTTTCAGGTATTAAGCAATAGCACGCTACTGGAGGCTTTTGGCATGGCAGGGCATGGCATGGTCATAGAAGACTCTGACAAACATTTGGGACCATTTAACTTATTTAAGGGCCTATTTCCGCACTACATTTATCGATGTAAATTCAACACTTTTGTTAAACAATTTTAATCTAAATGATTGAGGTGAAAACCGTTCTCTGCACTTGTGTTGTGATACCAATTGAGTTGCACCCCAGTGGCATGTATGCTTCTGCTGGACCCGATTTTGGGGGTGTGACAGATTGGTATCAGAGCCTTGGCTATAGAGAACTGGGTGATTTTAAAACCTAGACTATAGCTACATTTACAAAAACTTAACCCTATGACCGCCACGTGCCTGCCTGCCAAGCTGATGCCTCATTTGTGGTTTGTTGCTGACATATTTAATGAGATTTGTATCTCATTATCAGATATATTATACCCACTTATTTTCATTGATTACTATAACATAAGCATGCTCACATATCATACACGTCTCATCGTTACGCCTTTTCCTTGCGTAGTTCATCATTTGACCTCGGGTTTGGTCACTTGCCTTAGTCTTTCAGAATGTCTTTTCAAATGTGAAGGACATAGTATTAGTATAACTGAGCTGAGTATTTCAAAATTCATTGAACCTCGGTAGAATATAGACTGGTCATCTATATTCGACCCGGGACAGTGGGACATAGGCTGACCACCTATGCCCGACTCAGAGATGAATTTTGCAATACTGAGAACAGTTATAATAGAATTATGTCCGGGTTGCATTCCTACTCAATTTCTAAAGGTGTCAAAAGTTCATGTGTGTGTACACAATCGTTGCAAGAACATTCACACCTATATCACCTCGTGAACCGCCGCATAGAAGCACGTTAGCTAATCATAACCCAACCTCAAGCTGTTGAGAGTCAGATCATTGGGAATGACAATCATTTCACCTTTACCATCACGAATCCTTGAGGCTCAAGTTGAGGCACTCAAGGAATAAAACCGACAGAATGAGAAACCTTATGGTATGCCAAAGAATGTAAATGGTTTAGTAAAGAGGTCAGACGGAGTATTGTGCTTCAAGGATAGAAACTGGATGCCTCTCTATGGTGGAATACGAGAATTGATTATGCACGAGTCGCACAAGTCGAAGTACTTTATTCATCCATGTTCTGATAAGATGTATCAGGATCTCAAGAAACTTTATTGGTGGCCGAATATGAAAGTAGATATAGCTATGTATGTTAGCAAATGCTTTACTTGTGCTGAAGTAAAAGCCGAGTACCATAAACCATCAGGATTACTTCAGCAACCAGAGATTCCCCAATGGAAATGGGAACGCATTACAATGGATTTTGTCACCAAACTTCCCAAAACATCAAGCGGGTTTGACGCTATTTGGGTAATCATCGATCGTCTCACCAAGTCAGCCCATTTCATTCCAATCAGAGAGACTTATACTATGGATGAGCTTACCAGACTTTATGTCAAAGAAATAGTCTCAAGTCACGGTTCACCAATTTCCATCATTTCAGACCGAGATAGCCGCTTTACTTCAAACTTCTGGCAATCATTACAAGATTCATTTGGAAGCAAATTAGACATGAGCACTGCTTATCATCCTCATACCGATGGTCAGAGCGAGAGAACGATTCAGGCATTGGAAGATATGCTAAGGATGTGTGTGATTGATTTCGAAAATGGTTGGGCTAACCATTTGTTATTAATCGAGTTCTCTTATAACAACAGCTATCACACGAGCATAAAAGCAGCACCATTCGAGGCACTCTAGGGTCAAAAGTGCCGGTCCCCAGTCTGTTGGGCCAAAGTTGGTAAAGCAAAACTCACTGGTCCAGACATGGTTCGCGAAACCACAGAAAAGATAATTCAGATTCGAGAAAAGACTCAAAACAGCCAGAAGCCGACAGAAAAGTTATGCTGATGTTCGACGCAAACCATTAGAATTTCAGGTTGGAGACAAGGTTCTGACAATCCCTTTAAGATATCCTTACCCAACCAGATATACGCACGATCTCCCATCCTCGAACCAACAAACATTAAGGAAACTATCCAAGCACTATAGGACGTGCTCAGCGCCATAGAATCAACTTTGAATTGTTTGGAGTAAACCTTTGACATTGACAGATTTCACCTTCGACAATAGCCATCATACAAATACAAAGACTGCACCCCTTAAGACAACCTATGGTTGAAGTACCAATTGCCTATTGACATACCAAAAATCGAAAAGTCCAATTCACCAGTCTAGAACTCAATTGTGAAACAACAAAGGAAATTGTACAAGTCAAGAATCAGTTACAAGCAACAAGAGAACAATGGAAAAGTTAGGTCAGTTCAGGATGCAAAATCATTGGGATTAGGTATCCCTAAGCAGTAAATCATTAGGATTCGGGTTGGAGAACAAGCTATGTTGAAGGGCTCGCCTTGGAAAGGCATGATACAATTCGGAAAACGCGGGAAGTTGAACCCGAGATACGTTGGGTCATTTAAGATTCTGGAAAGGATTGGTCCAGTAGCATACAAACTTGGGCTCCGTCAGAGCTCAGCAGCGTACATAACACATTTCATGTCTCAAATCTCAACAAGTGTCTTTCGGACGAAACGCTCGCAATTACATTGGAAGAAATTCAGCTCGACGATAAGCTTAATTTCGTGGAGGAACCAGCAGAAATCATGGACCGCAAGGTCAAACAGTTGAGCAGAGTCGAATCCTATCTAATGGATGTTTTATCTTTTATCACCGTAATGTGACTCAAACATCCACATCTTTCACCAACTCCACCCCGGAGACCAACATTAACTGAATTCAGGGACTGAATTCCTTTAACGGGTGGAGTCTGTCACAACCCGTAATTTCAGGTCCTTTTCTAAGCTTCAAAATTTTACTATTTATCTTGGGAATTACTATTCATGGGGGTACTATTCACAAATTACTATTCATCATTTTTGAAGTTAGTTTGAGACTTTGAGAAGTCGTCAAAATTTTCACTATTCATGTAACACTATTCATTCTCGGAGGAAAATCACTATTCATAATCATCATTCTCGGAGAAAACTTATTTCATTCGTGACTTGCAAGGAAATGATCTAATGTTGGGCAATCGTGGAACCAGTCTTTACACCATCTCAATGTCTGATATGATTGCTTCTTCTCCTATATGTCTGCTCTCCAAAGCACATTCAACATAATCATGGTTATGGCACAAACGACTATCTCATCTGAATTTCAAAACCATGACTGAACTCGCACGTCACAAACTAGTCGATGGTCATCTACGGTTTCGATATTCAAAAGATCACTTATGACCAGCTTGTGAACAAGGAAAAAGTACTCGTGCACAATTCCCTTCAAAAACATAACATAGTAAAGATCATGTTCTTCAACTACTTCATATGGATTTGTGTGGCCCTATGCGTGTTCAAACGATAAACGGTAAACGCTACATTCTAGTAATTGTCGATGACTACTCCAGATGGACTTGGGTCTATTTTCTCCGAAGCAAAGATCAAGCTCCTTCAATGATCATCACCTTTCTCACAAAAATTCAAGTTCAATTTCGTAATACGGTCAGAAAAGTTAGAACAAACAATGGAACTGAATTCAAAAATCAAACTCTTCGATCTTATTTTGAGAAAGTGGGAATTGAATATCAAACATCCATTGCAAGAAGTCCAGAACAAAATGGGGTTGTCGAAAGATGCAACAGGACGTTAGTGGAAGTTGCAAGAACGATGCTAATCAATGCTCAATTACCAGATTACTTATGGGCAGAAGCTATATCAACTGCATGTTATACCCAAAACCGTTGTATGATAACCAAACGGCATCACAAAACTCTTTATGAGATTGTTCACAACCGCAAACCGAATATTCAATACTTTTATGTATTTGGTGCTCTTTGCTATCCAAATAATGATCGTGATGATTTTGGAAAACTCAAAGCAAAGGCTGACATTGGTATCTTTATTGGATATTATGAGAAATCCAAAGGTTTTCGAATTTGGAATCGTCGTACTAGAGAAATTCAGGAGACTATTCATGCTAATTTCGATGAGCTTACAGAAATGGCTTCTGAGCACAACAGCTTAGGACCCGCACCCAACCGTCTAAACTTTCCAGATCCAACAGCTGCACCTTTTTCCCTTAACCGTAAAGAATTGGAAACCTTGTTTGCTCCACTGTTTAATGATTCATTTGAATGTCGTGCACCAGATGTATCACCTATTTCCGCTGCACAACCTGATAATATTCTAATACCTGATACACCTGCACCAACAACAACAACCGTTGCTACAGATGCACCTCCAATTGAATCCCCATCAACAGCAGAACAAACCGCTTCCAACACTGACAATGCAGCTGAAGATCTTCCACAACAATCAGTACCCGAACCTGCAGATTATGACCCAAATGCGATCTTTAATCCATTTGCACCGACTCCAACCATTCCTAATATTGCAGAGTCATCCACACGCAATTTAGACCCGTCTAATCTGCATACGTTCTATCAACATCACCCTTCAACACATCATTGGACTAAAGAACACCCCTTAGTAAACATCATTGGCAATCCCTCAGCTCCAGTTATGACAAGACAAAAACTTCACACCGATGCTGAAAGCTGCATCTACGCACTCACAGTTTGTCAAGATGAACCCAAAAACATCAAAGACGCACTAACATACGACAACTGGGTTAAGTCAATGCAAGAAGAACTCGACCAATTCAAACGACTAGAAGTGTGAGGGTTAGTTGAAAGACCAGATGGGGTCTATGTCATCGGACTGAAGTGGATTTGGAAAAACAAGCTAGATGCATAAGGCACAGTGATTCGTAACAAATCGCGTCTGGTAGCTAAATGATTCACTCAGCAAGAAAGAATTGATTTTGCAGAGTCCTTTGCTCCAGTTGCTAGGCTTGAGGCTGTCTGTATATTTATGGCATACACTACACACAAGAATATGGTTGTTTATCAAATGGATGTGAAAACGGTATTTCTAAACGGTCAATTACGTGAGGAAATGTATGTTAGTAAACCAGAGGGATTCGTCGATCCAGAGCATCCCAATCATGTGTACAGACTCAAGAAGGCCCTTTACGGACATAAACAAGCCCCAAGGGCATGGTATGATAAACTAACTGCTTTCTTGCTTGCCAATCATTTTACTAAAGGTTCAGTGGATCCAACTTTGTTTATTCAAAAACACGGGGAGGACATTTTAATTGTTCAAATTGTGGAAAACTAGAAGGGGGGTTGAATAGTTTTACCGATTTTTGAGTTATTTTAGAAACTTTACTTTCGAAAAACTTTGATTCGAATCTTATGTGTAATCAATCAACACCAATATGAACACTACACTATACTATCTAATGTAAATAATGAATGTAAAGAAAAGGGATGGAAAGATCAAACAGGGACAAAGAGATTTATAGTGGTTCGGTTACGAAGCTCTTCTTCGCCCTACTCCACTCCCCGAGTACCACACTCGAGAGTTTCAAGCACTATGTCAACAAACCTCCTTTCAGGCGGAGAAAACCGTACAATGTCGCTTATCCTAATCTCCGAAACTAAGCTAAATGTTGAGTACTAATCTTAGCTAGTACCAATCTACCATGATCCACACGATCCTTTCTACTTCACACAATCAACACACTTGACTCGATCTACCCTTGATCCACTTGATCAACACACTAGCTCACAAGCTACAAGAGATATTCAATATCTCTACAAGATCACAATGATCTACTCTCACAAACTCACAAAAGAAAAATGAACTTGATGTATGCTAGAATACAACAAGTGTGTAACAAATATTACAAGTGCACTAACTACAACTACAACACTTTGTATCTTCTTGGATACCTTGTGTTCTTCTCTTGCACTAGTAGAGGAATGAAGGTGATCACTTGGTGATGATTAGATAACTCTTTAAACAAAAGAAAACTAAACTAAATGATCAAGAAGAGAAGATGTGATAAGAGTATTGAAATCAGAAAGTTCTGTGTGAAAAAGGATGTCCAAAAACTGTGAAGAGGGCTGGTATTTATAGGCAGAAAAATTCTAGCCGTTATGAGGACACGGTACCACTAAATCACCCACGGTACCACTAAATTTAGTGGTACCGTGGTACCGTGCCAGACAAAAAACGCTCCTCTTTTTGTCTTTAGTGGTGAAAATTTATTTGGGGAAGTTTGGAGCTGATTTTGGGGGAAAAATAGCTGTTATGATATTTAAACTTATTTTTCCAATAAAACATTTCTTAATAATTCAAAAATAACTTGTAAAGTATATTTTTGAAAAAATGTGAAGTTTTAAACACAATTTCACTTCTTTGATCATTTGTCAAGTTATAAATTTGTTTGCGCATACCTAGAGTGATTTGCGTAGAAATGGGATCATTCGACTAAAAACTTGTTTACGTTAATTTTAACGTAAAGTGTTTTCACATTTTGTCATCCTCAAAACGTGAAGTTATCGAAAGATATAAATAATGTTTTTAGAACATTATTTGCATCAACAATCTCCCCCTTTTTGATGATGACAAAACTTAAACTCATTTTAAGTTAAAATTAATTTTAACAAGTTTTTAATGAGTTTATATCTCATTTCTCCCCCTTTTTGTCAAAGCAAAAAGGTTGATAAGGCTCCCCCTTGATGTATAATCCCCCTCGTTTGGAGGACACCAAGGAATCGAGCAATGATTCTTGCTACAAAACAAAGTTAGAAGACAAATATACAATATCTAACATGTAGCAATCACGACAAATATCCAACCACAAACAAAAAAGATTGGCCAAGTAGCCAAACATCAAAAATAAAATAACCACATGCCATTCCATTAATAACAAGAAATGTCAAACATAAGTATGACTACATCACCAACTCAAAGATAGACAACAAGAAGCATAAATAAATCCTTAATGACTAGAGGTAAGCTTCATTTTCAAAAGGGGTCCTAAAGGTTTATTGTTGGAAACTAAACATGAACATGTTTAGTTATGTGGGCTAGGAGGAGGTGGGGATGGTGACATGATTGGAGGTGGTGGTGGTGTCAAAGAGATACTCCACATAGGAGAACATGAAATGTATCTCATCTCTCAAGGAGAAGATGAGGTTACAGTTGTGGAGGCAACATAGGCAATTAGCACTATGTAGATCAAATGGATGAGGTTGGATAGGTTGGCCCATGATTGGGGAAGGAGGTGGTGGTGAGTTAGTTGGTGATGGGGTTGACATGGCATAATCCAATGGAGTGATGGGTGAGAGTGTGTAGTCCATGGATGATGGCATGGTGTTGAGAGAGAGAGATGATGAAGATGTGGTTCTAGTGGAAGATGTTTTGGAAGGATCATTAGGTGGAGATGGTGAGTGAGGAGTGGCTTGGGAAGGTGGTGTTGTGACTTCATCATCTTTTGTGAGATCAACAAAGAGAGGTTTGGGTGGTGGTCTTACGGTTATCCTAGGTTTCTTGGTGATGTGAGTTGTTGATCCTTGTGTGGAGGACATGGTGATAGTGTGGTGTGAGGTTGAAGATGAGATGCAAGATAAGCTTGCAATGGTGAGGCCTTATATAGTCAAGAGTGGAGGGATTTGAATTAAAGTTGGTGTTAGTGTCCTATGATGTAGTGAGGAAATCTTGGGGTGTATGTGAGTTTGCAAAATTTGCAGGTTTGAGGTTTGAGGTTCAGGGATCTAGAGGAAACAGTGAAAATTCGTCAAACAAGGACACGGTACCACTAAATACCACACGGTACCGTAAAATTTAACGGTATCGTGGCCTATTTACTGGTACCGTGACCTGGAAGTCAAGAATTTTCCTGTGCAGCCTAGTTTTGGGCAGCTAAGGGAAAGTTTTCTAGGGGAACTATTTGCAGGAAATGTTAGTGCCTCAAATCACTAAAGATTTATTTGCCTAATATGTCCCATATCAAGCTACTCCTAGCACATAAAGATTATCATGCAATTTGCTAAGATAATCCATAAGCATGCAAACACAAGGGACAAAATAAGCTATCATCCAAATATCACATAAAATATTCATGCAAGGTGATAGATTAACTGTCAAACATGCAAAATAGCAAAGAGTATTAATCCCTAATATAATTATCATAAATAAATCCTAATAAGAAGTATTAATCCCTTCCTAACTACTTATGACTTGAGCTTTCTCCCGTTTTTATCACACTCTCGTCTTGAGCATGCATCTCATGATTCGGATCATCAAAGGGTGCATAGTTGGTGGAAGATTCGGAAATGATAATAGATGAGATATATGAATCATTTAGGGGTTTCATGACGGGATTGAAGAGTGAGTATTGAGGACTACGAAGGTAAGAATGAATGCTTATAAAGTGGTGATAGAGACGAGTTAGAAACATCCCATAGGGTATCAATTTATTTTTGTTACCCTTAAGATGTACAATTCGCTTAGCGAAGAAGTATGCGAGATTATACGGTTGTTGAGTGTGAAGACAGTAAATCATATGAGCACAACACGCCGGAAGTTGCTCACGATTTCCTGTTAGACTAAGAACATTTTCTCGCAGGATGACTGCCCAAGAAAGTAGTTCATAACGAACCTCTTCCAAACGAATTTTCGTTGGATTTGGGTAAGAAGAGTACTTATGAGTACGAATGAGTTTGGTAAGTTCAGTTGGTGAGGGTATGTAGGAACAATACGGACTATCCTCTTCTCGATAGTTGAAGAGGGACTCAAGACACCAATCTTCAGTATAGGCACATTGCCCATGATTGGGGATTCGGTGAATTTGAGCAAATTGCTCTAGAGTTAAGATGAATTTGAAGTTTCGGATCCAAAACCAAAGTGACAGAGATTGATCCTCGTTACGTACGAGTTCAACTTGTCGAAAGAATTCCAACACAAAACGAGGACAAATGTGCTCGTTGATGTGCAGTAAGCAATCGAATCCTATAGCTCTAAATGTGGTGTTGATATCCCTATGATAAACTAAGGATGGATCAACGACTCGACCTTCATGAAATCGACGGGTTTCAAGGTTAACATAGGCACAAATGTGACTACCGGGTGTTGTGGGTTCACGAGAGATTTCGGGGGTATAGGTGTCGGTTAGATGATGATCAAAATCATATTCATGAGACATTTTAGTTACTTATAAGAAAATTTAAAATTAAAATTGAGAATAGTTGCTTTAAAGACAAGTGCCTAGTGTGTGCCTATATGCAAACTATGTGGAGGTGCGGTAATCTCGACTCTATAACTAAAAATAATGATATTACCCAAACGCTCCTAATCTTCACTTTTGTTCAAACGAATATGTCGATAAATACATATTAATTATGTAATTCGATTAATATTTGTGAGATCATGTATGCATGAGAAAACGTTTTTAGTTTGTATCAACAATGCATGAAAAATGTTTCATGATCCTAGTTTCGTGAAATTTTTCGAAAGCAATGGAATTGGGGTGTTTGGCGACTTCAAAGTGTTGGCGCCAAAAAGTTTTAAGTTTGAAAGACTTTAGTGTTAAAGACTCTTAATGAAATAACAATTATCCTAAACATGATTCCTCTTAAAGCTAATTGCTCAAAAACAAAATTTGGACTAAAATGTATGGGTTTATGCAAATCCTAAGTTAAGGGAATCATGATAGTTGTACATTGTCTAATCCTAGTCCTAATTTCATAGAGACTCAATTAAAATTGAAAAACCCCAATTCAAATTTTATGTATGAACAAACCCTAGACTCAAAATTTAAAGTAGAGTCAAATGACTTACAATTCATGTTGAGAAAGTGAAAGTAGTTGATAATCTTGAGAATCAATGCCTTGAATATGATCTTGAAAGGGTGTAATTGAATTTTGGGTTGTGAGGTTTGGTTTTGACAGCAATTGCAGAAGTTGGGAAAGTTTAGAAATGAATAATGTGGGAAGAGAGGACTGAAATACGAGCATTGTCACATACACGGTACCATGGTACCATTAAATTTAATGGTGTCGTGCCACTTTAGTGGTGCCGTGATCTGCTGGGATGAATTTTCGTCCCGTTTTGATTTTTGACGAATAAGTCTCGCTGTTTTAGTGAGACTTTTTGACACGAGGAAAGAATTTGTAGGAAATAACCATCTTGATTGTGTGGTTGATTCGGGTGGTCTTGGCTCATGGAAGATTAGATCCATGGTGAAGTTTTAGAGAGAAGTTAGAGAGAGAGGGAGACTCCTTTGAGAGAAAAACTGAATGTTAGATTAATGTGAGAGGAGTTCCAACCCTTCCCAAGTGTGGGAAGGGGTATTTATACTTCTACTATTTGGTGCCCCTAGTGGGCTGTGGAGTGAGCTGACAGTGGGGAAAGCCCCGACCCACTCCACAAATATATATTACTACACTAATAATACTGATAATACTAATACTACTAAACAAATATATATAAGCCTACGAGCTATATAAATGCTAATTAGATGCTCGGGGTGACCGAACCTTCATATGAATATTTATATTCCTAACAATCTCCCCCTAAGGGAGGTCACCCCGGAAATAATAACTTGAATTCTAGCATTTTGTCTTCTGAAGATGTCTTCATAGCTCGTAGTCTTTGATTCTTCATTGTCTTGAAACATCATGCATTCAGCAGTGATCTTGTGATGACCTTTCCTTGTCTTGGATGATCTTTGAGTATTCTTCGACTTTATCATCCAACATTTGTTTCCAAGTCATCTTTCAGGAGTATGTTTCCATGTGATGTGTTATTCTTTGAGCCGACATGCTCACACTATTTGGTGTCATGATCTTTAGCATCAGAGTTTGCAGAAGCCGTGTAAAAGGTCTTTTTAGGTTGATCATGACATTCTTGAATAACAATGATGATGTAGTGTGAACATGTGGTAGAGGATTGGCATCTTTTCTGCAACCAGCTACAACAGCAACCAGCTACAGCATTCCACAGCTACAACCGCAAACAGCTGCAACTGCAATCAGCATCAACCGCCAGATGTTCCTGCATACGACAGTTAGCAATAAAACGTCCGGTACTTACAGGTTCGGACTTCGAGATTGTTAACAGCATAGTGTGAAAACTCTCTCTAATCCTTACCAAGACCGTTCCTAATCGAAAACCCACAGAGGGCTTTTTAAGATCGAACCGTAGCACATCAACGATTAGGTGAGTCGCTGGAGATCACTCCACGACTGTAGACCGTTTGAAACCGTCGTGATCACTAAGCGTAATCCACAGGGAATTACCGAAGTGACCTGCTTTCAGGGCTGCTTGATGTTGACCCTGGCAGGAATTTCCATTCAATCATTGAGAATTACATTAGTAGATTCTCTCATAAATGTTCTGGCAGATTGCTAAGATCTGCGTAGGACTCATAAGTTTACAACTGGTGTCCTTAATGTTGAACACCCAGTGTAGAAATAATTCGTGTTCCTATGAGATCTTTTTATGCATCTCGTGGCTCTAGACTCAATAGTGCGCTTTGGTTTAGTGAGCGGAGGCTGGAGAGAACTGCCACCTATTCAATATCATCTAACTCGGAGTGAGAGAGACGATAGGAATGTATTGAACTCCGTGACAATTGAAACAAGAATCCTTTGAGGGACCTTGAGTGGCTAAGGAGGGTTGTGCAGCGTATCACTGGGTCCATGATACTTTGTCTTCAATGCCAGCAATCAACTAAGTGATTCTGACAGCATATGTGTTGACCCGGTTTCTGCCTAAGTTGTAAGGAGGGCTATTTCTTTTCACCCTTTATCTTTACAATTCTTTTTCATTCTTCAACCCCTTCAGTGCTTACCGAGACTTCCTTACTAGTACCTTGTTGGGTTTGTTCCAGTACTAGCTCCATCTCAGTCGGCACTTTTCCCTTATCCACTTTTCTCCTTTTTAATCATACCTAAGGACTTCTACACTAACTAGTGGATTGTCCCTGGGTAGATCCCTCCGGCTCTGGCGGGATCGTGGGAACTTGAGCCTAACCTAACCATCCTTATAACTCCATGCATTAATTAAAATGGTCGGTCTTTGGTGTACTTCCACGATTGCCGTAAACCAAATCATTGAAAAATCTCTCAAAGTGTTCATGATTCTGAAACACATTTTTGCAAACACTTGAGAGTTTTATATTTTTCAAATGCTCCCCCTCAACATGTGCTCGAGTGATCGTTTTATAAATTTGCACATGTTAGGTAGAGCTCGCACTTTTTGAATTGATCCACTTTCAGTGAACATGACCGATTCGAGACACGCTTACATCACTAGTTAGACTAGCTTGAAATTATTACCCGGCCTGGTCAAGTCCACAGAAGGTTTCTCGAAATGGTACACTCTACTCAGATACGTCTTTTTCGAGACACGCTTACATCACTGGTTAGACCAGCTTGAAATTATTACCCGGCCAAGACGTATCCTTTCGATTGATGACAGTTCAAGTTTCGTCAATTCATTGGTGAAATCTGAGCCTTGCTCACATGAGATGCATGCCAAATCCTTTGCTCCCCCTCAATAAGTGCATTGGTATACAAAAGAGTTTAGCACTTACTGGAGAGCTTACATTCACATCCAAAGCATTTTGCTCCCCCTCAATATGTGCATTGATATATAAAATGGTTTAGCACATACGGGAGAGCTTACATATATGTACAAATCATCACATTTTATCAGATTTCATATTTAAATCACATTCTCTCCCCCGATCAAAAATTTCAAACCATTTGAGATTTGTGATCCCAATTGATTTAAATAAGTTGGAAAAATGTGGGAGAAAATGTGTCCGATTTAATATATTCTGATAATGGAACATACTATGCTCCCCCTTAATCTAAGAGGGAGATTCACTGCTTATTTTGCACAATTCGAGAATTATGACACAAATGATATTGACCTTTTTGCGCAGATGATGTAATCACCCGCTTTTCTGAGTTAGTAGTCAACATCAATTATCCATCCACCAACAAGTCTTTCGCAAATGTCGTTGATCCCCACTTGGCGAGACCAACATAGATGAATGGTGGTGGAGGTGAAGGTGTTGTTGTTGTTGTTGCTGCCGATGTTGTTGTTGAGGTGAATTTCGAGCCAATCAATAGAGTTTGATCGTCTGATCAAATGGTTAGAATGGGAACTGGTACATTCATTTTGGCTATGGAATCTGCATAAGAATATCAACACAGATATACATACATACAGATACACTATTCCTAGATAGCTACCCTTCAGCAGCATGCCACATTATAATACCAAGTTCATCTTATAATCAAACCCCAATCAGGAACTACGTCAAACCACTATCTAGCATGAAGAGCAAATAGCAATCATGAACATGGCAATTCACACAGATTTCAATATTTCATTCAGGATCTTAGGAACATGATTCTAACATAATAGCAATCTACCTAAGCGAATCCTGAGAACATATGCACAATATCAACAACAATTAAGCAGCAGAGACAAACAACATTTGAAACTCATTTACTTAGTTAATACAAATGTCATAGGAGTATTCAAGAACATCAAACACAACTGGTTTTCTTACTTCTTTTAGGTTTTGAGTCTTAAAGCTTTTTGGGGATTATACGAGGATTCCAAAGTACCACAAATGAACCTTCTAGATACATAAAGCTAGGAAACTATAAGCAGATTGCACATAATGTCCTAAACATTCTAGCAACTAACACACTTGGTCATTTGATATATTTAAGCAAGATCCTCTTCAACTAAATCCCCATTAACTACAAAACCATTTCTAACAAGTATGATTTAACCAATAAATCCGTTTGATGATATAAAATTTGAATTCACTCTCCCCCTCAATCAATGACCCGTATTCTAGTTGAACCTCAACTAAAATCGCGCTTAACCCCACAACTCATCAAACAAGAACTGTCATGAGGTTTTGTCGTCGTTGATTGAGT
This sequence comes from Artemisia tridentata subsp. tridentata, assembly GCA_021014915.2. Taxonomy (NCBI): domain Eukaryota; kingdom Viridiplantae; phylum Streptophyta; class Magnoliopsida; order Asterales; family Asteraceae; genus Artemisia; species Artemisia tridentata. Next base: position 79,049,309 of record CP139506.1, on the reverse strand, counting down.
GACAAATTTTATGCATAATCCACGTATAAACAAATTTCATACAACACATATTCACCAAGTGTCTCACAAATAATTTTCAGAAGAATCATAGAATGAAAACTATTTGTATGCAAAGAAGACTTCTCTTCTTTTTCAAGAAATGATGCACTGAAACGTACATCAGATCGAAGAAACATGGATATAAAGTAATCCATGCCCAGGTGAACATCACCCAGTTGGAGGAATAGCCGTCTTTTTGGCGACGTGCTTTCCCCAGTTTGAAGCGCGGGTTGCTATCTAAAGTAATAGCAAGCCATTTTTAGACATGTTTTAAGAATCCATTTTAACTTCTGCTCGAGCTTCATTTAAAGACCCGTGCCATTATTGAATGACATTTCTAGGTCCGTAAATGTTATCGATAAACAGAAGACATGCCTAGGTGAAACTATTTTTGGTATTTTCTATTTTTCAATTTTTTATGGTTTTTCTGGTTTTACGTTTCTCTATTTACAATTGCAAGATTCTATGTATCTATTTACAAAATGGTATAAAATATGAACAAGTATATATATACAAGGATACGAACCAGAAACCATTACTCCTCAGCATTCTGAATCTTCTCCGCATTCATCACTTGACTTGCTGAAGAGCAATGTGAGCACTTTCAATCAGGGAATGATTCTGGCTCAACACTCTCCCCTAATTAGTGCTCTCCCCCAATCTGACAACCTCTGACGAACACCCAAACTAGGAAGAAGAAGAAGCCTTTGGATGAACACCCATAATAAGAAGAAGTCTTTTGATACTCAAATGCATGCCGTCTTTAATCTTCTAACACTCCCGTCCTTGATTGACGCCGTTAAAAACCTTATGCATCTTTTCGGTAGTTTAAGTTGAGCCACAACTGAAATCAAGCTTAACCCCACAACTCATCAAACAAGAACTGTCATGAGGTTAAACTCAACCACAAATTGGACTTAACCATAAACTACGGAACAACTTGAACCTAACTTAACTCCACAACTCATCAAACAAGAACTGTCATGGGATTAAGTTAAATATCAAGTTGTAAGAAAAGAGCTCATCATTCTTGAATGTAGAGAAGACTGAAGACTCGACCTTCTTCAAGATTGCCCAATGTGGAGGAATAGAATACCAATCATCTTCGTCTCACCCAATGCCTTCCAGTAACCTTACATGTAACCCATCAGCCCGCAGCATACACATGAGATAATAACACCCAACAGAGAATGAAGAGTAGACTGACGACTCGACCTTCTTCAGTCCTTGGTATAACACCAAAGTAACAAGTTGAACCACTGATCATCTATAGAATGTATCCATCCTTGGATATTAAGCCCTGATCACGTGAACCTGTTGTGCGTCCTTGATGTACACATTCTCTCTCCCCTGATGGTTACGATTAATCAGCACATAACGTAGCAGTGAAACGATAATACCCAGGTAACAAGTTGAACCACTGATCATCTACAGTATTTATCCATTCTGGATATTAAGCCCTGATCACGTGAACCTGTTGTGCATCCTAGGTGTACACATTTCTCTCCCCCATGATGTTTACGATTAATCGGAATCATCATCATGATGTGTACATGTAGCCTGATGACGTTTACTTGAAGCATTGACTAGAAACCCATTGTTGCTGATTATACCAACCCGTGAGACTCGATTAGCATTCCATGACCATGTTCTTCAACACCTTGATAGACGGAAGAAGTAGTGTTGGAGAACCATGGTTTGCACGACTCCTGAACTGACGTATTCAGGAGTCGTATGACCATTCCTCAATCATCAACCAACATGTAGAATAATATTCACCCTTTCCCCCCCTCAAAAATTGCATATGCCTGGCAACTGCAACTTTTTGATGATTGAACTTGTGAATATGAATACCATCAACGATAAGTAACTCCGCTTGACGGTTCTTGAAGACTAACACGTTGTTTATTCACTCTTTCCCCCCCTCAAAAATTGCATATGCCTGTCAACTGCAATTTTTGGTTGAACAAGTGAATAAGAATATACTCCAATGTGCGCCGATCCACTTGAAGATTGAATAAGCACGGAAAGAGCATGAATCTTGTTGATGAGAATGGCCATTAATAAGAAGACTCCTCTTCTTTTGAAGATAAAGTGCACTCAAGCGTACACTTTTCTTTTCTTTGAAGAATGAGGCCTGAACTGAGGTATTCAGACGTCATCTGATGAAGAACGAGGCCTGCACTGAAGTGTACAGACGTCATTTGATGAAGAGCGAGGCTTGAACTGCTGTGTTCAAACGTCATTAATGTTGAAGAACGAGGCCTGCACTGACGTGTACAGACGTCATTATCTCTCTCTTTACTACTTCTCTCATCTAACTCTTTACCAACCCCATTATCATTTTGTTGGCTTGATGTCGTGACCACTGATGGAGAAAACCCAATATGATGAACTTGATACTGAAGTAATATAACCCGAACTTGTGACTTAAACTTGTACTAATGCGTGACAAAGAGCGGTGTAGAGACTTCGTGCAACATCGAATCCCTAAGTACTCTATACTCTTCAACCAACCAACCATCAAGTATAAGACGTACATCACCTCTTGGATATCCACAACTACGTGTGACACTGAGCACTACAATGTGACTCCTTAAAGTGATAGTTATTTTGTAATAGGGAGAAAGAAAAAATAACTAGATATCCAAGTCCTTGTCATTGTATTGAAAGTTCGAACAAGGATCTCGAAGAATCTTCATCCAACCTCCCCGATATCTTCAGATACTAAGTACACGCACCCATGAAATTTCACTTCAGCCTCAAATAAATAATAGTGAATTAACGCCGTAGTCACTTCTTTTGGTTAAAGCCCAACTCTAGCCCTTTATGATGTATCGACTGAACTTTGATAATGGTTTTAACCCGATCCTGGTCAAGAGCGCATAGCCCATCATCACGGAATTTTACAAATCTATGGTTTAAACCGAGAAATATGTTCTTTCGCGGGGTTTTACAAAACCAAGAAGAAACCGTGAGACAGTAACCGATTGAATGTGGCGTGACTGATTTAGATTTTAGGAGAACATCAGTTTGGGTTAAGCATGTCCCGTGAGAATTACAGATCACATCACAACTTTTAAAACCTTTGACCAACTAACCAAACTTGAACAAAGATTAGTGACCACTCGATGAAGAGAACCCGATATACCAATACTGACAACTGAAGTAGAAGAACCCAAATTTGTTACTTAAGCTTGCACTAATGTTGGAAGAACGGTGTTGAGAATTAATGCTCCAAGCAAATCTCTAAGAGCTCCATACGCAACCAAAGTATGAGACATTAACACCTCTTGCGATTATCGACATCGTCATTGACGTGTGACACTGAGTACTCCTATGACTCTTAAGTGATAGTTACCCCGACTGCTGGTAACTAGATAACCCAAGTCTTCAACTTAAAAATTTTAACGAGCAAGTTATCATTGAAGGTCATGCATCCAACCAACCCCGACTTCAAGATAAAATAAGTAGACGCCTTCGAGAACTACAACTTCAATCACAAATAAAGAATACCAGATTAACTTCGTGGTCATCTTGTGCTGTTGACTAGCCAGAAAGGAAAAGAAACATGCGCAAATTCTTAGAAGAGCCCATGACTCATAGTCAGTCCAATCAAACAAAGCTGTCTGATCCAGCTACTTGGATGTGGAATAGTAGTCGTATTGTGTACAGGATTTTACAGTTCTTGAGATTTATCTGAGAGATTCAAGAACTAACTGCACAACAGTAAGGTTCAAACTGCTGTAGACTGAACCACTGAATCTTGAATCGTTACGATCTGACCCGCTGTAACCGGAACCGCGACAATTCACATCGCTGGGAACGGAATTTCTAGGAAACTTGCGATAATTCTCCCCCTCAAAAAGGACATGAAATGACCTTTTTGCCAAAGCTGAGAGTCTGTGATGTTTGTGAATTTATCAGGCACAAAACATGGAAAGAGACAACTGAAACAACTGCAACGAAGAAGGTGATTAAGACTCTCTTGTAGTAACCTCTTTCTTGTCTCCTCATCAATGGTTTAGCAAATAAAAATTCTTTGAAGCTCATAATATGCCAAAACCGCTTGATGAAATATGAATAGCTATAGAATGAGTAAAAGGTTAAAACACGTCTCTGAACAGATCACCTCTTGTCTTAAAGCCTGACTACCTCTTGAGAAGATCTCGAGCAACAATCCCATTAGAAGCTTGAGAAACAACAATCACTTGATGAAGCTTGATAAAGAACAAGTCCGCGACTTAAACTTGCACTAAATTATGATTGAGAACCTATATTGAGCACAACAACGTAACTCCTTTAAATATAGGTAGTGATATATACCCAACCTTCCATCCTTAATTGTATATATCCACTTCGTGAACATCCAAGTCTAATCACCTTAAATTACAAATTGTGATTTAGAACCTATATTGAGCACAACAACGTAACTCCTTTAAATATAGGTAGTGATATATACCCAACCTTCCATCCTTTATTGTATATATCCACTTCTTGAACATCCAGATCTAATCACCTTAAATACGCTTGAGCAAGGGTCAACAAACATCATGCATCCATCCACCCCAAGATGCTTGTGACACTAAGTACACCAACCCGTGAATTAACAAACCAACCAAGTTACCATAATTTCCCAATTCCTGCTGATCTTGAAGCACAAACTTATCCAAAAAAAATAGTCAAACCCCGTAAGTTTTCATAATGTCTACATCCAAGTCTAGCCTATTAGTCCAATATTAATTTCACGGGATTTTACAGCTCTTGAGATTTAAACCGAGAAATCGAATCTTTCGCGGGATTTTCTAAAATCTACAAGAGAAACCGTGAAATCTACCAGAATACCCAAGAGTGAGGTGCAATACCAATCGTCGAAAATCAAGTCACAGAGGTCAAATCACAACATGATCAAATTGCAACAGACCAAGTCACAGATTGTCAAATTGCAACAAGTCAGATTGCAATCAACCAAGTCACAGTAAGTCAAATCGCAAGTGTTAACTCACAACGTCATATCGTAACTGGTCAAATAGCAATTCGACAAGTCGTAATAAGCCAAACACGCAACTTGACAAATCACAATTAATCACATTGCAATCTGTCAACTGTAACTCAACTCGTAAACATCAAATTGCAGACTCACTAGAATCGTAGGCACTAATAGGACACTGCAGCCAAATCCACACCTCTGAATTAACGAAGACATTCATAAACCCAAATACTGTCCTTGACGTATGAATCCATGTGAGATTTTGCAGATCCTAACACACCACTCTCTTTTGCCAAATAATAACGGCTAGCAAAACTTTTTTAACACCCAAACGAAATCCGGTAAATGCAATTCATGTGTGTTATGATTTTGGTAACAAATATTATACCCAAATTCAACCCACCAAATAAAACACTTGGTACAATATGAGAGCCCAAGTTCAATCCATCCTCATTATAAAACTCGGTCCATCAATATAGCCCAAATCCAATCAAGGGTACCCAACCCGGTATTAATGTTGAGAAGCCCTAAACACGCGGTATTTAACTCCCACTCAACACAATAACACAACCCTAATCTCATAGCTAATATTAGTCCGCCCCCTTCTCATCACTTCTCTCAATCAGCCACAAACAAAACAAACCCTAATAAACCGGTATTTATAAGCCACTTAGACTCTAATCAATCCAACCCTAATGGTTATCATACGCAGCTAACACAAACTCCACAACTCAAACCCTAATCTTAATCATAATAAAATCCGCCCCCTTCACCTTCATTATGCTCAGCTCTCCAACACCTCAAATCCATCCTCCTATCCATCATATGTACTCATCAAACATCATCACTCAAACTCTTCATATCTCATAACGAATCATCCAATCCGAGCAAAGCTATGTACTCATCTCATTACCGGCATATAATCCGACAAAACAGACCATCTTGGGTCTCAGGTAGGTATCTTTCATCTTGAACGAACCAAAGAAAATTTCTAACGAGAATTGTTATGAGACTTTCTTTATGTTTCGGATATTCAATTGATGCTTAGTCTTCACAAAAATTAAGATCGATGATGATATATCATTTCGTGTGTTTTGATTTTAACGATCTAATAACCTTGTGTTATACACGAAAGATACAATGAGATCCTTTTGATTTTATTTTGTGTTCATTCGATGTGATGATAATGATGTTTATAGGGAGTGATGTGTGGATTAATGTTGTGTGTAGTTGTAGGCTTAGAATGGGTTTTGGATTGGTATGTGAACCGGCTGAGGTTGATTTGTTTTCTTAGCAGTCGACTTTATTTTCATTAAGATTTTGATTCTTGGACCGATGATGTTGCAAGACTGAGGTCATGAGATGATGTTGTTTTGTTGTTTGTTAGGTCTGGTTCTGTTTAACTGCTTTCTCCTTCTAATCATTCATTTGGGTAACTGCTTAACTGGACAAACCGAGTTCGTGAAAATTGGACAAACCGAGTTTGTGATTGAATGGACAAACCGAGTATACAATATATACACAAACCGAGTTCATGGTGAAACAGACAAACCGCGTCCAGGACAAACCGCGTTCGTGACTGTATGGACAAACCGAGTCCAGGGTAAAACAGACAAACCGAGTCTGTGAGCCAGTAGACAAACCGCGTCCTGGACAAACCGAGTCCAGGACAAACCGCATTTGACCGGTCAAACCTGTCACATTTGTACTTTCCATAAAATCCGGATCTGTGTTTTTTCTCTTTGACCAGTCAAACAGACAAACCGCATTCAAGAAACTCATTCATAAACACTAGCAGAAACCAAGACAAACCTCATTCAAGAAACTCATTCATAACCACCAGCAGCTAGAACATCATTCCCAGAACCACAAACCCACAAAGAAGTCACTATGAACAAACAAGAACACCCCTTTTTTACACTCGAAACCCAGGAGACTGTTCACCAAAGCAAAAGAACCTTAAAAATGTTCGAATCCAGGAGACTGTTCTCAACACATAACCAAATCAATGATATTCGAGCAAAGTTTTCAACACATAACAGTGAAACCCAAACCACATATTATGATATGATATTTGAACAAGTATATGAGCAACGAAAACAGTTTAAGCAAAAATGGTTTGACAGCCAAAAACATCACATTTAAAAACCACCATGTTTAAGCAACTAAGGTGAATTCTCAATACAGTTAAGATCCAAGCCCAAATATGTATGATAAGGCCCAAGATGAAAGTCATCAACATAAAACCCAAATAAAATGATTCGAACAAAAAATGTAACCAACACTGTTTAAGCAAAATAGTTCGAACAGCCAAAAACATCAAACCACCACACAATCAATCGACCTACCCATGGACCACAGATCTGACCAAGATGAAACCATGGCTCTTGATACCAATTGTAGGAAATAACCATCTTGATTGTGTGGTTGATTCGGGTGGTCTTGGCTCATGGAAGATTAGATCCATGGTGAAGTTTTAGAGAGAAGTTAGAGAGAGAGGGAGACTCCTTTGAGAGAAAAACTGAATGTTAGATTAATGTGAGAGGAGTTCCAACCCTTCCCAAGTGTGGGAAGGGGTATTTATACTTCTACTATTTGGTGCCCCTAGTGGGCTGTGGAGTGAGCTGACAGTGGGGAAAGCCCCGACCCACTCCACAAATATATATTACTACACTAATAATACTGATAATACTAATACTACTAAACAAATATATATAAGCCTACGAGCTATATAAATGCTAATTAGATGCTCGGGGTGACCGAACCTTCATATGAATATTTATATTCCTAACAGAATTTATACCTAATAAATTCCTTTGACGAGGAAAACCTAGACTAGACGAAAGAAGATGACTTTAATATTTTCAGTGAAATATTCAAGTAGTCATACGAGGGATGTGAAGAATGACTAAATATTTCCAGTGAAATATTTAAAGAGTCATGAGACGAGACACTCGAGATGACTTCAATATTTCCAGTGAAATATCTAAATAGTCATAAGATTTATGGAATATGCTCAATCATTCCTAGACCTAGACGAAGATAGTTGAAGGATTCTCGTTTGAGAGGTTTGGTCAAGATGTCAGCGATATTGTCTTGAGAGGGAACTTTCTCAATAGAAATGTTTCCTTTCTGAACGTTATCGCGAAGGAAGTGGTGACGAATTTTGATGTGTTTAGTACGAGAGTGTTGAACGGGGTTTTTGCTCAAGTCAATAGCACCTTTGTTATCGCACATAATGGGAACGTCGTCTAGATGGATGTCATAGTCAATAAGAGCTTGTTTCATCCATAGTGCTTGTTGACATGCCTTTCCGGTGCTTACATACTCGGCTTCGGTCATGGAGATAGTAAGAGCCATTTGTTTCTTGGAGAACCAAGAAGTTAGACAACAACCCATGAAGGTACAAACGCCACTCGTACTTTTTCGATCCACATAATCTCCCGCATGATCAGAGTCGGCATAGACAACAGTTTCTACACCGGTCCCCTTGGGATAGAATAATCCCAAGTGTATAGTACCCTTAATGTATCGGAAGATACGCTTAACCGCTTCAAGATGAGAGGTTTTGGGATCCTCTTGGAAGCGAGCACAGAGGCAGACACTAAACATGATATCGGGCCTACTTGCCATGAGGTATAATAAACTTCCTATCATACCTCTATACTTAGTGCTATCCACGGACTCACCTTCTTCATCTTTTGTGAGTTTCGTTTCCGTGGACATGGGAGTTTTCATGGGCTTAGACTCTTCTAAACTAAATTTCTTAAGCATCACCTTACTATACTTAGATTGATTAAAGAAGATACCATCTTCCATTTGTTTTATTTGTAGACCAAGGAAGAAATTTAATTCGCCCATCATGCTCATCTCAAACTCGTCACGCATGATCTTAGAGAAATCATCGCACAGTTTTGGACAAGTTGAGCCAAATATGATGTCGTCGACATATATTTGAACAATGATGAGATGTGAATTTTGTTTCTTCGTGAAAAGTGTGTTGTCAACCATTCCCATGGTATATTCATGTTCAATCAAGAATGCTTTTAGTCTGTCATACCAAGCTTTAGGAGCTTGTTTGAAACCATAGACAGCTTTCTTGAGTTTATAGACATGATTCAGTTTCTCAAAATCAATGAATCCCAGAGGTTGTGCAACGTATACCTCCTTGTTGATATAACCATTTAGGAATGCACTTTTCATGTCCATTTGATATAATTTAAAGTCTAAGGCGCAAGCATAGGCAAGGAGTATCCTAATAAACTCTAATCTAGCTCCGGGTTCATAAGTTTCATCGTAATCTATTCCTTCCTGTTGGTTATAGCCTTGTGCTGCCAACCTTGCCTTATTCCTAGTTACGACGCCATTTTCGTCGAGTTTATTCCTAAACACCCACTTAGTACCTATGATGGTTTGATTCTTAGGTGGAGGTACTAAATCCCAAACTTGGTTTGCGGTGAATTGATTTAATTCTTCTTGCATGGCAACTACCCAGCTTTCATCCTTAATTGCTTCACCGACATTCTTAGGTTCTACGGTAGATATAAAACAAAAGAATTTACTATTTGTTTTGTGCTTGTGACCTAAGGGTTCTTTGGTTTAGGTTTCCTATGACATTTTCAATAGGATGGTTCTTGGATTCCTTAATGTTGACAACTTCGTCAACTTCAACTATTTCATCCTCAATGTCATTTTCTAAGGTTTTCTTGCCATTAACCTTAATGGCTTCTTCCTCATCTAAGTCATCATCCACCAAGGGTGATGTCTTAGTTGGTGGAGGACTTTCATCGAATGTCACGTTGAGTGATTCTTCGACTTTCATTGTTTCCTTGTTTAGGATAACACCTTCTTAAGACTTTGGGTCAAACTTGGTGAGGTAGTCTTTAGTGTTTAGTATGAAGCACTTGCTTCCAAACACTCTAAAGTAATCAAGAGTAGGTTTTCTACCTTTCAAGATTTCGTATGGTGTTTTTCCTAAGATAGGTCTAATTAGAATCCTATTTAGTATGTAAGTTGAGGTGTCCACCGCATTACACCAAAACTTTTGCGGAATTGATTGTTCATTCAACATCGTTCTACTCATCTCTTGTAGAGTACGATTTTTCCGCTCAACTACCCCATTTGATTGTGGAGTGCGTGGAGCCGAGAAATTGTGTGTAATACCATTAGCATCACAATATACTCCAAATTGCACTTCATTATCAAATTCCCGACCATGATCCGTCCTAATTGAAACTATTGTACAGCCTAGTTGATTTTGGACCTTCTTGCTAAAGATTTCAAATTCCTCGAAAGCTTGTGTCATATTCTTAAGGAATCTAGTCCAAGTATACCTAGAGTAGTCATCAACTATTACTAAGGTGTAGTAATTTCCTCTGTAGCTCCGTATGGCAGATGGACCAAATAAGTCCATGTGAAGGAGTTCTAGGCATCTACAAGTCGAGACCATATTCTTAGCTTTGTGACTAGAATGAGCTTGTTTTCCAACTTTACAAGCGTCACAAAAGTGTTTATCAAACTTAATCTTAGGTAGGTTTCTAACTAGTTCCGTAGACGCCAATGATTGTATCAAGCGTATATTGGCGTAACCTAGTCTCCTATGCCATAGAGTGGAATTATCATCTATGGTTGCTAGGCAAATCCTATCCTGAGGCTTATTTCCTATTTTCATAACAAATAAGCCATTCTTCCTAACTCCTTTGCCTATGGTTTTACCATTCTTAGTGATCTCACTACCCTCTTCGAAGAATATAACTCTACACTTATTGTCTACCATTTGACTAATGCTAAGCATGTTAAAACCTAAGTTATCTACATGCTCAACATTTCTAATAGTGAGGGAGTTTTGAGTAATCATACCTTTGCCTATGATGTTGCCCTTAAGTTTGCTACCGAAAGTGACATTACCTCCGTTGTATGCCTTGTATGATGAGAATAGACTTCGGTTACCCGTCATATGATTAGTGCATCCACTATCATTGACCCATTCATCGGGCTCCAAGTCGATTCCCAAGCATATCTATTGAATAAGACAAACATTCAAACATTTGGTCCCCAATATCTCATAGGTCCAAAGTTGTTAGCATTAAACATGCCATGCATTAGTTGCATTTGGTTAGGATGTTGGAACGGAGGACAAATTTCCCATGGTAAGTAACTTTGTAGTTGACGGTTATTCCAAGTTACGGGATAGTTACTTGGATGACTTTGTCTTCTAGAGTTACCTCTCGGTAGAGGAGTTCTTGGCCGAGGTTTAGGAACATTTGTTTTTCTACGTGGAGGAGTCTTTGACCTAATGTCGGGTTTTACAAAACCAAGTCTGGGGGTTGACAAGGGTTTGTAAAAGCTTTTGACTTCCTTTTTACAAGCAATAGGTACTTCTATATTATTAATAACTAAGTGATTCGGTTTAGGACTTAAGTTATTTTTCAAAATTGACCCAGATCTGACTTTAGCACCAGACGGTACCACGGTACCACTAATTTTAGTGGTGCCGTCGGTACCTTTAGTGGTGCCGTCGTCTGATATTCCATATTCTCCAGGCTTTACAAATTTTGCTTGTTTAGTGTTACTTGTAGAAGCTTGGTTTGGGTCAAATCCTAAGCCTGCACCGACATGTTCACTAAACCTAATGTTTTCAAGCATATCATTAAGTGCCTTTGTTCCTTCTTCAAACTTAATGATCCTTAATGCATTTTCTTTGAGTTTTTCATTTTCTACTCGAAGACATATGAATGATCTACATCCTACGTCTACTTTTTTATTTTTCTCAAGTCTTTTAACTTGATCCTTTAGTTCTAAAACTTGCACTTCGAGTTCATGCAATTTTAATTTTAGTGTTTTGTTTCTACCTAAGATTTTAGAACTTACTTCGCATAGTTTATTATATTCATCATATAGTATGTTATCATCTATTGACGAATTATCATCACTATAATAAGAAGAGTCGGAATGTACCTCATTTGAGGCTTGAGCCATAAGACATGTTTCGTCATTGGGCTTCTTCTCTTCTTCTTCACCGCTATCACTCCAAGAGCCTCCTATGAAAGCTCTTTGGTTGTTTGTTTTCGGTGGTTTAGGACATTCTCCTATGAGATGATTAGAATCTCCGCATCTAAAACATCTCCTTTCACTTTTTCCTTTCTTCTCATCTCGGTTCTTTTGTGATAGCTTCTTGTCATCACGAGGTTGCCTAACGAACCTAACTCTTCTCCTAAAGAACTTTTTAAAGTCTCTAACGGCTAACGCATACTCTTCATCTTCACTATCGGAATCTAAACATTCCTCATCACTAGACTCCTTTTTGGCTTTCAATGCTAGAGATCTAACTCTCTCGCTTTTGCCTTTGACTATATCGGAGTCTTTCTTGATTATCATTTCATGAACTTTCAAGTTTCCTATAAGTTCATCAAGTGATAATGTCGCCAAGTCCTTTGACTCTTCAATGGCGGTGACCTTTGCTCTCCATTTGGGATGTAGAGCCCTAAGAAACTTCCAAACATAGTTCTTGCTATAATAACCTTCATCAAGAGCTTTAAGACTAGTAATAATTGTATTAAATCTAGCAAAAGCATTGTCAATAGATTCATCTTCCGAAATGGAAAATTGTTCATATTGTTGCACAAGAAGATCTATCTTGTTCTCTTTGACTTGATTATTACCTTGGTGAGTGACTAACAAAGTTTCCCAAATATCTTTTTCCGTATTACACATAAAAGTTCTTTCAAATTCCTTTTTCGGCAAAGCATTATAAATCATCATTTTAGCCTCATCATTTTTGGCTAGTTTTCTTTTAAGTTCATCACTTTGTTTACTATAAGGAACTATTTCATCCCTTTTTGTTTCCGGATTCTTTTGAATCGGTTGAAAGTTACCCTCGGTAATAATATGCCAAAGATCAATGTCTTTTGATTTCACATACGTTTCGAATCTTGTTTTCCAATATATAAAACAATCGGTTTCGAAAAGTGGTGGTCTTTGCATAGATTGCCCTTCTTGATATTTGTCGGAATCCATTGATCGATTCAAGTTTTAAAATACAATTTACTTTAAAATCTTGACTGACGTGGCTCTGGTACCAATTGTGGAAAACTAGAAGGGGGGTTGAATAGTTTTACCGGTTTTTGAGTTGTTTTAGAAACTTTACTTTCTAATGTAAATAATGAATGTAAAGAAAAGAGATGGAAAGATCAAACCGGGACAAAGAGATTTATAGTGGTTCGGTCACGAAGCTCTTCTTCGCCCTACTCCACTCCCCGAGTACCACACTCGAGAGTTTCAAGCACTATGTCAACAAACCTCCCTTCAGGCGGAGAAAACCGTACAACGTCGCTTATCCTAATTTCCGACACTAAGCTAAATGTCGAGTACTAATCTTAGCTAGTACCAATCTACCACGATCCACACGATCCTTTCTACTTCACACAATCAACACACTTGACTCGATCTACCCGATCTACCCTTGATCCACTTGATCAACAAACTAGCTCACAAGCTACAAGAGATATTCAATATCTCTACAAGATCACAATGATCTACTCTCACAAACTCACAAAAGAAAAATGAACTTGATGTATGCTAGAATACAACAAGTGTGTAACAAATGTTACAAGTGCACTAACAACAACTACAACACTTTATATCTTCTTGGATACCTTGTGTTCTTCTCTTGCACTAGTAGAGGAATGAAGGTGATCACTTGGTTGGATGATTGGATCACTCTTTAAACAAAAGAAAACTAAACTAAATGATCAAGAAGAGAAGATGTGATAAGAGTATTGAACTCAGAAAGTTCTGTGTGAAAAAGGATGACCAAAAACTGTGAAGAGGGCTGGTATTTATAGGCAGAAAAATTCTAGCCATTATGAGGACACAGTACCACTAAATCACCCACGGTACCACTAAATTTAGTGGTACCGTGCCTGACAAAAATGCTCATCTTTTTGTCTTTAGTGGTGAAAATTTATTTGGGGAAGTTTGGAGCTGATTTTGGGGGGAAAAATAGCTGTTATGATATTTAAACTTATTTTTCCAATAAAACATTTCTTAATAATTCAAAAATAACTTGTAAAGTATATTTTTGAAAAAATGTTTTGTCACATTAAAAATGTGAAGTTTTAAACACAAATTCACTTCTTTGATCATTTGTCAAGTTGTAAATTTGTTTGTGCATACCTAGAGTGATTTGCGTAGAAATGGGATCTTTCGACTAAAAACTTGTTTACGTTAATTTTAACATAAAGTGTTTTCACATTTTGCCATCCTCAAAATGTGAAGTTATCGAAAGATATAAATAACGTATTTAGAACATTATTTGCATCAACACAAATCTATGTCGATGACATTATTTTTGCGTCAACAAACAAAAAATATTCAAATGCTTTTGCAAGATTAATGAAACAAAATTTTGAAATGTCCATGATGGGTGAACTTACGTTCTTCTTAGGACTCCAAGTTCATCAATCACCCCGTGGAATTTTTCTAAGTCAGTCCAAGTATGCTCTTGAGATTTTAAAGAAACATGGCATGACAAGTAATGATACTTATAACACACCTATGTCTGCATCATCCCCAAAGTTGGATGCTGATTTACATGGTACACCTGTTGACCCTACAAAATACCTTAGTATGATTGGGTCCCTCATGTATCTAACAGCCAGCAGACCAGATATAGTTTTTGTTGTATACCTATGCTCCCGTTATCAGTCACGACTAACTGAAAGACACCTCTTGATCTCAAAATGTTTTTGATACCCTTCTTGATCTGAAAATGTTTTCTCATATTCCTAAATCAAGGGGGTGTATTAAAATTGTTCTTGTCAATTTTATATTATGTCTTGTTAACATTTTGTGAGTTAAGGGACTTAGATTGCTAAGCTTGCCATTAAGGGACTAATGGTGTCAAAACATGAAAGATAAAAAATTTCAAACAAAAACAAAAAAAATTAGAGTTGCATTTACTGCTACTGCAAATGCATTTACTATTTACCAACCACAATCAACGATCCTAAATCATTCAACTAATCCAAGTGCTTTATCTCAAATCCGTAAGTGTTTTATTAATCTTTGGTCTAATCTAAGAAAGGGTTTTTGATAGTTTATCAATCCAACGGTTTGATTTGTCACAATAAAATTGTTGATTTAGGGTTTGGTCGAATTGGAGGATTTTGATTCTGAGTGTTTTGTTTAAATTTTATGGTGGGTTTTGTTCCTAATCAAGTTATTAACATGTTTCTATAACCCAATCATATCCAGAAACACGTATTGATGATTCTTTAAAATTAGGGTTTATACGTATGATTTGGGGAAAATCATTTGTGCATGTTTTGGTCTAATTGATTGGGTGGGATAGTATTCTAACATGTTTTGTAACACTATTTGATCATCAAATCATACCCAGAAACGTGTTTGAATCAATTTCGATGTTTAGGGTTTATGAAGAACACATCCAGGTTCAAACCTCTTGATTCATGGCTAAAAAATGTTAAAATTCAGACCATTGAGCTTAGAATCATCATAGGAACCTAAGGTAATCATTCACATAAACATCTAATCCATTGACTTGAATTTTGACAAAATTGAAATGAGGGTTCATCGAAATTGTAAATAGTTGTTCTCAAATTAGATAAACTATTTTTGGATGTGTTTAAATGAGCTTTAAGATCATGTTGTAACTTGTGGTTTGATCTAATTTGGACAGGAAACCAATTTCGATAAAGATTCACAACATAAAGTACGTCTACAGTGTTCATCGTGTTCATCAGAATTTCTTGTATAAGAAATTGTCGAAATTGCAAAAACCATCGGAATTGCATAACTTTGTCGCAATTGCACAAAATTTATCGAAATTCAAAATTTTCATCGCAATTGGACATGGTTTATTGCAATTCAAATTTTTCATCGCAATTGGACATGGTTTATCGCAATTAAAAATTTTCATCGTAATTGCACAAATTTCATCGAAATTCAAAATCCATTGGAATTGGATAACCTTGTCGGAATTGCTTCAAATTTTCTGAAATTCAATATTTTATCGCAATTGGACAAAGTTATCGCAATTCAAAAAGTTTACATCGCAATTGGACAAAACTTGTCGGAATTGGCCAAAATTGTCACAACTATATAAATCCGTCGCAATTCATTAACATTGTCTCAATTGAGTTTAAGTATGTCGAAATTTGAATAAAGTCTAATGTTATCGAAATTGCATAAGTGTCATCACAATTGAATCTTTTATGCATGTCATTTTGCAAAGTTAATAACCATTAAACATGCTAAATCAATTATGTCTTTGATTGATGTTTCAGAATTCACTAATGGCTGCTCAACAACCGCTTCCCATGCTCACAAAAGAAAACACATTTCCTCATGATTATGACGTGGAAATTGGCAAGAACAACGCACGTGTAGAATTTCACAAAATCAAGTGTGCAGAACCATCATGTCAAATAGCAATTGAAATTCTCAAACTACATAAGTGTAGGAGCATGCTGGATAAGTCTGCATCCATTCTTGAGTTTTACATGCACTAGATGTGGCACACAATCAAGTTGGATATGGGAGAAGACTCATTCACCTGCACACTGGACAGAAAAGAAGTCACTGTTGATGTCAATTATCTTCGTAAAACGTTACTTCTGCCGGAAGCTCCTGCACCAACCAAGAAGTTTCATCCTACACCCTCAGAAGAAGTCGTTCTTAACTTCCTTTTAGAAATTGGTTATGATGTACAACCAAACAAGCCACTGAAATCATTCTCCAAGGTCGAAGCCAAGCTCATTCCCCAACCGTGGAGAACCATTTACTACATCTTGGCTAGATCAATCTCCGGAAGAGACAGCGGTCATGAAAATCCTCGTCTTCCTCACTTGCAAATCTTCTGGGGAATAGTAAATCAGAAACAAATCGATTACGCTCAACTTATCTGGGATGACATAGTCTTTCAGATTCAAAGTCATTACTTAAAACCATTCACCAAAATCCCTTTTGTCAGATATATCAAGTTACTCATCTACCATCTCCTTGATGACAATGAAGACATTCCTCGACGTCTAGAAGATCCAGAAAAGCATCTATTTGCAATGGACAAAATAGTCAATCAAGTCTACATCCCGAAATGAAGCACTCGCAAACAAGGGATGAGACTTCCTGACTCTCTTCTTACAGACAAGATCAAGAAAACGCAAGCATACCTTAAGTATGATAAAGCGTTCAAGGAAGGGTATGTCGGATTTAGCAAGTATGATGATGAATCTACTCTAGTAAAGACTCGAGCAAAAGGAGGTAGTAAGACAGGAAGCACATCCAGCACCTCGAAGAAAATAAAACCATGTCCTCCTAAATACACCAAGAGGAGAGTACCTGTCAAAATTGCTAAGCCTGAGCCTGAAGATGAACAGATTGTGGAAGAAGAGGAATCTGGTTCTGAAACGGAAACCGATGAAGAACCAATAATCTACAAAGAAGAAATTGCTACCAAGATTGCTCAGGACGAAATTCTTGTATAACTTAAAGCTGATGAAGAGAGGAGAAGGAAGAAAGTACTTGATTAAAAAATGAAAATGGATGAAGAAATTGATAAATATTTTGGTGAAGATGAGACCCAAGAAGATCAGACCCTCATCATTCCAGTTAATCAACCCGGTGGGTCTGGAAGTGCAGGAGGAGTCACTCAACCTCGATCAGATCTGGTTAATCAACCCGGTAATGATGAGGAACGGGATGAAGAAGGAAATCTCATCATGAAGGAGGTCCATTAGGAAGAACAAATTAAAGACTTTGACATGAATGATGATGATAACACGGAGAATGTGATAATTGATGATGAAGTAATAAGAAAAGCCACTGAAGAACTGGAGTTGGAAAAGAAGGCAAAGGAAGAAGAAGAAATGAGGCAAAAACAAAAGGAGGAGGAAGAAAGATTGGTTAGGAAAATTGCTGAAGAGAAGGAAGCTGACAATTACATTCAAACACCTCCAACTACACCTCCACACTCTCCTCCAATTAACCATGATACACCTCCAATCTCTCAGCAAGCATCTCCTCCAAAAGACATGGACACAAACGTTAACAAGGATCCGTCTGTCATTCCTGAATCATCAACACATTCTTCACCACCACCAACACAAACAACATCAACAAGCAAATCCATCAAGAAACCCATCAATCCTTTGGTCTCTCAAGCATCGAGAAAGAAGAAACAGAAAGGTGAAGCTTGCAAGAATAAATAAACATAACAAGCTTCTTGACCAGATCGAAACATTAACAAATATGGTTACCGGTCTTGCTGGACAAGTGAACGAGCTCCAAAGCACAAAATCTTGAGTTGATGAATTCCTTTCCGATGACATTCAGGATAAGATGTTCACAGCTATAAAGGGCAACACAGAAGAATATCTGAAAAAGTATTTGCCCAGAATCACATCAAAGAAAGTCAAAGAATATCTTGAACCAAACATCTAAGGTCTTCTCAAAAACATTGTTGCTACAGTTCCACTCGTCCTACAAACCAAACCATCTATGCCAAAGGAACCAACACTTGAAGAGCTTCAGATTCAATTGTTTGAAAGATTGACAAGTCTTACATCACCGACTCCTGAACAAATTGCAATTTCTGATGCTATCCAGGCTAATATCTCAAAGGAGCCATGCAAAGCTGATGCTGATAAAGGAAAACGACCAAGAGAAGATGAAGACCCTGATCCGAACTCACAAGCTAAGAAACCAAGGAATGTTGGCGGTTCTTCTTCTCGACACAAGGAACCTGTTAACCCATCAACAACCACAACAACTGCCAACCAACCGCCAAAGCAATCTGAAACCGATCCAACGGCAACCGAACATCACTTTGAGCACAATGATGAGGACGACTTTCAACAACCACAATATCAACCAGACTCTCCACCAAAGTCGAAAGCTAAAATGTCTAAGAAAGAAAAGAATTCAAAGAACAAACAACCTAAGGTTGTCACATGGCTTGAAGATGACACGACTGAGGAAAATGAGTGGTTTGATAAACTTGTCAGTGCTCAACCATATGTCGACGATGACTCCATGATCGAAGGACGTACACTTGAGTTCACACAAAAACTCAAACGTGATCAACGAATCAAGAAGCTTACAAAAGGAGAACTTCGTCGCATAAAGAATGATGCATTCAACTTGCTGAAAGATCGATCCTCAAGTGCAGCTGAGCTCGAATATCACTTGGAAAACATTGCACGTGCAATGTCGAATGATATCAGCTGGACAAATCCGGACATGTATGTGATTGATAATACTTCTCAACACAAACAACCATACTTTACGGATTGGACAAAGCCTCTCCCAGTAATTGGAACTTCTGATCAACCTGCTATTCCATACAACTTCTTCTTCAACAACGATCTGGAACTTCTTGTACACGGCAACAAGTGTCAACCTAAGTATGCAACGTCAATAACCTTGATTCCTGTTGCAAGATATCCACAACCGGCCATCGAAGAAACAGCAACAAAACTCTTCATTACAAACAGAGTGTTATACGATCAAGATGCGCATCTGGGAATATACCATTGGTATGAGAAAAGGAGAACGTGGTACTAAAGCAAACTTACGAAAAAGTCTCCAACTCTAGTGATGAGCGATCTAAGAATAATTGGTGTGGTTAGCATTGAAGCAGAAAAGAAGTATGATTATACCTTTCTACATAAAATCAGGGTTAGAAGACAAGATCAGAAGATTTACTCATTCTCAGAAGCAGACTTCCCTGATTTGAACCTTAACGATATTGAAGATATGTATCTCATCAAAGTTCAAGGGAAGATGCATCATTTCTCAACTGATCTTACGTACGCATTCAGCACTTCATTGCTCTACTACATCAGAAGAAAAATCATTCCGGAACGCGTTGAAGACTTGCAACTTGGGGTCGAGAGCTATCAAAGGAAGCTAAACTTAACCGCACCACTTCTACACCTTCCAGAGATCAACAAAGAACCTCAGTATACCCTTAAAAAAGACCCAACCTCTGGTTTTGTTTACAAAAGTGATCACAGCATCAACTACTTCATGGGATACAAAGAAGTTCACAAGTTCTGCGACCACACACTCAAGAAGGTTTGAGACGGACTAGTCATTCGGTTAAGAGATCGGGAGTTGTATAAGACAAGCAGGTGGACAACTACTCAAATGCGAGAAGTTCGTCAATTCACCCAGAAGATTGAGAAGAAGCTTGTACTCAGAGATCAGATGAGGAGACAGGAAAGTTATGTTGGAGGTAGACCATCATTTCCTATCAAAAACTTCCAAAGACCTAATCCAGAATTCACGATCTTCAAAAACATTGATTGATGTAAGATTTGGATATTCTTATAACTATATTTGCTTGTGAAACATTATGGCTTGTGCAAATATCACAGTGCACAACCCGATATTTGTAAAGAAAGGACCCTGAGGTACGCTTCAGTGCCTTAATCCTAATATAAGGAGCAAAAGTTTCTTACTTTTGAGTAGAATTCATCATAATTTTGATAAGTTTTTCAAAATTCTGCTTAAAAGAACAAGTATTCCCTCTCGTGTTTAAAACCTCAAAAAGTGATTTCACTTGTTGAAGGGGAGTACTTGAAATCATATTTGTTCAAAACATAAAGTTCTTGTTGGATTCTTCCCACAAACCTCAAAAAGCATATTTTAATCAAAATGTTTTCCAAAACAACGTCAGTATGCTATTTTTTAGGGGGAGAAAAATAAAATTGTGATTAAAATATGTTAACATATGTGTGGAATCTCGCATGAGCTCGACTCAGATATAACCAATGAATTAACGAAACATAGCTGTCATTAATCGAAAGGACTTGTCCTGGATGGGTAATAACTTCAAGCTGGTCTAACCAGTGATGTAAGCGTGTCTCGAATAGGACTTGTCTGAGTAGAGTGTACCGTTTCGAGAGATTTTCTTTGAATATGACCAGGACGAGTAATAATTTCAAGCTAGTCTAACTAGTGATGTAAGCGTGTCTCGAATCGGTCATGTTCACTGAAAATCAATCAATTCAAAAGTGCAAACTCCACCCGACATGTTGATGCGCACGTGTGTCGTTGCGGTTTAGCAGTATTAATGCCTACTCAAGTTTTAAATTTATATTTAGCCGACTTATCAATAACACACACACTTAACGAGTAGTGTACCCGGTCAGTATGAATATAATGGTAAGTAGAGTGTCGATCACTAAGAGTGGAATGTATTATCTAGTTATTCTAATCAGTATTTTAATATCCTAAGTTAGCTGTACAACCTAATCTAACGCAAGGGGGGTTCAGCCTGAGAGACTGGCACGGTTTGGTTATGATTAAATAGTAAACTAAACTAATGAGCACGAATCAGCGATTAGCACACACGTACACAGATAGATACTTGAGACAATAAGAAGACCTGTCCTGATAATTAAGTAGCTTGTCACTTGTTTTATTGCTAGTTTTATATGAAGTGTATATAATTAACCCTTTCTCGTTGGCTCTAATCTTATCGGCGAGTAAACCCTTAATGATCACTTATGTCTATCCCACTATCCTAGAATATTGAGCATTTGTGATGCCCACGTTTCGTATACGCTAGAATAGATAGGCGAGGAAGGGGCATGGCGACCCAAGCAATGCTCAGCTAGACACAGAGGTTATCAATTCACTAATAAAAGTCACCAAAGACATCAACATATAATCTTTAATTAATGGGAAAGCAATTTTAAGGGGTGCGCATGATTTTCCGTAGTCACATGACGTCGGCCCATCAATCCTGATGAATTAAAGTGTACTAATACAATAAAACAAAACTACTTAATGAATTGAATACATGCAGGACCTTCTTACAGCTCTTGTATCTTTGTTCAGGGTGTGTCTTGTGCTGCTAATACGTCTGAATTCGTCTCTGGTTTGGTACTCGTACGTATGGTATCTTGCACTGTCCAACCTCTCAAATTCGTCTGACCTTGGGGTATTTATAGTTTCTGTCTGAGGGTTAGATGCGGCGCATAGGATAAGTAGATGCGGCGCATTGACATAACTTCGCGTGGGGTCCAAGATTAATATATTCAGGAATATTCGTACACCGCCTTAAGATGCGGCGTAACTCCATTTCTCTATGCGGCGCATGTCCTTTGCTGTCTTGGATTGTAACTTGTGAAATCTTGATAGTGATACGCCGTATGTAAGAAGTATGTTACGGCGTATCTAGAGCAGAATGATCTTGATCTTGTACATTTCAGTAGACTCTTAACATCTTGCTTGTTTTGCTCCATAATTAGTCCAAAATCGCCAAGTTTCACATAATACTTGTTTTTACCTGAGAATTACAAAAGTAAACATTAACGTATCAATTCTCATATATAATATAATAAAACAAGTCAAATAAATAGGATAAATGATGATAATAAAATGTACTTATTTGAGTTCATCACATGTGCAAATTTATCTTAAAAACTTATGAGCACATGTGAAGAGGGAGTATTTCAGATAAAGGAAAACTCTCAAGGTGTTAACAAAATATGTTTTATAATCATAAACACTTTGAGAGATTTTTCAAATGAATGGTTTATGGCAACATAGGATAGTCATGGAGTTATAAGGTAACTAAGGTTAGGAAATACGTCCTATGATCCGCCAGAACCGGAGGGATCTATCCATGGACAATACCAATAGTTTAGTACTAGAAGTCCTTAGGTATGATTGAAAAAAAGGAGAAAAGAAACGAAAGGAGAAAGAAGGGGTTGAAGAATTAAAAAGAAATGTTATGAAAAAGGGTGAAAAGAAATAGCCCTCCAAATGTTCAACCTTAGGGCAGAAACCGGATTCAATTCATATGCTACTGGTAGTTACTAAGGTGACACCGGTATTGGAGACAAAAACATCATGGACGCAGTGACGCACTGCACTTAACCTTCTAACCACTCAAGTATCTCTCAAAAGATGCTTGTTTCATTTCTCACGGAGAACCTTTCCTAATCTATCAACCTTTCACTCCGAAATGTGTTGATATTGAAAAGGAGGCAATCTGCTCCATGCCTCCGACGACTTAATATAAAAGCGCACTAAATCGAGTCTAGAGCCGCGAGATGCATCAAAAGATCTCTTAGGAACACTTAATATTTCTACACTGGTTGTTCAACATTAAGGACACCAGTTTTAAATAACAAGAGTCCTACGCAGATCTTAGCAATCTGCCAAGAACATTCATGAGGGAACTCACAGTTGTGATTCTCAGTGATTAAATGGAAATTTCTGCCAGGGTCAACATCAAACAGCCCTGACAGCAGGTCACTTCGGTAATCCCTTGTGGGTTACGCTTAGTGTTCGTGGTGGTCTCAAACGGTCTACAGTCGTGGAGTAATACTTTGGTATACTTCAGCGGCTCACCTAAATCGTTGATACACTTCGGTGTATCTGTGTAAGCCCTCTTGGGGGCATCCGATTCAGGAACGGCCTTGGCAAGGATTAGAGAAAGTTTTCACACTATGCTGTTAACGATCTCGAAGTCCGAACCTGTAAGTGCCAGATGCTTTATTGCTAACTGTTTTCATGCAAGTACTTATGGAGACCGGGAGTTCCACTACCACCATTATCATCAACTACATTCCATCTCCACATGCTCATACCTACATCAGATAGTCATTCAAAGTTCAAAGATAATTCTCATCAAAGATCGAAGCAAACATTCAAAAGTCAAAGATCAAAGCTAAAGAATGAGAATCACTTGAAGTATAAAGATCAAATTCAAAAGAAGTATGAGCATGGTGGAAAAGACGTAAAGACACCAGAGACTAAGACGTTGATGAAAGGCAGACCACAACATTATCATATCACACATAACAAGAACAAAGAACAAAGATGAGAAAGACGTCAAAGCCAAAGAAGCAAAGAAGACGTCAAGCAACCTTTGATGACCAACCCTTAGGGGGAGATTGTTAGGAATACGTGTAACTAGTATAAAAGTCTTGGTCATAAACATATGTAATAGGTTGCTTTAGAAATAGGGTCTTTATGTTTATTCTTAATGTTAGGTCCATGAAGAAGGCCCATGGGCCTTATGTTAAAGTTAGACGTATGGATGGAAGCTAAGGGGTGTTGCCCTAGTCTTCCACTCCTATATATAGACATGTAAACATACTCTTTTATTGTTGGTTATTTCATATGTTATCAAACCTTTGTCAATTTATGTGTGTAAAGTAATCGACCATCTCTCTATCTCTTCATCTCATTTCTATCATTTACTATACTTATGTTCTACTATTATGGTGACCTAACAAACCACTAGTAGGTCACGGGCCATAGCGGCTAGAACCGGAAATTGGGATTCCCGATCTTTCAACCAACCCAAAATATCTAAATTCTCAAACTCTTCAATGGTCATTTGAGACATAACAATCACATCCTTGGTACCTTTCGAGCTCGCTACTTGGGTTGTTACCTCGAGCTTGTTTATTATTCTCACTTCTTAAAAGATGATACATTCAAATTGGCTCGTTATTACCATGAGAACTCGAACCCGCCTCTTGATGCATAGTATGAATACGTGAAGAACTTGAGCCATATTTTGTTAAATAAACTTGAAACATTATTTCAAAAAGCATCGGGTGATAACATCAAATAGTCATGATATTTTATGTCAATTTCCCCCTAATTTGCTCACTATTTGTGTAATTTTGAATGGATATATACTCTTATTACTTATTATTTCAAAAGAAAACTAACAAAGTTACAAATGGGCTTGCTGACCAAAAGAAGGTTACGGCATAGAAGACACATACAACCTACGCCGTAACAAGGAATTTCACTAGAAGAATAAAGTCAACGTTGCTCAAGGTTACGGCGTAACTCATTCGACAAAGTTACGCCGTAGAAATCCAATGACTTAGCCAAAATTCAGTGATCAAGGAAGTTACGCCATAACTACATTACAAGGTTACGGCGCATAAGTGAAGAAAAGTGTTACGAGGGTTCTACAGGCGTAACCTCATCTCAAGGTTATGTCGTAGATTAAATGATAAAAATATTCCAGTTATATGGGCTGCATAACCCTTTACTTAAGGTTGCGTCGTAACTATGTCAAGGTTATAAATACAAGCCCTAATTCTACATTTTAGTATCATTGACTCACCACATCAGAGGAAGGACGAATTAGTGCTTCAGAGATGACAAAATTCAGCAGCTTTACATCATTTCCAAGGGAGAAATCATTCCATTAATTCAATAGCTTTAGCTTTATATCAAGTATTTGTATCAAATCCAATGTTTACTTTCAATTTGATTATCTACATTGTTTTTTCTGCATTATTTAATATGAGAGGCTAAACACTTTATGTGTTAGCCTAGTTATGAATTTATCTATGCCTAGATTTATGTTTTCAGTTTATTTATCGCTTTATGTACATATCTTTCTAGCCTGTCATTGATACTCGTGTTTTGATAGCATTGAAACTAGGCAGTGCCTATTATGCTAGTTAGTATTGACCATAGAAAGCTAGCTTATTAGGTTACAAGTGTTGTGTAAGAATTGACCATAGGACTACCAACATTCTTGTATAGGAATTGACCATAGGACTACCTACACTAGTGGAAATGCTTAAGAAGTGCGGGAACCTTGAGTGGACCAAACATTGGTTTAGTGTTTAAATCACTAAGAATAAGTCTAGAAGATAGTTGGCGTGTAATGACTATGACTAGACTACCAACGAATTGACCATAGGAGTTGGAGTATGCGATTGTAGGTTAGATAGCTTTGATCGTCTTAGCCTAACGACATTTAACTACTACATACGGCGATAGTAGACACTTTTATGAAAACTGAATCATGGCGTGATAATAATAGTAACTAGACTAGCACATCTTTCTCCCACTGATTAATTCTATTTCATTTTCGTTATTTTAATTAGCTATATACAAATCAACTCAAAACCCTTTTTAGTAAAAATAGAAAACTTAAGTTAGAATCCGCCTCATAGCTCTTGGGATGATATCGGTTTTACCAATTTCTAGACTACTCACGACCGGGTACATTTCCCGTTAGTGCTCACATAGATCACAGGTAAACGAAACTTATAAATATTAAAACGTGATCTAGAAAAATAGCATCATAAGGGCAAGCACATTGGCGAGTAATATAGTTCTGATCATCTTCGTTCAAACCCAAATCATGAGCAATATTCATAATCAAAGTCTCAACCCCGGCTCAGTTTAGAACCGGGTTCAAAGCGGCGGCACAAGTTATAACGAGAGGCAATTCTTTAAAATAATTTTAAAACTTTTCTTTCATTCGTTGCACCATATTTTCACATAAATCGCATTTTGTTTCAAACTCGTTTATTTTTGAAGTCATTAAAAAAAATTGTTTTAAAACTAAACAACTTGTAGGATAGTAAACTCCCGATAACAAAGTAGTAGCATTTTTAAAAACTTAAAGCATTTCCGAAACAAGTTCTATAGTATCCCAACATGACTCGGGATAAGGCACAACCAAATTTTTACGTTGTGCAAGGTGGACATGAAACACTTTTAAAGTTCTTAAACATATATCTTTATCTTCTCTATAATTTCCTTCCCTGTTGCAAACACTTGTGTTACATAGAACTCACCCATTTGAATGTTTTCTTTCCCCCTGTACTCCTTTCTAATTTGTTTCAACCTTCTCTTTCTCGCGTTCACTACGGGGGGAGCATCATGATCTTCACCACTATCAAATTCATCAAATTCAACACCATCCGTTTACTAATGCTCCGCCATACTAGCATCCATGCTTGTAACATGGTCAATGTAGACATCAAGGTAAAAAATCCATCCTTTTATGTCCACCGGTGGCTAAGGTGAGAGTACCTGATCATTTGTTCAAAGTCACTTGCATCACTTTTATCCACATTATTTGGTTCTGAGTGTCCCCTTCAAAAGATACTGCGTCCGCATCTTCCCTCTCAACAGCCTTTTCGTCTACATCTTCATCATTAAACCCAATACCAACATCCTTATTTGCTTGATCAACGATGACAAACAACACATTATTCATTTCCTTGCTGAAGTTCATCTACCATGTTTGAGTAAATCTTCATCATCATCAGCATCTTCATCAAAAGCATTGTCTTGTTGGAACAAGTCATCATCTAAATCAATGTATGTTTGTTTCTCAACTTCTACAACATTTGTATTCTGTATGCCCTCTTGCATATTGTAAGCTTGGCTACACTTATCCATTTGACGATTTATTCCATCAGCTTTGCTTGTTGAAGCTTCACTTTTATTCAATATCGCATCAACAGAATCAACAACAACATTTTCCCTTACCCTTTTTCAGGAACATTTTCAGCAGGATTCTCCTCCAATATTTCCTCAATAAGCAATCCTTTGCCTTTTGCGTCAATGTAAACCTCTATTTCTCTGTATCTAGGAGCATAGTTCAATAGCTTAATTGCATCTTCCTTATACATTAAAGGTAATAATCCATCCATCATCAAATGATTCATCAGGTATCCTAAAATGAGAGAATAAAATCCTTACATCCTTGAAACCTGGGTCATTTAACAGTTCATCATACTCATCTAGCGAAAAACAGTCATAATTAACCAAATCATACCAATCTATAACTGGAAAACGATAAATCCTTCCTAGTTGTGAGGTAAATTGTTCATTGTTAATGATTTTAAGCGTAAACAAGTTGTGGTATGATTATGTGTAAAAAAGGTAAACATCAACAAACACCCTAAGAACAAAAAATTAGACAAATATCTATAAGTAAAATGTAACCTAATTTTTACTCATATACTACATGCTGTTAACATGATATAGCACTAAAATATCACAAACAATTAACAGGAAACAAACTTACCATAAACAAAAGCTAGACCATTGATTAGGGAACTTCATGCGCGATTTTGCCCAAATGGACCAACCACCATTTTCAAGATATTGTTGATTTTTGATCGTGTTCAAGAACTTTAGGGAAGAAAATGAAACTAAGTTTAGATCAAAATAAGGTTTTAGGGGTTTATCAGGGAAACTCGGAAGGTGGGCGTAGTACTAGGCGGGAAACGTGAAATGATGAGATTACCCTCAGGACATAATTGGCATAGTCCAGTTAACGGGAGAACTAATCCTCGTTAGCTCTCGACATCAATTTTGCACTTAACTTTAGCTCTCGGTGGCTAATTTGCAATTTTTTTTTCTCGGTGTGTTAAGTGGAATTTTGAAAAACATTAGGAACAAAATTTGCAATTTACCTTCTTTTTTTTTTATTTTTTATTTTTTACTTCTAATTTTTATATTTTTTTATATGTTTTATTTTATTTAATATTTATCCTTTTGTTTTTTATTTATTATTTAATATTATTATTGTTGTTGTTGTTTTTTCTACAAAATTCAACCTAGACACCCATTTATGTAGCAACCGGTATTTTTAGGGCAATACTTGTTCGCAAAAACTCGAAACTATTTGTGACAAAACGGTAATTTTTCGTACTATTATTTTAATAGTGAAAGTATTTATTTTTATCAGAAAATGCAAATTGTATATTTTTTGACATTTACTGATGATTAAAATTTAAAAATGAGATGTTATCTCATTTTTCCTGAAAAACGACCCCGCACGCGTACCAACACTCAGTTAATTATGGCAAAAGTCAAATAAACTCATGTTCGAGTCAATAACAATGTTTTTATATTACTTGTATAAAAACTCTCACAAAAACATATTTTAAGAACCCTTGCCTAAAAACCTCGAACCGGGATACCACGCCTCACGTATAAGCTCAAACGGGACACAAAATACATCGCGGAATTTCAAAACATAAACAAGGATTTAGAGTTAAGCTTGGATACATGTTGGATAAAAGTGTTAACCAAATCTAATATCCAAATCTATTAACCAGATCTAATATCCACTAGCATTTAATGTGGGGATATTAACCAAAGGATTAACAACAAAACCCTCTCCTTGTGGCTTTATAACCGATCACCACACACACTCTCTTTACACAAATTATTTTCAAAAGTCTGATCAAAATAACCCACAAATTATACTTAATTAATCACCTTGACTTTGTTAACCAATACATAAACTCTTTAACCTAAAGATATTAGATCTAAAAGGACATGGAAGTGACTTCCTACTCTTCCTTTAGCCTTGATCGACTGTGAACCCACAAACCAACACAACATTTTGCTTGTTTCCTTTAAAAATCACATTGGTAGTAGTAAGTTAGATGGTTTAAGTACCATTTGCATTAATGGGAGGTTATTACCCATCAAACTACAACTAAACACTTCCTCCCTTGGCCCTTATAAACCCACGACAAACACACACTTACACATATTTTCTTCCAAACTTTACAAAGAAAACACTAGAGATTATAATTTAAAGGTGATAAGCTTGGAGTATTTTGGGAAAATTAGAATATAAACTTGGTCTTTTGATTCTTGGGTTACAACTTGGTCTTGGTCTTTTCTCTATTTCTCGACACAAACAAACCCCCACTGTAAGGATCCAACTATTTTCTCTACTTATATTTTCATTTGGTTACTTAACTTATATGTGTCAAACTAAATGCTACATCTTATTATGTAAATATAATCAAGAGTTAAAAACTAGAAAATGTGTTCTTATGTATATATATATATATATATATATATATATATATATATATATATATATATATATATATATATATATATATATATATATACCATTCGAGCATACATACACATATGAGTAGGATTTGTGTTTTGAGCTTGTGTGGTGAAAATCTTGTTGTGTTTAACACTTACAAACTCCTTAAAAATAAGCTAGTGCTTATTTACTTACAAATCGACACATACAAAAATATTTCGAACATAAGGGATGATAGATCTACTAAAAACATAAGTATTGGCTTAATCTCAGAAAAAGTGCTTAATTAATTACTTTTGACTTATTAGCTTATCTGACGTCTTATTGGTTTATTGGACTTGTACATGTCTCGACTTGGTTTTATATTTGGGTCGAGAGACCCAAATTTTGTGGTCGATAGCTTATTTTGTGCTCTTTTGGGAGAGTGTTTATTTCACAACTTGACGACCCATTTAATACAAATATAACTTAATAAACTTAACAAATTTTTGTCAAAATGAAACTCAAATGGAGACTTTGCTCACTATGAATGGTTCGATTGGTATTTGGGCCAAAACCCAATGTGTGGCTCAAATGCTTACTTATTTCATGTGATAAAAAAACTTACTTTATAAACACCTAATAAACAAAAATTGCAAACTTGTCATGACTAGCGAACTGAGTCAAACACAAACCAATAAAAATCACAGTCAACATATCTAAATATATACCAAACGTATGCAAGACATACCACAAAAGGGCTTGTAGTCCAGTGTTTTGGTTGTTGCCTTGTCTTTCCATCGGATCAGGGTTCAAATCCCGTCGTCGTCACTGTTTTGTTTATTATTTTTGGCTAATGGTTTACTTATTATTTTGACGTGATTAAGAGTATTTTTGAAAACACTTAAATAAATATGGGAAAACAAATATTTACAAACGTGTCATGCCCGATTTTCGTCAAATTCTATACTTAGCCTATTTTCATAAAAACAACATAACGACAAAACGTTGTTAATAATGAGTATAATATTATACTTAGATAATTTATCACCTACTAACTAATATATTTATGTACTTATCAAATATAAATATATTACAAGATAAATAAATATAAATATTTATTAACTTACTGACGACACCTATTATCTATTAGAACCTAACTCGTAACAATTACCATAATAATCACACGGTTATCTTCTGAACCAGAGATTTTATCAATGTATACTCATTTGGTAACTATATATACACTTATATAATCATACACTTTTCCAAGAGCCGATACTTACAAACACTTTGAAATGATTTAAACATAAACTCTGCCACACAAGCAACATTAAACACAACCACTTGTGAGCATTTAAACTTATTTAAACACTTGAGTAGTGGGCGAAACTGTAAACTAAGACTTGCTATACTAATTTAGGTCGCGTGTCGATGCCACACACTATTGCTACTTGATTTATTTATTTCAAACGACTATTTCAGAGGTGAGTTCTCGTAGCCCCACTTTTTAGTATATTTTACCTTGGGGTGGAAATGGTACAAATGGTTTTCAAATGTTTTTATGTTGTGATTACTGTTTACATGATTTTGGATAATATGTGCGTTTTGATTGCAATATGTGCCTTGCTGCGTGGTTTCATTCTGTGTGTTCATTATGCGCAACTGTTTAACTCCTTGTTGGAGCCGAAACAATTGGTAGTACTATCTGGGGTAGTTTCCCACTATTGGTAACATGTGTGCAACATTTTGGTAGGTTCAGTTGTTGCACGCATCGTGGTTTCATTAAGTGCTTACATTTGTGTATCTTACTCACTATTGTCCTACGCTATATTATTCACAGCTTCATGGTTTAACTCCTAAACCTACGAGCTCACCAACATTATGTTGACGTTTTCTAGTACCATTTTTAGGGGATCATTATTAAGATATTTGAAGGCACTTTCTTTGGAGTCAGAACATTGTTATCTTGCTACCATGTTTTCAAGACTAATTGGATTCAAAGGAGACATATGTTTTACTTTCAAATTTTAGACCAGAAACATTTTGTAACTTATAACTACTATTGAAACAATTGTAAGGTATGAATCTATGATGTTACGCGATGTGCCTTCTCAGTTACACCTCGTGTTTCCGCCATCGACGGGGTGTGACAGAATGGTATCAGAGCCAGGTTATAGAGAATGCCGGTTTTCTAAAATAAAAACTTCAACTATAACCAGACTAAACTTTTTATAAAACCCCAAACATGGTACAAGTCGATTAACCCGAGCATTCCATCGTTTTTCCTAAATTACGCATAGCCTGATCAACTATGCTTAATTCAGGAGCGATCATGGGATAATGGGGGTAGTTACCTTGGATCGTGTTTGGTTGGAGTCGGAGTCTAGATCACCTGAAAATGCATTGGCCTATGTGTGTGCATCTGCATTACGTGTTATGTGCATTTGTGGTTAAACTGCTTTGCCTTTTGTGTGCTGAAGCTTTTAGCTTCTAGGACAATATATGAGCTTGCAATTGCGTACCTAAGTGCTTTGATTTGATTTGATATTGTGTGACGTGATCCAACATGTTATGATGTGTTTTGAGTTGAGTTGATATGACATGGTTTGATTTGGTTGAAATAGAGTACTTCATGTACTATTCCCCATACTTGTGCGCTTGATGTTAGTTATCCTTATACGCAAACAAAACTCATACTATATATTTTGCTAAATATATATAGTGATACGTTATTTTGAAAACGTTACCTTGGGTAGACTATTTTGGATACATTATTTTGGATACGCTAAACAATTTTGAATACTACTTTGGACGGTCAACATTGGTTTCGCTATTTTGAAAATGTGTTATAGTGATATGCTATTTTGAGAACTATTTTGGAACATACTATTTTGGAAACACTATTTTGGGATACTATTCGAAAGCCATTTTTGAAACATGATTACTCTGGTATTGCCCTATTCCGTTATGTCACCTGCCTTGTCTTCCCACACTACTCCTCTTATTAGCAAGCCTGAACACACCACATTATAAGCCGATGAGTCGGTTAACACCATTAGTTGCCTCAAGAAGCAACCCACCAATCAAAATGGACATATTCATGGTTTAGTCGTATGATTAGGACCTTGGAGACTACAAGTGAGATAATAAGACTCATGAGAAGCAGTGATCTTGTTAGTTGAGTTGTTGGTGTTGACCATGATAGCGATGTTCGCCTTAGTGATCGTGTTCCGGAGATGGTACTGATCTAGATAATTCAAATTCTGATGGTCAAAATTTTGTGAAAATGAAAGATTTTCTTGTGAACATTATAAAGTATGATGAACTGGTAATTTTCATAGATTGGAGCATATTATAATGTTTCTTCAAAACCAAAGTTGGTTGATAGTCGAAATCATTTTAAAAATGTTTTAAAAATAAATTTGTGATTCCAAACGACTGAATTGTTTTAGTATAAAAATGGTCTCAAGTGTTTGTCCAAACATCAATTTTCTTGAAAATCAAAAATCCAAACCATATATGAAGAATCGCTATTACAAATTTCAAATTTTTTTTCAGACATATCTTTTCACATGACTATAACCATCGAAAAATTTCAGACAAGGTTGCTCCAAACTACATTCATGGTCATAATTTTATAATATCTTAATTAAATAAATGCTGCTAACAGTTTTAAAAACCATGTCTCTAAGAGGGAACACGCACCTTTCATGGACAAACCTCTAGGAGAATCACAATGCCTACATACTATGCGACCTTAGAAGTGAATCGAACACCTATGTCTGAGACTGTCAGTAGCAGTGTGCTATGCCTTGACACTATTCCTTCAAAGTACAACTTTCCTACTAATCCAAGAAGATAAGATTCTTGTGATGATTGAAGCGAGTTGGATTAAACAGTCTGTGTGCAATTGCTTAAAAGACAACGTGGCTTTCGGAGTCCTAGATAACTTAGTCACATTGGAGCATGAATACATTTTAAGGTTTGGATATCAAGAAGTTGCACCAGACCATAAGACTTCTGGCGTTCACTTGTAACAAGATAAACATCTATCGACGTAGTATCCGCTTGGCAACAATTTTGAGTCATTATATATATCTTAGTCCTGCCTAGAGGAATTAAGCACTTAGACATAAGAGTTTCGCCTAATAAGGATCTTCGAGCGTTCCAGATCATTGACACCAGGTTCTGCCCGTAGACCTTTTGATTGATAGACCATCGTCTTCAACTATTCGTGTGTACTTGACGACACGTTCTACCCTGATGTTTTCATACCAAGGGTCTTTCCCCTTAGAAGTTTTTTATCAGTTGTGAGGCTATTAATGATCTCTGTCCTCATTGATTGAACTCTATTGGATTCTAATCTTTCATTTCGGATGAGTACGTCAACAAATCCTTCTTACATGATAAGGACACCAACATCGAAACTCTTCACTAACCCCGTTCACACTTTTGCCTGAGTATGATAACCTCCTCACGAAACATGTACATAAGACTCTTGTGATCTGTGCGAATAAGACACTGCGTACCATGCAAACACCGCCTTTTATGATATTACTCGGAACCACAACTGCCAACTCCTTGTCACGAGTTGAGATATGTTAGGATTATGCACACGGTTAAGGTGGTTAAACCTTACGTTCTTTGTGTGTATGATATATTGAGTGAATATGCTTAAGTACGCGGAATTTACTTAACCACACTTAGAAGGTTATTAGTGTTGTGGAAATGGAATGGTTGTGTTAGTTCTATGACAATGAACAATGAAAGATTAACACCAAACGATTCAATATTATTAATGATAATAATACGAGTGATCTTGAAATATCACTAGGGTTACAACCTTGAATCTTAAGTTTTTCTAACTTGTGATATCTTTGTGTTTGTTCTATGTCTTAATAGTTATGAAAGTTAATTATTCGACACACTTATATCGAGTCTAAGATCTTCTTTTATAGTCCAAGAAGATCTTTACAATATGTTAAAGTCTTGTCAAGCTATAAGGTACTTGCTATAGCTTATAAGAGTCATTGAAACAACTCATACACTTAAGAGTATACAATTTGTTTACTTCACTGATGACACAACAAAAGATATTTCTTATTCTATCTTTGACTTTTCCAAGCTTATCCACTCACCAGCAGCAATAGATTATACTAGCAGCAGGAACACGTTTAACTAGCAGCAGCATCAGCAGCAGCAATGTGTTAACGCTAGCAGCAGGAACAACCAGCAGCAATAATAACACTACCAGCAGGAACAAATGAACTAGCAGCAGGAACACACTTTGAGTATTTCCCGATACTTAAACTTCAGAATATTTAATTCCCAACAATCCTCCCCTAAACATGTGAATCCTTTTCAACATGTTTTCTGAATTAAATGAGGACTTGTGAAGATCTTTCAAATACTTCATAGTCAGACCCTTAATCTGAACTTTCTTCTATTCTGAACTTATCTGCTTTGTTCTTCTTTGACTTTAACAATATCAAAACCTTGCTCCAATCTTGGACTAAAAGATGGTGCAATTTCCTTGGATGGAGGAATTATAAGAGGCAATGATGCTGTGTATCTTGGATGCTTGTTTCAACAAGTGAAATCATCTATCAGCATGCCTTTGCAAGTGATGAACAAACGTGGTAAACTGAAATTGAAACTTTTCTTCGTTTGACCTAGATAGAACTTTCTCCTTTGGAATGCTTCATCCCTTCTGAATATATATAATACTCCAGAATAAGCTCTATTCTTGTCATTTTCAACCTCCTCATCATCTTGTATGCTCTTGTCTTCTCCTTCCTTTATATTGGATTATCTTCCTTTCTTGGGCTATTATTTCCTCCCCTGAGATTGTTACCTCCCCTGAGATACAAATAACTTTTGTTTCCTCCCCTTGTTTGGAAGATCTCACTATGTACCAAAATATATCTTTCCTTATCATCTGATCCATCATTTAGAACTTGTTGTTAGACAATGTTGTACATTAAGCCATCAATTCCTTAAGAGTTTAAGTTACTGCCCTCATCACTTCTAGGTGTGTTAACTCCTATGAGAGGTGAATCAGTGGACATTTGATTCATGGTCCATCAATGGATGGTTTTTGTGAATCCTTTGAAAATCCTTGTTTAAGAAATTATTTGACTTAGCAGTATGTTCATGATTTTAGAATTGAAAAATCATACTGCTTTCAACCATTTTGAAGGGATAAAGTGTATAACAGACACTTAATCAAAATTTCGGTTTAAAGCAACCTCTGGTTGTGTGAGAACCAATGTTTTCAGTTATAAATAACTGCCTGTGTGAAGATGAACCTATTCAAAAGGCTTTCTTGACAGGGTTTCCAGCTCATAGTAATTGTTACCTCTAACACATGTGTTAGATTCACTTTTACTAGCTGTTCTTTCTATCAGATGTCCTTAGACTTGCACATTATACTTAAAAGTATAAAATGATAGAAAGTGAGTTTCATCAGTTACTATCTGATCAACTAAGTCATCAATTCAATGTGAAATATCATAACTCGGTTTCAAGAAAGTAGTTTTAAGGAGTTTTAAATTCCCAAACTCAGTCCATCATAAACCTATTATGGCAGCAGCCAATATCAGCATTGTGTTGCTTCCATTTCACTTGAAATTTCCTTTGTGTTCACATATTCATACCTGAAATTGTTAGTCTAAAACCAAAAGAACAATGTACAAAGTACTTGTCTTGCATTAGAATAATCATAAGACCAAATGTATGAATAACACATTTTAAATTTGTACTAGAAGCACAAACTTTTGTAATAGCAGTAGTATCTTTTAAAACTAGCAGCACCAACAAAAATTTATTGACAAAAACACAAAGTTTAAAAGTCATTAAGGATTAAGCATTCCAATACTTGCTACCAAGTACTGAAATCTTGAAACATCAAAAGCTTTGGTTAGCAGATCTGCAAAATTGAATTCTGAAGCAATTTTAAGTACTTGAATTAATCTTTTCTCATTGCAGTCTCTTATAAAGTGATGTCTAATTTCAATGTGTTTTGTTTTAGAATGTTGCACTGGATTTTTAATAATACAAATTGTACTACTATTATCAATATGAATAACAGTGTTTAAGAAATTGTACCCATAGTCAAGGAGTTGGTTTTGAAGCCATAGAACCTGACCACAGCAACTTGCAGCAGCTATATATTCAGCTTCAGTTGTTGAATTTGCTACACTTGTTTGCTTCTTACACTGCCATGAGACAAGTCTACACCCAAGGAATTGACATCCTCCAGTTGTTGACTTTCTGTCCAAGCTAGCACCAGCATAATCACTATCCGAAAATGCTACCAAGTCAAAAGGAGATTCTCTAGAAAACCATATACCCAACCTTGGTTGACCTTTGAGATATCTAAAAATTCTCTTGACTGCAGTTAAATGAGAAACCTTTGAAGTAACTTGAAATCTTGCACAAACACAAACAGGGAACATGATATCAGGTCTAGATGATGTAAGGTACATCAAAGAGCCTATCATAGATCTGTAAGTGTGTACATCTACACTCTCTCCATCTTCATCTTTCAGAAGGTGCTTCTCAGAGTCCATTGGTGTGCTTGCTATTTTTGAATCAGCAAATTGAAATTTTCTAAGTATCTCTGCAACATATTTGTCTTGACTAATAAATATGCCTTCAAATGATTGCTTAACTTGCAAACCCAAAAAGAATGTAAGTTCTCCCATAGAACTCATCTGAAACTTATCATGCATAAGTTTCTCAAACTCTAAACACATCTCCTTCCTAGTAGATCCAAAGATAATGTCATCCACATACACCTGCACTAACAGAAGATCCTTCTTGTGCTGTTTGATGAAAAGTGTCTGATCAATCTTTCCTTTTTGAAATCCATTTTCTAATAAGTAGGAAGCTAGTGTTGCATACCAAGCTCTTGGTGCCTGATGAAGGCCATATAGAGCTTTCACTACTCTGTACACTTTGTTTGGATGCAATGGGTCAATGAAGCCTGGAGGTTGTGTAACATACACCTCTTCTTCAATTTTACCATATAAAAATGCACTCTTGACATCCATTTGGTAGACTGTGAATCCTAAAAATGAAGCATAAGCTAAGAAAAGCCTAATTGCCTCAATCCTTGCTACTGGAGCATAAACTTCATCATAGTCTATTCCTTCTTCTTGTGTGTACCCTTGAGCTACTAATCTAGCCTTATTTCGAATCACTATTCCCCTTTCATCCCTTTTATTCTTGAAAACCCATCTAGTGCCAATTACCTTTGCATTCCTAAGTAAATCAACTTGCACCTGTACTTTCTGAATCTTGAACTGAAGAAGCTCTTCTTGCATAGCTTCTACCCAGCTTGAATTATCTAAGGCTTTCAGAATATTCTTTGGTTCATCTTGTGAGAGAAAACATACAAACAAGCAAGAGTTTGAAAACTCATGCTGTTTTGAAGCATAAAGGGCATCAAGAAGCCCTTGTTGGTCTGAAGTCATCAATTGATGTCTTGTCTTCACACCTGACTGTACATCTCCAATCACATGTTCCAGGGAGTGGACTTTGTGAATTCTTGTTTGTGGTGTAGAAGGAACTTGATAATTTGATGGAAGATTGTTGAAATCCACCTCATTATCTGAGAATTCTGCTTCTTTTGTTTCTGAAGGGCCAGCAGCAGAGTTAGTTGGCCGAACAGCAGAATCAGTAAGCTTAGTAGCAGAATCACCAGCAAAAACAGATACACTACCAGCAGCAACAGAAATGCTACCAGCAGAAACATTTTGTTGTTCCTGAGTTCCATCTTCTTTGCTTTCATCTTCAACACCTTCTTTAGCTTTGCTAGAAGAAGATTCATCAGTTGTTGAAGTTGATTCCACAATTGTACTTGACCATATTGGCATCCAAACATGATTTTGGTTTGTCTCCTTTTCTAACCTTGCCTCATCTGTTGCTTGTGAACCTGAAAATTCATTAGTTTCAACAACAACAGGCACATAATTCATTGATTTTGTTAGAAATTCAAGATCAAATAGCCTTTTTGGTCCTTGACCTTCTACATTGGATTTATCTTCTAAAAACTCCACATGTAGGTTTTCTTCTACAACCTTAGTTCTTGTGTTGTATACTCTAAATGCTTTGCTATTAAGAGAATATCCAACAAAGAATCCTTCATCTGCTTTACCATCGAATTTTCCTAAATGGTCTAAGGTATTGAGAATTGTCACATGACATCCAAAAGGTCTAAGAAATCCTATTGCAGGAGTTCTATCTCTAAAAAGTTCATATGATGTCTTATTGTGAGGCTGCACAACTAAAACTCTATTTTGAACATAGCAAGCAGTATTGACTGCTTCAGCCCAAAAAGTTATAGGTAGCTTAGAATCAGCTAACATTGTTCTAGCAGCTTCAATTAGTGTTCTATTCTTTCTCTCAACAACACCATTCTGTTGTGGTGTTCTAGCAACACTAAATTCTCTCTTAATACCTTTTTGTTTGCAGAAATCATCCATAACTCTATTCTTAAACTCTGTCCCATTATCACATCTAATGACCTTCACTTTCTTGTCTACTTGGTTTTCTATCTGTGTAATGAATGTCTTAAGGATGCTTGTAGTCTCATCCTTAGTAGATAAAAAGAAAACCCATGTAAATCTAGTATAGTCATCAATTATAACAAGACAATATCTCTTATGCATTATACTACTTACTGAAACAGGTCCAAATAAGTCCATATGCAGCATAAACAATGATTGATTGATAGAGTTAAAAATCTTGGGCTTACAAGTGGCTTTATGTTGTTTGCCTTTAAGACAATCAATGCATGTTTGATCATTTTCAAATCTTTTCTGAGGTAAACCTATTACCAAACCATTCTTAACAATTTTATTTATGGTTTTGAAGTTAATATGACCAAGCCTTCTATGCCATTTCATTGATTCATCCAATGTGGCCTTTGCAACAAGACAAGTTAAATTCTTTTTAGGAACAATGTTCTTCATGTCTACACTGTACATATTGCCCTTTCTAGGAATTCTAAGAAGTACTTGACTTTCATCAGGCATCTTAAAATCAGGAGAAAGTACAAGACATTCAGTCTCACAGAAAAGAACATTGTTTTTTTTGTCACACATTTGTGAGACACTAAAAAGATTATAATTTAGCTCTTTTACATAGAACACATCTTCAAAATCTAAATTTCCGGTTTTGATTGTACCTTTACCAGAAATTTTGCCACGAACACCCCCTCCAAAGGTAACATATCCTCCATTGAATGATTGAAAATCTAAAAGATAAGACATGTTGCCTATCATGTGCCTTGAACATCCACTATCTGATTATCCTTGATCCTCTTCCTGATCATTTGAATGTTCCTGCACATAAATAAGAGTGTTAGTTTCTTTTGGGGATCCAAGCCATTACTGACTTGGATCTGCCTCTTGCATCAATGTAATTTAATCTTTTAAGGATAGTTGATGCAACATTGGATTTAAGAATCCAACATGCTGAGGCCTTAACAGCATTTGCCCTGTTTCCCTTAGCAGCAGAATGAACCACACGCTTAGCAGCAGAATCTGCTAACTTTGTAGTTCTACCCTTTGGTTTCCAAACTTGTTTTTGGACCACTGCTTTTGTTTGAATGGCCCTTAGAACAGTCTTTGATGCATGTTTGAAAAATGTTTTTGCACCCTTATCTGTTGATTTTGGGTTAATAGTCATAAATGGTCGAGCAGCAGGAAAAATTTGTCTAGCAGCAGGAACCATTAGTCTAGCAGCAGGATCTGAGTTTGAGCCAGACTTGTTTTTGACTACTCTGGGGTTTGTTCTCTTAGAACTAGAGTGAGAGTGAGATTTAGGTGTTTGCCTTTTGTGGTTCACTCTATGGTTTTCATACCCAGATACCCATTGGTTGCAGAAAGCTGCAAGATGGTCAAAACTATCACATGTGTAACAAGCTTTGTTATAAAAAGCAAAGTCATCACCTAATTGGTTAGACTTGAGGTTGTTCCAATTCCTTTGGTTACCTCTGGGCTTGTTGTTGGTTCTATATTGCTCACAATATCTAACTGGTTGCCTAACATGCTTAATGTTTGATTTAGGCCTATCAGTATTGTTTTTGACTATCTTAGGAACACTTGTTCCTACTTTCTTAACCACTTCAGGTTTAGACATAACCTGTTCTTCTTCATCATCACTATCAGTTGTACAATCTTCAACAACTATAGCATCTAAGTTCTTAACAAAGGACACCTTGTCCTGATAAAGTAAAGTTTTATCTAAACTTTTACTTACTTTTTCTACCTTAAGGCTCTTACTAGCCTTAGAACCATATTCCATGATTGGTTCTTGAAACTCAGGTAAACCTGAATTTCCTAGGTCAATCCTTGGGGGTTTATGGATGCCTCTATAAGGAGGTGGGACACTCTTATATCCCACTCCTGACTTAGCTCTATTAATTACGTGACATTCTACTATGTTGTGCACACCTCTAGAAGCATGTTCTAGTGCCTTAGTAGTCAAGTGAATGTTTTCATTTTCCTTTTTGACCCTATCAAAAGCTTCTCTCAAAAGCTTAATTTCAGCATCTCTAAAGAATATGTCTTGTCTTAGGAGAGCTTTGTCATCAGAAAAAGCTAATTCATTTTCCTTATAGTAAGTGATTTGTTTCTCTAGCTTTTCTAATCCACACTTATAGTTTATAAAGTTTTGAAAAGTCTTACTTAGCTCTATCTTTTGATCATCAAATTGTTTCATTAAAACCTGTAGAGCATTAAGAGCAGTGCAAGTATTAGAACAAGCTTTATGATTTTGTACCTCAGTAGCAGAAAAAGCCATAAGTGCCATTTGAGCAGGAGTTTCTTCTTCATCTGCCATGAAGCTCCAATCAAAACCTAAGCCATCAATAGCTACCATAGCTTTTGGCTCAATCACCTCCTCTGTTTTGGATTTGCTTCCAAAACCTCTATTCTTGCTATCTTGCTGCCTTGGTCTTCTGCACTCTCTTGAGAAATGACCCATCATGTGACAGTTATAGCACTCTATCTTTGACTTATCAAAACCAGCAGCATCAGTGTTGCTGATTATGAGCTTCTTCCCCGTCTTGTGATAGAACTTCTTGGCTCTCATGCTAAGAAGAGAAATTTGCCATTTTAGATCCATTTCCTCCAGATCATCTTCATGGATCTCTTGGAGGTCTTCATAGGAGAGCATGGACCC
Organism: Artemisia tridentata subsp. tridentata; assembly: GCA_021014915.2. Lineage (NCBI taxonomy): Eukaryota > Viridiplantae > Streptophyta > Magnoliopsida > Asterales > Asteraceae > Artemisia > Artemisia tridentata. The sequence goes on along the minus strand of CP139506.1, from coordinate 79,007,487 downwards.
ATTATTCTGACTTGTAAGAAAGGCACAACAAGTCTTTTCATCCAAAATACTTATGGTACTACTTGATGAACTAGCAGCACCAACATCATCAACAACTTTCACCTCTTCACTTGATTTTGAGGTACTAGGAGTTGACATAAATGCCTTGTTCCCAGTATTAGAACTAGTACCTCCATTCTTCTTCAAATCTTGCTCCACAATCTTGAAGTTGCTATACAAGTCCATCAGTTCCATGGTGTCTAGGTCTGGCTTGTTCTTCCAGACAACAACATGCATAGTCCACTCTTCTGGTAAGCTTCTCAGAAATTTTGAGTTCAAATCTTCTTGAGGCATTTCAATCCCAAGAATAGCCAGTTGGCTCACAATATTCTGAAGCCTATTAAACATGTGGTCAAGAGATTCATTGTATGTTGAGGAGAAGTTTTCAAACTGCTGCTTGAGCAGTGTCTTGTGGGTTTTCTTGGTGGCTTCATTTCCACCATACCTGGCAATAATAGCTTCAAATAATGACTTGGCATCCTTAAACTTGCTGAAGTTTAGAAGTTGATCATTGGGAATGGTCATCATCAGCATGCTTCTTGCCTTCAAGTCATTTTTCTTCTTTATTCTATCTTCTGCAGATGATGGCTTTGTCTGCAGAGTTGAAACCGCTTTGCCATCCACTGTTGATGTAGTGGTGGTAGGCTGGTAAGAGTTTCCATCTTCTATGATTTCCCAAAGTGCATAATCTTGCACTTGGAAATATTGCTCTATCCTCAGCCTCCACATCTCAAACTCATTCTGTTTGAGCATGGGAATCTTTGCAGCAACATTTGTCTGAATAGATTCAACATCCATTTCTTCAGCTTCTTCTTCTAAATCAATAATATCAACCTGATGCTCTGATACCACTTGTTAGGATTGTGCACACGGTTAAGGTGGTTAAACCTTACGTTCTTTGTGTGTATGATATATTGAGTGAATATGATTAAGTACGCGGAATTTACTTAACCACACTTAGAAGGTTATTAGTGTTGTGGAAATGGAATGGTTATGTTTGTTCTATGACAAGGAACAATGAAAGATTAACACCAAACGATTCAATATTATTAATGATAATAATACGAGTGATCTTGAAATATCACTAGGGTTACAACCTTGAATCTTAAGTTTTTCTAACTTGTGATATCTTTGTGTTTGTTCTATGTCTTAACAGTTATGAAAGTTAATTATTCGACACACTTATATCTAGTCTAAGATCTTCTTTTATAGTCCAAGAAGATCTTTACAATATGTTAAAGTCTTGTCAAGCTATAAGGTACTTGCTATAGCTTATAAGAGTCATTGAAACAACTCATACACTTAAGAGTATACAATTTGTTTACTTCACTGATGACACAACAAAAGATATTTCTTATTCTATCTTTGACTTTTCCAAGCTTATCCACTCACCAGCAGCAACAGATTATACTAGCAGCAGGAACACGTTTAACTAGCAGCAGCATCAGCAGCAGCAATGTGTTAACGCTAGCAGCAGGAACAACCAGCAGCAATAATAACACTACCAGCAGGAACAAATGCACTAGCAGCAGGAACACACTTTGAGTATTTCCCGATACTTAAACTTCAGAATATTTAATTCCCAACAAGATATTCCTCCCCATTTCCTTCAATTGCCTTGGAACAACTTTCTTCACATTAGAAAGCCTTCATTTTTACTTCGTCAACCTTCGTGGACGTCGGACGTTCCTTCATTCAGAGACACAGCCTTGACGATTTTTCTAGCACATATGATTTTCTCCCCCTCGACTGTTGGTCAACAACTCCCTCCCAATAGCCACAACAAATTCACTTAACTACACTGTAAATTTATTTCACCAGATTTTTTCCCCATCAATGCCCCTGAGAATACCATCAATGATTCTTTTAGCAATAAAATTCCTCTCCATCCACAAAATTTTCAGCTAGCGTTCCATTTAATTCCTTCGATCCACGACTCATGCGACGACATGAAGAAGAAATCACAAAGCATTTTTTGGCACCAGGCGTCGGACGGAAGCAAGTATGTTATAGACGAAGAAGATACCAGACACAATACTGGTGCTACCCTTACTTTTTCATCAATCGTCTTAAAAGCTCATCCTTTCCTTAGATTCTCCAATTTTCTTATCATGTTGATCTTGCCGATAGCGACTCATATCACAGTTCACCCCTTTGACGAATACATCGACTCTTGTGAGTCTACAGAGACCGCGAACTTCACAATTCAACTAAGTAGGTGCAGCCTTACGTGAAGCGACCTGGATGGCTACACTAGTATCAAGTGCTCGTGCCAAATCTATGACGTGCCATCCTCATACACCATTTCGCGTCGGTAGGTCTAAACTTCAACTGACTTGTTTTCATTGTTACGACGTTAGAGATCTCTACTACTTGTACGAAACCTTGGAACTACAAATCCTTCAACCATTTTGAATCTTGATGAAGGCTGGTTAAATGACGACTGATTTCCCTTCCTCATGGATGCTCGATGTTCTGCAAAGCGTCGTGATTCGACACAATTCTTCATATACGCCAGGGATACTTCAGCACGTCTCATCAAGTTTAGGAAACCTCCTTCAAAGCCTACCTATGTAATCTCATAGACATAATTTCTTTCCCTGTTGCCTCTACCGATTTTCTCTAATTGACACAATTCCTTGACAGTACCCTTGATCTTCTTCGCTAATCCCACTAATCTTAGCCGTAAGTACCTATTCGTTGTTTTGAGCGAGTTCTTAACTGAGTCAAATCATCGAAGACGTTAAATTCTTCTTTCTTAATGACTTGATTAGTAGCCTAATCTCGTAACATTTCTTGTTTGATGAGTTGCGAGATTAAGCCAATGTCAAGTTGTTACTTAGTTTAAGGTTTCGATGATTTTGCTCGAAGACAGAAAAGCTTATTCCATCGAATTTGGCCACCCGATAGTTACCTTCGATTGCCCGTCTCATTTCACTCAGAATTACGAATTTGGATTAAGACGACATAGGTTACAACTTCTAGTAGTATTTACCATTGTCACATAAGTTGCGACCGCAACATTGGAATCCCTATTCGAATTATAGTTCCCTTATCATGACTCTGACCTTCATTAGGTTCTATGTACATGCGCTAGTCTATTTTAGTAAGAGCAGACAGGATTATTGATTTCGACATAGTGGACTAGGTTGTTTACAACAGACTAGCAGAACCATTAGCAAATTTGTCATCTTAATCGACAAACACCATTTGGAAATTTAATGGTTAACATGTGATAAGTCTTAAGAAAGCCTAACTAGTAAGTTATTGGTTATCACTATAGGAAACCAGTTTAATGATTGACTCTTGTTGTGGAAGAGCCAATCGGGAACCTCGATAATGAAGTTAAGTGACTTAGACAAGAAAAGTTTTTGGTTATAAACTTAGTTGAATCTTCTCAACCTACGCCAATCTGAGCTTTGGATATCTACTGATTGTTTATTTTAAAGCGTTTCCAAAATTTAGCCAATTCTTCAAAAATGATGAGTTTCTTTTCTTACAACTTGATACTTAACTTAATTTCATGACAGTTCTTGTTTGATGAGTTGTGAAATTAAGTTAGATTCAAGTTGTTATATAGCTTAAGGTTAGGTTCAACTTGTTGCTTAGCTTAATCTCATGACAGTTCTTGTTTGATGAGTTGTGGGGATAAGCTAGAATCAAGTTGAGTCTCAACTTAAGCTACCTAAAAATTTGCCTAAGGTTTTTGATGAATTTGCTCAAGGACGGGAAGGCTTACCCACTTAGACTGTAGCAACCGGCATTTTTAGGGCAATACTTGTTCGCAAAAACTCGAAACTATTTGTGACAAAACGGTAATTTTTCGTACTATTATTTTAATAGTGAAAGTATTTATTTTTATCAGAAAATGCAAATTGTATATTTTCTGACATTTACTGATGATTAAAATTTAAAAACGAGAGGTTATCTCGCTTTTCCTGAAAAACGACCCCGCACGCGTACCGACACTCAGTTAATTATGGCAAAAGTCAAATAAACTCATGTTCGAGTCAATAACAATGTTTTTATATTACTTTTATAAAAACACTCACAAAAACATATATTAAGCACCTTTGCCTAAAAACCTCGAACCGGAATACCACGCCTCACGTATAAGCTCAAACGGGACACAAAATACATCGCGGAATTTCAAAACATAAACAAAGATTTAGAGTTAAGCTTGGATATATGTTGGATAAAAGTGTTAACAAATCTATCAACCAAATCTATTAACCAAATCTAATATCCAAATCTATTAACCAAATCTAATATCCAAATCTATTAACCAGATCTAATATCCACTAGCATTTAATGTGAGGATATTAACCAAAGGATTAACAACAAAACCCTCTCCTTGTGGCTTTATAACCGATCACCACACACACTCTCTTTACACAAATTATTTTCAAAAGTCTAATCAAAATAACCCACAAATTATACTTTGACCCTTAAATTAATCACCTTGACTTTGTTAACCAATACATAAACTCTTTAACCTAAAGATATTAGATCTAAAAGGACATGGAAGTGACTTCCTACTCTTCCTTTAGCCTTGATCGACTGTGAACCCACAAACCAACACAACACTTTGCTTGTTTCCTTTAAAAACCACATTGGTAGTAGTAAGTTAGATGGTTTAAGTACCATTTGCATTAATGGGAGGTTATTACCCATTAAACTACAACTAAACACTTCCTCCCTTGGCCCTTATAAACCCACGACAAACACACACTTACACATATTTTCTTCCAAACTTTACAAAGAAAACACTAGAGATTATAATTTAAAGGTGATAAGCTTGGAGTATTTTGGGAAAATTAGAATATAAACTTGGTCTTTTGATTCTTGGGTTACAACTTGGTCTTGGTCTTTTCTCTATTTCTCGACACAAACAAACCCCCACTGTAATGATCCAACTATTTTCTCTACTTATATTTTCATTTGGTTACTTAACTTATATGTGTCAAACTAAATGCTACATCTTATTATGTAAATATAATCAAGAGTTAAAAACTAGAAAATGTGTTCTTATGTGTGTATATATATATATATATATATACCTACATACACATATGAGTAGGATTTGTGTTTTGAGCTTGTGTGGTGAAAATCTTGTTGTGTTTAACACTTACAAACACCTTAAAAATAAGCTAGTGCTTATTTACTTACAAATCGACACATACAAAAATATTTCGAACATAAGGGATGATAGATCTACTAAAAACATAAGTATTGGCGTAATCTCAGAAAAAGTGCTTAATTAATTACTTTTGACTTATTAGCTTATCTGACGTCTTATTGGTTTATTGGACTTGTACATGTCTCGACTTGGTTTTATATTTGGGTCGAGTAAACATGCGGAAGCGAGTAGGAACATATAATGTATAACATCAAAGTAAACATGCGGAAGCGAGTAGGAACATATAATGTATAAATTAATTAACCAAACATAAAAACACCTTAAGATTCTAGCCAAACAAGAATCTAATTCCAAGCAATCAACTTTATGAACCCTAATTAGGGTTTATGTAGATTATTGGAATTACCCCTTACCGTTTTGTAATTCAATCCAAGATTCAATCAATAGTGTGATTGAATCACGTTCTTGTACACACATACTATTAACGAATTAAAGTAAATGCTAGTTTAAGAACACAAAACGTTTTGGTTTGGAAAATCAAACCAATCGACCCTATAAAGGGTGTTTGTCGATTGGCCAAACAAAAAGAAAAGAAGAAAACAAGTTTAGGGATAAACTATGTGTACAAGAGTAACAAATAATGATCCATAAGTTTGTTTATATAGGAATAGAAACTTGGAGCTCAAGTTAAGTTATGGGTTGGGTTTCTCCTCCCATAACCGATCGGCTAACACCCCTAAGGGGTATTTCGGAACCTTCTTGACATACCAAATATTCACACATAATTCTTTCCTTTTATTGGTTAACGATCGTTAGTCATTATTCGTTAAATACTAACGATCGTTAAACGTTTTGTGTAATTAATAATTACACATAACCTTTTACATTTAATTATTAAACTTTAACTCTCATACGTAAAGTGTGCAATCCCGTGATCTCGAGTTCGATCCTAACATACAACTACTAAAATAATGTCCATAAAACTAGCAGCTCTCACTTGGACATATTTTAATAGTGTAATCACATCGGTTAGCGTCTAGCAACACTTCGATGCCTCTAGTACAACTCGAGTAGGTCTCCTGGAAAAACCTTTAATGATTCATCATTATTATTATCCTTTTGTCACTAATACCACGTTAAATAAAGATATGGATTTAAGTCATTATTTATTCAACTATTCTGTTTCTCGTTGTTTGTGATTGAGCAAGATTACCAAATCTATTGAACATATTCAGGGAAGATCTTGGTCGTGGCCACACAAACATCTTGTCAACCCCACGAGGGGCCCAGCAGTATTAAAATCCAAAATAAATTTGAATGAACAAATTCTATCTTGATTACAAGCATAACCTATGAATTTTGTAACAATTCTGAAAACAATCCTTATGACTACCAGTTACGTATAGCGTTAAATTGTTCCACATAATGCACTACATTCATAACAGTTATCTGGTATCTCAAGTCTAATGATAACTATTCATGATTTACTTAATAACAACATCCATAAAGTAACATCATGTAGTTTGGGATAACTCCTATATTCAATTTATTGAATATCATGTGAATTTGGCATTTCAACGCATCAATATACTTTCAATTATATTATACCAAAACTCATATTTGTCTTAATTCAATGATATTCCCATATCATTAATTGACAACGGACGATTTAGAATAACTAAATTATTCATGGATTAAACATGCAAATATAGGGCACAATTTATTATTAATGAAAATAAACGTACCAAGTACATAAATTCATTACAAATAATAAACACTTAACATCCTTTATCTAAATACTAAATAGATCAATGCATGAAAATTCTAGTTGATGAATTATGTCTCAAGCTATGACAATCATACTTGTTGACAAGACATAAATCAACCAAGTTTGATCTATCAGAATTTTGAGAATACTTATTTCAAGAATTCAACTGGTGAAGTTCTTGTATATGTACATTCAAATAATTTGATAATGCCACATAATATTTCATAAAGTGTGCGACAACCTCAATCACCAATTTATGATTATCAAACTTTCAAACATTTTAAAAGTTTAAAGTATTCTTATTCTTTTAATGTATAATGCAACTATGCTCTTAGTGAGCACAACTAGTTCACATATCCAATGATGAAATCCTACCATGACTAGTATTGAGTGTCATATCAATTAAACCAACATCATTGTAAACAAACAACAATATGCTCTTTAAAATTCCGTAAACTTGAATATCTATTGTGTAATGTTTGATGCCTTCCAAACTTTCAAGTTTGTTGGCTATGACAATTTGCACAACAATTAACAAATTGCTCATCTATAGAATCTGGAAGCTGTTCCAGGCTGAGGATGTAATTCTATATCCAAACATATTCTATTAGAATAATCACTACACTAGTTATCTAATAACTTTCAATTAGATATCAACATCGTCATAACATCTTATAACAATTTGTTTATGTAATATGATGTTCATGAAAAATCTTCGAGTCATATTTAGATTTCATTCATGTTCTATCTTATTTAAAAGATATGTATCCATTTAGACATTCTAAATGATATATCATGTTCTATTATATTTATTTACCGCATATGTTTATAATAATAAACACACATTCCAAGGTTATATGTTTTATTTCCTAAATCTTTCAATGAAGTTTCATTCCAAGTTAAGACTTAACATTTAAGTTATATGAAATGTTACTTCCTATATGTTATCAAACATATATGATTTAAGAAAGTAAACATAATACTCCCACTAGCTTTCAGGAATACTTAGGAGTTATCTTATTTTAATTTATAAATCAAAACTTGGATTTAATATTTAAACATAAGACTCATCTCCTAGATGCATGCATTTATCCATACTTGAATTATTGCATTTTGTACACTTTCAAATATTATATGAATTCATAAAACTCTTAATTACTTACCGTCCTTGCTTAAGTAATTATACAAGAAATAGTTTAATAATCCATTGTCAAATTTCATATTCATGAAAATAAGTATGACAATTACAATCTTTGTATATTTAATGTGCTTAGAAAAGAATATTCAATCATAGTTAATTACTTAAGTATGATTAATAATCTTGTCATAAGACATGCATTAAAATATGTGTACAATATTGTCCATATGATTTCTACACAAAGATTTAAACCACTAGGGTTACCTTATCTTTGAAGAAACTCATCTTCATTCTCTAGTCTAACTATTAATAATTAAGATAAACCAATTTTTCAAAAATTGATTATCTTTATGGACAACATCTTTAACATTCATAGTATGAGTAATTTACCCAATTCAATATTTGGTAATGCATCATAATATAATCCTCAGCATATTAATCAAATATCTGGGATATCCTTGCGGATCTATGAATGAGAATTTCATCATCTTGAGGTCTATCATTTACATGGTTAGCCTCATCATGATTTTCACTAGTGTATTTTAGAAGATTATGTATTTTGTAAATTTATCTTTTCAAGATAAAAACTCCCACTTGCTTTTTGTAATTTATAGACTATCTATAAGTACTCAGCAAATAAAGCAACAATACAATGTTCTCTTTTTGGGATATTACAAATACATATTGACAGTTCCTGACATTTAGTTCGTTAATAACCTACTCATAAGTAGTTTAACAAATTCAGAACTTCATTTTAAGACTTAATATGATTCATCACATTCCATAACAAAATGGTGTCTTATTAATCTTCTAGATTGGAGTCTTATTGAGTATATCCAATCCATACTCAATTTTCTAACCTTGATAACTTTTGGAAGAAAAGAAGTCATAATTATCTTTAATCAACAATATAACAAGAGTTTGATTTTCCTAACTGAACATACCATAAACATTTGGTATTTCATTAGGATTAATATTGTAAGACAATCTTACAATATGTAAGATAAATATATTTCGTTTGGCTTATCTATTCACCAACCAAGTCAACTTAATGGTATAATAGAATTTTCAAGCCAATTGCATGCTATATAACATAAGTACTTTTTGACTAAGTCACTTCATGTCCATGTCTCAACAAGAAGACATAAACTGTTATAATCCCACTATACGTTATAAATCATTGATCAACTCAATGACTTCTTGTATATGTCTTAATTAAAAAATATAACAAGTTAACGTCTTACTTTATTATAAGCCTTGTAACAATTAAAAGACTTCATGTTTATATCTTTACAATGAAACATAAACATGTTTAACTAAAGTAATTATGAACACCATCTATTGGTTTCAATAGTAATTTCAAGTTAATTTATTACTTCACTTATTTTATGTCATTCCAAAATTACATAAATATTCAAATTGAAGTAGTATTAGATTACTTCATTTATTTATGTCATTTCTATAATACATAAATATTTAATTTGAAGTAGTCTTATTATCATATTGACACTTGTTCTAATAGGTATCTAATTTAGAAACTGCAAATTTTCCAGATACGGTATCACGTAACATGGATATTTACTTTGTTGTTGCAATCTAGCTAAGCTCTCACATAACGTAAATTGCAACACCAAGTGTTTCTTGGATTAGATGTGAATAAGTCACATTAGAACGTTAGTCTCTTACCTTGCAGTCAAGAGAATTCTTTAAATCATATTCCTATGTGTTGTACCTTGCACACAATAAAGATTTCTCCCACTTGTGCATGGAACAACATCATGTATCAGATAAACAACACATCACTCGTTTGTTTATGTGATCAATATGATTGTGTCATAGATATTATCATAATTAGCAGATATAGAACCACATTGTCTAGTAAGGAAACATACATGACTATCCTTAAAAACACAAGTGTCTACTATTGGAAAATAATTATCTCAAGACATTCTAGAGATAATCTGGGTTACTACCAAGATGACAAAGCTTGTTGCTCCCACTGAATTACATATCATTACAATAATTCATTATTTAGTAATTACAACACAATGCTCCCACTGGATTTGACAACATTATAAGTGTTTCATAACCAGTAAAAGCAAATAGTGTGTTATTTACTTTCCTACACCTTTGAGAAAACCCATATGTAACAATTACTTAGGTACTAAAAGAATGTATTCTACTTTGTAAATGATAGACTATCCATCAATGCAATTAACTTGAAAAATTGGGCGTGCAATTTCTTCCTTAATAGGTCTACCATCCTCACAATGGTAAGTAGTACCTTTAAATGGTCAAAACAAAACAACTAGATAAAATATACTAGTTTATCTTTTACCATTTTGCGGTAATTAGTCTAGCTTCTAATTTAATAACTCATAAAATGTGCAATAATCTTAAATATTAAAGTTTGCTATGAGTTATGTATTTAGAATTTAGACAATTCTAATTTTCCTGTCATACCTTTCTCATTCATGAAAAGGAATAGGATTAAGTCTCACCTTTCTCTCATGGAAAGGAGACTAGTTTTATCCTTTTAGTAAAGTTGACTCTAGCAAAAAAAAACCCCTACGGGTGTAGATCAATTTATCTATAAAAGAATATCCCACGTTTATGGTTTAATGTTGCATTAATACATTTAAAAGAATTTACAAAATTCAATTTTAGTATTTTCGATAATACAATCTTTAAGAAAATTAAATACCCATTGGTTAATATTCATATAAACCATATAATTTTCTTAAAGCTAGGATCCTAATTGACATAATTCCATTACATCATTTGATCTGCTAGTAATGAAAGTATTCAACAAGGTAATTATCGAGCAATAATTGGCAAACAATTTCCAATTCCTAGATCTTTATGGAATTTACATTGCCAAACAATATTGCAATGTAAGCATGTTTTATTCCCATCTTATGTCTTGAGTCCAAACTCTCACTTACAACTCAATTAAGTCGTCTAATTTAAAGAAATGCAAATTAACATAGTTCCATTACATGAGTTGATTTGCTAGTAATGAAAGTATGAATTTACCTTTCCATTGCAATCTAGTCCAAGCTCTCACATGACGTAAATTACAACTTCAAGTGTTCTTTTAATTAGATGACATCAACTTAATTTTAAGGGTACTAGTTTTTGATGTTTATAATCAAAATATGTACGAAGAAGCATGAATACATCTTTGTATCATAAGTTTAATAAAACATTTTCATTTACCAATTCATTAAGATTAAATTTACAAACGTTTTCAATTGAGGTATTGGATTCACCAATCAAAGAATTTACCTTTAATTATCGTCTATTATATCGTACTTTTGCATAAGTCCAAAGACTTAGTGTTTCGGATAATTACCACAAAGTGGCGCATGGAATTAAAGTTAATTCACCCTTAAGGTGATTTTGTACATAAAATAGTCGTACTTGGTAGCTCCAATTTGACGCACAAAGGAGCGTAGAAACAAAGGTCAGCGCGAAGCTTATTAAAAACCCGTTCTTACTTATACCACTCTTATAGTTTGTCACAATTGGGTGAGCCGTTCGTACTATTGGTACAAAACTCAACAATCAATTAAAACACTTTGAAATTTTAACTCTTCGAAAACAATTCATTGTTTCACCATTATTTAGTCTATATTATTTTTCTATTCAAAATTACACTTTTTCGTTTATAAACATGTCTTTACAATAAATAAACAAAAAACAAGTAATAAAAAATAAAATAACTAAATAAACTTACATAACATAACAATTAATTATGTAAAAAACATGTAGCCACATGCAAATTTAATTCGATAAAACCTATTAATAATCAATTATAGGTTTATATTTGTATATATTCAACTAAGATTATCACTTACAAAGGTAAGTGAGCCACATGCATCGACGTATCGATTGCATTAGTCATAGCAAATATATACCATATTGCACGTAATTGATTACTTAATATATTGGAGTCTTCCCCAATTCGACATCTATCAATTAAATTACATGTGTAAAACTTAACCATTAATTCATATAGCAAATTTAAACAATATAAATTATCACAACAATAAATCCATGCCAAACATGCACGTTTTCATGGGTTCTACATAACTATTATCAAGTTGCCACAAGATCGCATACTAACACATAAACATGTTAATCTAGGGTTTCTAATCAATATTAAAATAAAAACCCAAACCCTAAAATAAATAATAAGGCAATCGGACCTATTAAAAAAAATTAGGGTTCGAAATTTTTATCCCTAAAAATCGACTAACATATATAAACACAATCCAAGATTCGTTTTTTATGTGTTTTGGTAATTAATTACACATTATCCAAGGCTCGTGATGCCACTGCTGGAATTTTAATACATGACAATCATAATTAAACAATAACATCAAAGTAAACATACGGAAGCGAGTAGGAACATATAATGTATAAATTAATTAACCAAACGTAAAAGTATGCGTACCTTAAGATTATAGCCAAACAAGAATCTAACTCCAAGCAATCAACTTTATGAACCCTAATTAGGGTTTATGTGGATTATTGGAATTACCCCTTACCGTTTTGTAATTCAATCCAAGATTCAATCAATAGTGTGATTGAATCACGTTCTTGTACACACGTACTATTAACGAATTAAAGTAAATGCTAGTTTAAGAACACAAAACGTTTTGGTTTGGAAAATCAAACCAATCGACCCTATAAAGGGTGTTTGTCGATTGGCCAAACAAAAAGAAAAGAAGAAAACAAGTTTAGGGATAAACTATGTGTACAAGAGTAACAAATAATGATCCATAAGTTTGTTTATATAGGAATAGAAACTTGGAACTCAAGTTAAGTTATGGGTTGGGTTTCTCCTCCCATAACCGATCGGCTAACACCCCTAAGGGGTATTCCGGAACCTTCTTGACATACCAAATATTCACACATAATTCTTTCCTTTTATTGGTTAACGGTCGTTAGTCATTATTCGTTAAATACTAACGGTCGTTAGACGTTTTGTGTAATTAATAATTACACATAACCTTTTACATTTAATTATTAAACTTTAACTCTCATACGTAAAGTGTGCAATCTCGTGATCTCGAGTTCGATCCTAACATACAACTACTAAAACAATGTCCATAAAACTAGCATGGATAACATTTAGAGACCAAAACCCATTCGCTCTCACAGCCTCACATGATAGAGAATAATTATTTTATTTAAAAGAAACACTTAGACCATTGGTAAAGTATTACATGTACTACCTAATTAAAAGTTATTGATTTAAGTCTCACTAACAAAATTTCAAAATACCAAAAGGTATGTTTCCCAATTATATTTTATGTTTGGTGAAAAGCTCTCAAACTAAAAGGGGCGGAGGCAGCTTATAAGTAGTGGGGGACATGCCCCCAACAAAGCTCTTCTAGACACACAAAATCATATATAAAAAAGGTCCAATTTGTAGGGAAAAGGTTGAGTGCCCTCCCCACAATTTTCTGAGTGCCCTCAATGTTTGCTGAAAACCTTTCTTCTGGTTTGTAAATCGGAAATCATGGTGAAAAAAACCTTTTTTCTGGTTTGTAAATCTGGAATAATGGTGAAAAATAGGATCCGAATTAATTGGGAAGTGGGAAGGGGAGAGTCAAAGACTACATGGGAATATGTGAATATGGGGTAGTGGGATTAATTATTTAAATAATATATGATACTAGAATTTTATAGTGAGCTTGGAGTTGCTTTTGAAATAGTATCATGTGTTAGTAATCAAAATTCATTTATGTTCACATAGCTTTAACTCATTGTGGAACCGTTGCCCCAACTGGCATAAAATTTGCCTAGAAATAAACCCGACCCGACCCATTAAAAAATAAAAACGAACGATAATTCAATCACCCTTATCGTTCGTTGCCCCCACTAACCACTTTTCCTGGCTCCGCCACTGGTGAAAAGCTCTCAAACTAAAATGTTTGCAGGTTTAAGTATTGCATAAAACATACGAGACAGATTTGTGGTGTAAATATTGTAAAATAGTTAAATTGCTCTTTAAAAAAGTAATAATGTAGTAATAAAAAAATTGTGAGATATTACAAATATTAGAAAAAGTAAAAAGTAAAAAATATCAACGCGCGCAAATTAGCTAACATCCACCCCAAAAATTAGCGCGGGAGCGCACATTAGCCCAAAAATCAAAAAAATTAACCCGCTATTAAAAATCCCCCAATTTCTAATCATTTCACTCTCACTTTCACAATCACACACAAATTCCACACACACACAAAATACACACTATTTCCACACACACACACTAACTGTGTGTAAATCATGGCGGCCGATAAGCAGATTAACACCGTGAGGCGAAGCTTAAAACGAAAACTAGAAGACTCATTCGCCGCCATCGATTCATCAGATGACGAATCATCATCATCATCTCAACAGCAACAGGATGATGATCTGCTAATTGAAATCCGTGAGTTAATTGAAGTACTGGAGACTAATTCTTCAGATCGTGCCCTAACTAAACGCTCTATTCAGATTTTATCCGAGCTTGCCAAAAACGGTATAAATTTTTGTCTTATTATTCCAATTTATATAAATTTTGTATAATAATTGCCTGTTATTTGTACGGAGTGTTAAAATTTGAGTATATTGATTAGTTATTATCAGAGCTTGTGAAAGACGGTATAAATTTGTGTTATCATATTTTGTTGTTTGAATTTATATAAGTTTGTATATTAGTTGTATGTTATTGGTACGGATTGTAAAAATTTGAGTATATTGATTATCTTAGCAATATAAAATTGTGTTATTATAGTTTGTTATTCGAATTTATATAAATTATGTATCATTTTTGAGTAATAATTGCATGTTATTAATCTGAGCGTGTAAATAACGCTATATATTCGTAATGATAGGTTTTGAGTTTATTAGTTTATGATGTGTTAGTTGATTTTGTATCGTTTTTGCGGTTATTTTGTTGTTATTCGAATTTATATAAACGTGTATGTAATTGTGCAGGTGAATATTGTATATTAACTGGATGTTATTAGTACGGCGTAATAAACTGTGAATATATTGATTATTATTAATGTTTGAGCTTGTAAATATGGAATATGTTACGGTTAGTTTGATCTTGTATCGTGTTTGTGCTTATTAGTTTATGCTGTGTTAATTTGACTTCATATGGTTTTTGCGTTTTTTTTTTTTTGTAGATATTGTTGTATGTAATTGTGCTGGTGAATTAAGTATAAAATTTCGAGTATGAGTTTTGTGTTAATCTGATGCTGTTTTGTATAATTTTTTGTTAGATTTAGGTTTTTGTAAAATATGTGATTCTGTTGGTGAATTGTTAACGGATTAGTATTTGCATGATCTACTAAAATTTTGAGCTCACGTTATTAGTATTGTTTTGATATTGTATCGATTTTGTAGATATATTTTGTAGTTATTGTTTTTTGTAATTGTGAATTGCGTGTTGATGTTAGTATTAAACGTCGAGTATACTTCTGTGTTAAAGTGATTTTGTTTTTGTGTAGTCTCTGTATTTATTGTGTTAGGTTTAGGTGTTTGTAAATTATGTTATTATAATTTTGTATCGTTTTTGTGTATAATTTTTGTAGTTAATGTGTTTTATGTTATTGTACCAGTGTTATGAGTATTAATTGCATGTTAGTATTAAATATCTAGAATACATTTGTGTTATTGAGTGCGCCTGTGTGGTCGCAGAAAAAGCGGCGTAAATTTGTTATGCTATTTTGAGTTAAATTATTTATGATGTTTTAATTTGATTTCATATTATTTTTGTGTATATTATGAAGTTATTGTGGTATATGTTATTGTGTTGATGCTGTATCTGAATGATCTGTTACATTTTGACTATATGTTGCGTTAATGTGATTTTGTTTCGTTTTTTGTATAACTTTTGTAGCTATTGTGTTACATTGAGGCTCACTCTGATTTCGTTGTTGTGTTGATGTGATTCACATTGTTTGTTACACGTTGTTGTGTTGATGTGATTCACATTGTTTGTTACATAAAATCTTCGTAGTTATTGATGTAGGTTTTTGCGGTTTAAGTTATTGACTCAGTTCGGTGGTAAATTGTTGATGTATTTACTGCATGTTCTATTAAATTTTGTGTATAATTTTTGCAGTGATTGTTTTAGATTTTGTGTTAGATTTACGCATTTCTGATTTATGCTAATCTACAGGTGATTTATTAAAGGATTTAAAAACTAGACTATATTACATTAAATACATATACTTAGTCAAGTGACTCGTCTTGGGATCCCACTACATCTTAAACATCTCTTTCGAATGGCTCTATTTGATAACTAAAAGTTATCCATGTGACGGCCTGTAGTGTGTCTGACTACTAGGAAATTTTGTGTTTTCTTTTCAGTTTATTCAGCTGGAACTCTTTAAATTTTCGAAGTTTGCATCACAATATACACATAAATTATAATTTTAAACTGTTTCCTAAAACTCGACTTTGGAATGACATTTTGGGTCTACTTCTTGTGTCAAAATGTTGACTGAGATGACACAAAAGTTATTAACCTTTGCTTTCACGTGTATGATTTTCAGAACACTCACTTTCCCTTGCATCACCGAAGTTGATGTAAAATTAAGATGACCCGTCTCAATGTCATTATAGAAATTAGGATCAGTGGCCATCTTACCACCCGTAATATTTGCATATGTTGTCATGGTAAGACTACTACGAGCTGGAACATCTGAATGCTCAACAGGGACCTCAGCTATTAGCATTTCTCGATAATATACATTAGCAATCGAGTCCTTGAATTTGAAGCCTCCATAGTTAGGATTATCAATAGTCAAGGTTAGAACTAGCGTTGCATTTATGCTAACATTTGGGAAAAGTTGAACTTGCAAGTTTTCAAGGTTTGTCGGGTGGGCAATGATTTGTGGGTCTTTCTGTTTAAAGACTGTGAAATATAAGACTATAGAAACAACAATGAATATGACAATAACAGCTACCGTCGCGCCACAACATATCTTGAGACATTTTCGAGATCTTCTTTTTGTCGTGTCCATATTTGTGATTTTTGTTTCTATGATTGTTGGTTAGTTCATGAGTAAGATGTTTGTTTATATACGGTAGGATGTGGTGAAAATAGGGTCGAATGTTATTTTGTTTGTTTAGCACAACATAAGCTTGCACATTACGTACCTTTGACTTCGTTTAGTTGAAGCCATTTTTGTTTTAAAAGGTTTGTTATGTGATGATGGCCATTCATAAAACTATAATATAGTTTGTCTTTTTCATAGAATAAAAATATTGTGGCCGGCCTGTTTTAATTTTGTTAATTAACCGTCGTCAGATTAATGAAAGAACTCTTACATTTCATTGAGATACTTGAGGATTATTTATTTTCTATCAGCTATGATAATACTATTATGCTACACGTCATTGATTCGTAGATTTATAAATAATCAGATGATCCCTTGCTGCTATTTTTGTTCTCTTTTTGGTTCTAATAATGTAATGCATAGTAAAAGATTATCTTTAAATAGTGACAGATTATCACTACAAGAGTTGGGGCTTTTAGTCATGGAAACTTTTAGCCACGAGTAAAGTCCAACCTAAAAGTTCGCTAAACGAACAAAAACGTATGAAAACGGGCGAAAACGTATAAAAATGGATAAAAACTTATGAAAACGCTTGAAAACATATAAAAACGTATGAAAAAGCAAGAAAACATATTTTTTAGTTAATTACGAACGGTCGTTAGTCAAAACGTATGATAATGAAAGAAATGGGAAAGAAAGTTGCTATTACATGCCAAAAGGACTAACGGAGCAAAGAGTTGGATGGTGATTATGGTAATTTTTTGGGTTCGTATCTGATAATGGAACAAATGAGAAAGTACGTTGCTAATTGATTCATTGTGTGTTTATCTATACATGTGTTTTGATTAATTAGCAGGGTACCCGCGCGTTGCGGCGGCGGGTACCCTGAAATAATATTTTAATTTACGGATATCAAGAATTTCATGTGACGTATTTCAACTCCTTAACTAAGGAATTTATGTCGTCTTTTTGGGTCTTTTTTTAAAGTCATTCGTATAACATGAGCCCGTTTGGCCAGTGCCCGTTTAGCCCGTGTCCGTTCAGGTTGTAGCCCGTTTGGCCCGTGCCCATTTGACCCGTGTCCGTTCGGGTTCTAGCCCGTTTGGCCCGTGCCCGTTCGGGCTCTAGCCTGTTTGGCCCGTTCGGGCTCTAGCCCGTTTGGCCCGTTGCCCGTTCGTGCTTGAATATTTGTATAATGTGCTTTATTATTTGTATTAGTAACATTTAATGTAGGAATTGTGTTTAAGTTGGTTGTACAATATGCTTGATAATTTGTATTTCTTATGTAAGGGGTGTTTTAATAACTAAATTAATTGTATTTATTGACCAATTAATTAATTGACTACATTAAATATCTTGACCAAATTAATAGTGCTTTGTATTTTGTACATTAAGCTTTAAGACTTGTAAGTCTTAAAATTAAGATTGATGAGAAAGATCATTAATAGTGCTTTGTGTATTGTACAATAAGCATTATAGCTTGTAAGTCTTAATTTTAAGACCAAGAGGAGGGAGACTCATTCATGCTTTATATGTAGTATAGATATGTGTTTTGATTAATTTGTTGTGGTGGCTAGTAGATGGTATTGTGCTGCTGAATTATAGATGTATTCATTGCATCTTCTCTTAAATTTCGTGTTTCAGTGTTGCTGTTACTTTTTGATATGTCTCCATATATAATTCTGTCTATTTGTAGTTAAGTAGCTATCACCGTGTAATTTTGTTTTTTGTGACTAGTTTTTCCCCCCCGGTGAGTATCAGATGATGCTTTGTCTTATTGTGGCTAGGTTGGCTGATTTTTGGTTGATGGCTAATGCTTTCTCTTCATTGTTTTATGTTTATGCAGAGGATAATGCGGACTTGCTTGTCGGATCCGGTATTGTTCCAGTGCTGGTGAAGCATCTTCAAGAGCTACAGTGGCTAAATGAGGATGTTATTGGTTTTGATGAGTTTGTTACATGTTCTAGGCCGTTAGAGCATGAGGTGGAGAAAGGCAGTGCATTTACTATTGGACTTCTTGCCATTAAGGTACTTATAATACTAAACATCTTTGTGACCTATCTATTGATACATAGATGCGCTTCAATTGGGCTATTAATCTGAATACTTAGAAGTTATAACCTTGCAAATTTTTATAGAGTAGTATCCTGAATTGGAAGACTGTATTAGATAGGAACACTGTCATTGATAGTGATAAATTGTTTGCAATGATTGTCTAGAAACCTATCCTTAAACATTAGCCATTGTTGAGTGTGCTACACCCAGTACTATTTGATTGAAATAGTAGGAATCACAAGGTACTGTTACAGCAAATAGTTTATCAACTATAATTGGATTGTAATACTGGAGACATCATTGAACATTATGCACCTATTTACCTGTCAAGACATCATTCAATAAACTTTTCTAAACATATGGAAAGTTTTGTGATGGATCTAATAAGTTTGTCGTTTTTGCGGTGAGTGGGTGAAAGTAGAACTGGAGGACATAACTTTGTTGCTATTGAAAGGTGACTGAGGTTCTTTGCAGCAATGAGGTATAAATAAAAGGCTTAGCCTATCATTTTCAGTATTTACTGAGGATGAACCTTTGCAAAACTCAACGCTTAACATGCTGCTAGAGAATCTGTATAGGTTACAGCTTATTAAGCACATTCGTATTCTGTCATTTTGTGTTTATATCCCTGTCAAATTTCTTTGTAACTTACCATGGTTTTTATAGTCAAGTGGTTATAAGCTACGTTAACACTACCACTGTTGGTAGGTTATTATGACTCTTCTAATTGCAAATCATTCATTTCTTGTATTGTTGAGAGGAGAAACCTCATAGAAAAGTTGATCCTGTTTGATTACAGAAATTGGGTCAAACTTGTTGCTATAAACACATATCGTATGCTCTTTTTTTTGCAGGAAAAACTCAAAGAATAGATCTGAAGTCTATTTATTGAAAATTATTGTTGAGATCTTTAAAATTGTAATACCCTGTACATTTTTATTGAAGAACTAAACCAGTGATATGCATTGTTAAACAGCCTGAGTATCAACAACTCATAGTTGATGCTGGAGCCCTACCTCATCTTGTAGCTCTCCTTAAAAGGCACAGGGATAACGGAAATTCTCGAGCAGTCAATGGTGTCATAAGGAAAGCAGCTGATGCAATCACCAACCTCGCTCATGAAAATGGCAGTATCAAGACTCATGTTAGGTTAGTTTACTTTTTTGTTTCGCGGTTGCAATTCAGGTATTTTAGTACTTTCCTCTCACCACATTTTGGTTTTAGGGTTGAAGGTGGTATTCCTCCTCTTGTTGAATTATTAGAATTCAATGATGCAAAAGTGCAAAAGGCTGCAGCAGGGGCTTTGCGTACACTAGCTTTCAAAAACGATGAAAACAAAACCCAGGTGATGATTATGTGGGTTAAGTGAACCTGTTTTTGAGATCAATAATGATATTTTATATAACATATTTTTGCATTATATGCAGATAGTGGACCATAACGCCCTGCCCACTCTCGTTTTAATGCTTCAGTCAGAAGATACTGGCATACACTACGAAGCAGTAAGTACTATACGGATTTATCAAACACGAAACAGTGTCCATATGTTTATGTAGCTTTGCTGTAACTTCTGAATGGTCTCTTAGGTTGGTGTAATTGGCAATCTTGTTCACTCATCCCCAAAAATAAAGATGGATGTTCTTCATGCTGGAGCGTTGCAGCCTGTAATTAAGTTGCTCAGGTACACTTACTCTTCTTTATTATCATGGCTAGGTGTTGATCACTACAGCCGAAATGATTTGGTATAAAGTTAGAAAACCGATGCAGTTTATGTAAAACAAAATGTCATGATATTCTCTAAATGTTATGGGGGTTTGGGTTTAGTTTAGATTGCAAGTTTTTGTGACTTCTAAAAAAGTGCAGTCAAGTTTGTTGCTACAATGCTTAGTGTATGTCCATGGTGTATACACATGTATTTCTAGTATACCATGTACCCTTAATGCACATAGAAAAGGTCTTGGATGGTAGAAATCCTTTCCTAAATTTACTAAAGTTATCTGTTCTCTAGTTTAAGCTAACTTGCAGTTGCTCTTGTGCAACCTCACTTCATCTTCTTTCGGGCTTTTTTAACTTCTTACTTTTTTGTCAACAGTTCAACCTGCTCAGAGAGCCAAAGAGAAGCTGCCTTACTTCTTGGACAATTCGCTGCTGCTGATACTGACAGCAAGGTTGGTTGCTTAAACTGTTACTTTATTGTCCACCTATAGTAACACGCTAACTAACAATGAAAGATGGTTTTATTGATCAACCACTTTCTGTTGGTTATCATTTTTTTTCTTTCTATCTTTAGTTGTCTACCATGTTCCATAATAAATAAAACAACTCTTTGCAGGTACACATAGTTCAAAGAGGTGCTGTTGGTCCGCTAATTGAGATGTTGAAGTCGCCAGAAGCTCAACTAAGGGAAATGTCAGCTTTCGCACTCGGGAGGTTGGCACAGGTAATCATGGATAAAGTTATATTTTTTCATCTGATGTGAGTCTCTGCAACACTTCTAGATGCTCAACTTAGGATAATATCAGCTCTTATGCTATAGCTTTGAATGCTCCAAGTTATGCTCTTTTACTTGATTCATAATAACGAACCAAAACCTGTTTAGGTTGGTCATTTTCTCATGACAGTTCTTTTAGGCTGTGTTTATCATATTGTAGTTCATATCATCTATATGTTATTAAACCCTCATGTTTTGAGTTGCGTGCTTGCTAAATGTTTCTCATAATACCAGGACACACACAACCAAGCTGGTATTGCCCATAGTGGTGGCATCGTTCCATTATTGAAACTTCTTGAATCTAAAAATGGCACTCTGCAGCACAATGGTGCATTTACCTTGTATGGTCTTGCAGAAAATGAGGTAACCTTAAATTTGTAACAAGCATAAGAGTTTATATTATATCTGCTAGCAACACCTTTTAACTTAACGTATATCCTTTTGTAGGATAATGTTGCTGATCTTATAAGCCTTGGCGGTGTTCAGAAGCTGATGGATGGTGAATTCATTGTTCAAGTAAACTTTTTGACAACTGATGCCTTTCTGCAAACATTTTTTGTTTGTCTTTCATTGTTTTAAACAAGTTATTGCATCCTTGTTTTTTCAGTCCTCA